>JASPKZ010007189.1:0-343258 GCA_030220185.1 Diploptera punctata | reverse complement strand
AGAGAGAGGGAGCTGGAGAGGGAGAGAGAGGGAGAGAGAGGGAGAGAGAGAGAGAGAGTGAGAGAGAGAGAGAGAGACAGACAGTGAGAGACAGACAGACAGAGAGAGAGAGAGAGACAGACAGACAGACAGAGGAGAGAGACAGACAGAGAGAGAGAGAGAGAGAGAGAAAGTAAGAGTGAGAGAGAGAGAGGCTCATCATGATGGAAACAAATTCTCATTGAATTTCGGTCACTATAGGACCGGTGACCACCCAGAATCGTGGTAAATTGGGGTGGATGCAATAAGTAGCGATTTAAATTTAGAAAACTAGGTATAAAGGCTGGGGAACCCACATGCTAACATGTCATCCACGTCTGTAATTAACACATGTGGATGCGAGGTTAGCAGGCAGCTGGTGGGCCAAGTGTCTGGAACTTCAGTGAGTTTCTGGTCATTGTTATGATGGAAATAGCAGGCCTAATTGTTTCCAAGGCCCAATTTGTTTGTACTTTGTTTTAAATATTCTTTTAAAATCCCTAGCTGGTCCATCATTTATTCTTAAAACAACATTTCTCCCACAGGAGTTGAAGACTTGTCATTCCATGTCTCACAGTGGCTTGCATTTTCTTGTGTTCCATTGTGCATTTTCCTGTCGCCAAACAACCTTCATTTTCAAATATGTTGGATTTGTTTTATCCTATTAGAACAGAGTGTTCCAAAAATAAGTGTTTTTCTAAACATGTATTTGTAATGTCAACATTAATAAAATTCATGATAAAATAAACGCGTAAAGACTTCAACACATTTTATACACGAAGAACGAGCACAAGTTTTAAAATTAGATTGAAAGAACGCTTTTGAGATTTTAAATATGCGGAAGGAAAATCAAGTTATGCTAAATATATTTTTCAGGCAGGACATCGCATGTTAGATATCGACAACACACTCACAATACTACACAAGAAGAATAACCCAGCACAAATAAACGCACTGGAAGAAATTGAAATTTTAAAAGAAACAAACAACCTGTTTTTAAATGAGAACACACCCATTACATTCAATCCTCTGTACCAGATCATCACTAGTGAACTAGTATCACATTCAGGGTCAGTAGTCAGGTTCACTATTTCCATGTTTATAGCAAGCTGACGAGATATTAATTTAATATTGAAAATAATAATTTAAGATGTTGAAAATTGTAAGTAAATTAAATGGCATAATTCGCTATACAAAATTATATAACAGGAACATTAAAAAGAACTCTGAAAAATAAAGACAGGAAAGATTCTTCTATAATGAAATTATACAAGACAATGGCAGTGTCTATTATTACTTATGGATCCGAAACGTGCACAGTGACAACACAACAATCTGCCGAAATACAAGCTACTGAAATGAAATTCTCAGACCAATAGCAGGATATCAAAGACCAGACAAAAAAACATAAACAGAAATAAGACAACTAAAAGCAGAGGAATTAACACAACAATAGTGAAATACAGAACAAACTGGAAAGAACACTTAGCAAGGATGACTGAGAATAGAATACCAAAAGCAGCATACAGCTATTCACCACGAGGAAGAAGTAGTTTGGGAAAACCAAAGAAAAGATGGAAACAGCAGCAATTTGGAGCCGGAGCAGGCAAGTAAATAAGCCTAAACCGTGAAGAAGAAGAAGAAGATTGAAACCATGCGGCTCCGTGGCGCAAGCGATTAGACGCTCGCCTCTCACTGTTGGGGTCCAGAGATCGAGTCTCGGTCACTCCATGTGGGTTTCGTGGTGGAAGAAACGGAGCTTGGGACTGTTTTTCTCGGGGTTCCTCAAGTTTTTCCCTGCCACAGTTTCATTCCACCATATCCCCATTCTCATCTCATCCATTTACTTTCAATTCATACATCTGCCCCAGTGATGGTGCGTCAGACGTGGTCGGCCGGCACCCTTGTCATTCACAGACCTCTATATATAAAAGCACATCTCATCTCATCCCTCGACCCGACCCTGAGTTGGAAACGGGTTGAGGATATTTATTTATAATAATTGAAACCGTATTATGTTGTGGCAACTAAATTTAGAAAGTTGCGTTATTTGATTTGACTTGTTTGCAAATTTTGTACATTGGTGTGGGTGTCACATTACGGCCTGTTGGATGGAATCCACCTGCGACCCGCACTAATGTAATACAAATCAATTGTAGAGGCAGCACTGCACGAATCTGGTCACAGGTGGGGAAACGTCCAAGCCATCAATTTAACGCGTCTGCTTTTAATTTCTAAACAGTAATATGTTGCAGCCGGTAATTGTCAGAATCGAACTGGGAGCTGCCAATATATTCATCAACCTGTGGCTAGTAACACAACCAAATGTTTGTTGTGTTCAATGTACGGTACAATCAAAATATACCTGGAGTTTAAATATAATCATATACCTATTTGTTTATAAAGCTGCTGGCTTAGTTTTAGCCTCATAAACATCAAAACCATATTTGTTTCATTATTTCTTGATTTTCTGGTTCACGGAAATTTAAAATGTCCGAAAAATATAAGCTTAATATAGGATAAACTATATATATACGTGTGTGTTCTCAAAAAAATGAGCTAAATTATTTTTATTGGAAACCAAATATAATATGGACAGTTAAGTGTCGTAGACTGTGATGTGCAGTACATTTGGCATGAATAGGGAATGAAAGAGGGGCATGGAAGGTTCTTGTAGTAAAACCAGAGGGAAAATACCCAGTTGGCAGACGAAGAATAGGATGGAAGAATAACATTAACCATGATTTGAGGGAAGTAGATTCTACAGGGGATGACTGGAAAACATTAGCTTAGGATAGGAATGTATGGAAAGCTTATGTCCGCGCGGCCATAGATCTACGGGTTCGATAGAGCCAGTTAGTTAGATTACTAGCGCTCATGAAGGTAGGAGTTCAACCATTAGTGGAGAAAAAATGAAACACATAAAACTGTTTATAAACAACATTATAGGTTATTAATTAATTTCAGATGTCCTATGATGTAAATTATAATTTTCTGGAACGTAAATTCCTGGGAAATAATACGTTTAAGAAAGTGCAAACAGTGGTTTCTTTTTAATGTGGTATAATCAATTACTACGGAAGTTTTTTATTACATCCCGCAAGCAGTATCTGTTTACATTCGTGCACTATATATACAATCTGGTAGCCGTATTTGTTAGAGAGTTAGTCACTGCAAAATAATGATCTGGCCTATTCAGAATGTTAAAAAGGAGGATCTTTCTTTAATGTGATAAATTTATTTGATAAGTTCCAGATGAAACACGACTGTGATTGGTTGTAAATCAAAATTCATTGGAACGTGATTGGTCATTGACTCCCATTTGGGGCGTAAGTTAAATAGTCTGATATATTTCTTGATTGCTCAAAATATTCAAGAATAATGTAACATAATAACGTTAAGAAAAAATCGGTTTGAACCGAATATATTATATTCGATGAATCTGGATCACGAGTTATATTTTTTTGACTATTTAGTGAAAAAATGATAAAAATTATGAACATTAAGATGCACTTATAAATTATTAATATTTACTGTTAAACGACAACCCCATCACAATTGGTTCACATAATTCATTTAGAAAAAACTGTCATCTCTAAATTGTAAAATAAATGACATCTGTTACCTTCTAAAAAAATACACAGGAAACAGTAAACAATATCAGAGACAATAGAAATAGTGAAAAAAAATGTCATGGACAGATATAAAATGAATACTAGTAAAATGCATATCAAATTCCGTTGAGGTGAAGTCATATGATGAAAGTTAAAAATTAATTTGCACCTGTTGGTAGGTGCCGTCGTCCTCAACTTTGTTAAATATTTCAACAGTTAATTGTATATACACTATTTTAACAAAGTTGAGGACGACGGCACCTACCAAAAGGTACAATTTAATTTTTAACTTTCATCATAGATATAAAATGCATCAAATTTAGATAAGAACATCCTGATTTTGTGTTGTATAAAACTTACGGGGTGGAGAATTCAATACCTATCTTCAATGTGAGATGTGGAATGAGAGGAAGAAGTGAGAAACGCTTATTAGAACATGTATTTATGGGATCACAAACATTTCTAAAGATAAAAAAAGATATTTGATTGTCTTATGTGAAATGGGTGTTGTCTCTAAGGCTCACAGAGTATTTTACCTAGGTATGACTGAACTGTATGGAGAACGAATGTAGGTAAGATGGTCTCACAGAAGAGGATGTTGAATTGAGGCGCTTAGAATAATAACGACAGATCCCAATCAAAGTTCAATTTGAGATAAATGTAATTTTCTGTTTTTTTCCAAAACGTGGAAAGTAGTTAACATTATCACTTTATGTTTTCTGGGTATTTAAATTAAGGAATTTCAAGTCTATATGCAAATTCTTGAAACATTGTGATTAATAGTTTTCCTGATTTTCTGTTGTTTATTAGAACAAAAAAAATATATAAAACAGAAAAAATGGGGTAAAATTGACTTTTCCTTTATTTAACATTTTGAAATACCCGCGCCGTAGCCGAGCGGTTAAGGTAGGAAGCCTTGGCGCAGAGCTACGGGACTTGCGCTGGTTCGAGTCTCCATGGGGGAAGAAATTTTCTCATGGTATTTCGGCCAGTATGGGACCGGTGCCCACCCAGTATCGTGAGGCAATTGAGCTACAATAAGTAGCGGCTCCAGGTTGAGGAACCAGCTATAACGGCTGGGGGACTCGACATGCTAACCACATGTCACCCCTACACTGGCTGTTGATCATCTAACTCTGTGATTGACACATGTGGATGTGAAGGGCCAGCAGCCGGCTGGTAAAAGGGCAACCGCTGAAAAGTGGAAAGACCCTCAATCGGAATCGGAAATACCTAATCCAGCTCAATTTCCAAATCTTCACATTTTTCGTCATCATCAAAAAACCATCATGACGAAGACTTATAAAAATCGCGATAGATGAGTGGTATATATTTCAATAATTTTATGAGGTCATTGTATTTAGCTTTCTTTATCTTTATCTGTTCACTGTACTTCTGCTGTAACTTAAACAATGAAACATGTGAACTTTTACCTTTTTTTTTTTCCTAAAATTAACTTTTTCATACACTTCGGAGTTATAATAACATAAACCAAATTTAACAATCTCAGGATTATTATGATCCACAATAATGGATGTAATCTTAAGTAAAAGCAAAGGAGCACCATCAACATTTTCTTTTATAATTACAAAGTTTGAAGTGTATGCCAACAAAGTCTTCCCTGTTCATTTGATTAATTCACTACCGTTTACTAATTTGCCATGAAAGTGTAACGGACATAAAGTAAAGCACTCATAGTTGGGATGTCATTTTTACGCTGAGAATGTGTTGTTTTCGCTACGGACAAATTTTAAAGGTGGAAAATGAGAGCTTTAGCATATCCCAATTAGTTTAATACTTCATCACATGTAAGGTAGATGGCAGCTGTGCATGGTCATGCTTCTATCTCAAAATTCGATGTCCGTTGGTATCTGCCGTTATCATTATGAGCCCCTCAATTGTTTTGAAGTAAATTTTGGACAACATTCAATTTCATATGACGAATACTCCCTAGATGTTGTATTTGCTTGCGGTAGAGGGGCTTGAGTTCATAAATGATCCAGAGAGCTATGCGGCGGTAGTATAGCTATAGAAATTACTACCCATGCCGGACAGGTTGCGGGAGATAACCCAGCTGAAAAAGTACCTTGGTCGAAAGAATGACGATCTTTCATAGTAAAAATATATCAAGAAACGCGTATGTGGGTTCCAATGGGGTAACACTTTCTGGAGGTAAACTAACATTAACCATGGTTTCAGGAAAGTAGATCATACAGGAGATGATAGGTACACATTAGCTCAGAATAAGGTTGTGTGGAGAGTTTATATTCGTTCGGCCACGATGCCCGGGTTCGTTAGCACCAGTGATTTAGTTATAATGGCGATAAGTAGGAAAATAAGGAGACAATTGCAAATTGTTACTCAAGTAAATTCAATGTGGCGATAACTAAGAAAAATATGTAATTATAAGTTATTGTTATGTAATGTAATTTTAAATACTTGTAGTAATATGTATACAAAATTTTTCTCTTAAAATAAAATTATATCAATAATCTTTTAAATTCTAGTTATATTTTAAATCTCTTCTCCTGAAAATTTTCAATTCTTATTGTAATACTAATGAACTGAGCCGTCGATATGAACGTTTTACTCAAAGATTGCTTTGTTTTAACTAGTAAAATATGTTAATTTTACATCAATCACAAATTTCACAAAAACAACGAGGACAATTAACAGTATAATGAAACCATCTTTAGTACAGAAGAACACAAGATTATGGCTCTATGAGGTTCTCGCAAGACCAGTATTAAGATATGTGGTGAAACATGGACAATACGAAGCAGAGATGAAAGCCGAATAATAGTAAATGAGATGCGATTTATGCGCCGTACAGCAGGCTATACAAAGTGGGACCATAAAAGAAATTAGGAAATTGTGGAATAGTTTGATGTAGAATCCATTCTTCACCGTATACAAAGCTACCAGAACAACTGGAAAGCCCATCTTCAACGAATGCCATCTCATAGAATTCCAAAAGCCATGCTTCGTTACTGCCCCCCCCAAGGCAAAAGACCGCTGGGACGTCCAAAAAAGTGCTGGATGGAAAACTCCTCTTTGAGACCGTAACAGGCCACATGACCTAATACTTGCATGGATGACGATGATGATGAATTTTACATCAATCATTATACATACATATAGGCTATATAAATAAACAATAGGTGATTTTTAAAATTTTTAATATAGGATTAAGCGTCGTAAGGTTAATCTCTACTCTGAATAATAATAATAAGAAGAAGGGAAGCAAGAAGAAGAAGAAGAAGAAGTATAAGAGAAGGAAGATGATAAGAAAAGAATATAATATATAATGATAATACAATAATATAATAATAATAATATAATACAATAATATAATAATAATATAATACAATAATATAATAATAATAATAATAATAATATCATACAATAATATAATAATAATATAATACAATAATATAATAATAATATAATACAATAATATAATAATAATATAATACAATAATATAATAATAATAATAATAATAATAATAATAATATAGTACAATAAAATAATAATAATATAATACAATAATATAATAATAATATAATACAATAATATAATAATAATAATAATAATAATACATTCTAAACTCGTATCCAACTCAGGGTTGCGTCGAGGGATCAGAAGAAATGAGATGAAGCACCTTTCTATGAATGACAAGGGTGCCGGCCGACCACGCTTGGCGAA
The DNA here is from genome assembly GCA_030220185.1 of Diploptera punctata. Classification (NCBI taxonomy): domain Eukaryota; kingdom Metazoa; phylum Arthropoda; class Insecta; order Blattodea; family Blaberidae; genus Diploptera; species Diploptera punctata. The sequence continues at coordinate 335,920 of JASPKZ010007189.1, read as the reverse complement.
CCATCACAGGGGCAGATGAACGAAATGAAACGATATGGATGAGGTGAGTATGGAGAAATGGTGGAATTAAATTGTGGCAGGGGAAAACGGGAGAAAACCCCGAGAAAAACCTGCCCAAGCTCCGTTTCTTCCACCACAAAACCCACATGGAGTGACCGAGGCTCGATTTTGGGACCCCAGTGGTGAGAGGCGAGCGTCTAACCACTTGCGCCACGGTTGCCGCTCTAATAACAATAATAATAATAATAATATTAATAATAATAATAATAAAATAATAATGATAATAATAATAATAATAATAATAATAATAATAATAATAATAATAATAATAATAATAATAATAATAATAATAATAACAATAATAATAATGAACGCATGCTATAACAGCTACTTTAATAGGTCTAAAACGATTGACAAAGCAAACACTATTTATAATTTATAAACTGAATCTTTGATTTCTTAAATTGAATGTTTCTCTTTTTAGGATCATATGAAAGGGAATACCAATGCTTTCTAAATTTATAATGATTACTCCCGATATTTGAACTCTTACAAATAAGAAAATATCTCTGGTCGAGCTACTGTTCTGAAGTTCCATTACCTGCATAATGTTTAGATATCGGTTATGTGATAATATTACTATTTGGTGAGTAAGTGCGAAATACATTATGTACATGTGTTGGTATACATGTTTGATACATGTGTATATTGACATAATTTGTTTCAAATATCAAGAAATTAAACTACAAAATTATGCTACCTTGTCACGCAGCGGGCCCGGGTTCAATCCCCGGTCGGGACAAGTTTCCTAGGAGAGGTTTTTTTCTAGGGGTGTTTCGTCACCTGTAAGACAGCTGTCAGAAACAATTAGAGCCCAAACGGTCCTCGAACGTGATAAGACCATCATAATCATCATTTATATTCACCTTAGATTAAGTTTAGGATTAAGGACTCTTCTGGTGCACCACTAACAACAAACATTACCACTCGTCATATTATTGGGGCAGCGTAACTCCGCCTTCCAGGCGTCCCAACCTCAGAAGTGGGATACAATTACTCCAATGCCATGAGAGAATACCATAAATGTTGAGGTGTAAACCTGTGACATTGAATAAAAAAATCAAATTTAATCTAAAAAAAAAAGAGAAGGAACTTTAGTATACTGGTTGGAGTTCCTGAAATATAAGGAGTTATCTACACAATTTTGTGTAGGATTATTCCATTTACTCATGTTAAAGTGTAATTTGAAAGTAGTCCAATCCATTTTCTCGTATAAAAGAAAATTTCGCAACCAGTTCTGGTAAGGTTTACGCAGTTTTGGATTAATTAAAACACAATTATGTTATTCATATGGAATTAACTGAAATAATTATCATACCGCCTAAGGCTTTCGCAATTATCTGTTCATTAGGATTTCCCAATAAACATGACTTGGCACCGATCTCGTATGTGTGCGTTGTTTCCAGCTCTAATTGGGAAAGTCGCAGCCATATTTCTGGAATTCACTCCGAGTTTGAGAGGGACATAGGGTGAACAAAGTCGACATTTTATAAGTTTTCTTACTGTATATAAAAACAGATATTAATTTTACTTACTAAAATTTGTTAAGGAGTAAAAAAAAATATATACAGAGGTTACCAAATTTAGGATAAATTATATATATTTAAACAACAATATAAACCAATTAGGCCCCTACCTGAAATTAACTACTGGTACTATCGAACCCGCAGGTTCTGGTTACGCGGACATGAGCTCTCCACACATCCTAATCCTGAGTTAATGATATCCAATTATCCCCTGTACAATTTACCTATCTGAAATCATCATTGATGTTATTCTCCCACCTGATTCTAGGTTTACCACTAGGTGCTTTTCCTTCGGTTTTTTCTATTTTTCTGTAGTTTCCATGCCCTTTTTCATTCCCAGTAGTGTCATACGATTTACTCATTGCAATCTACGATACTTCTTCTTCTTCTTCTTTCTTCCAAGTATTAGGCCAAGGCCTGTTAAGATCCTATAGAAAATTTTTCCTCCAGCGTTTCATAGGATGGCCCAGAGATCTTCGTCCTCTTGGTATATAATTATAAACAACTTTGGGGACCCGATTTGAACTTATTCTTTCAATATGGTGTTTCCAATTTAGTTGGTACTGTTTAATATATTCCAAAATTGACGTAGTCTTCAATTCGTTTACGATATCACGATACTTAAATATCAATACCCGGAATATGACCTTGTGTGTTAAAGCGTCTATGTATAAGGTTTACATTGTAACAATTTCTCATCTCTCTCGTAAGTAAGAAAACAAATAAAGACGAGCGTTTTGTGTATTTCATCTCTCTTAAAGTAAAATTGCTTATTTCAGCGAACTTTCCTCATATTTTTTTTTCTCATCACAACAGTCATAATTGTGATAGCGCAGCGAGTATAAAATTGCTGCTTTTTCATTTATGTAGATGTAAAGCAATGAAAACACGTCAGTGAACTACAGTACCACGCCGTACTTACCTCTTATCTTATCGATTACCTGCAAGCTCAGTCTGTTCCACAACTAACTAGATCCTTTTCTACACATACAGTACTAAAGTACTGTAGAAAAAAAATCATACTTGTACAGTAGGCGAAGTGAAATTCCGTTTAAACCTTCCGTAAAAAATCTTGGTGTATTTTTCGACCAAAATCCTGGTTTTAATTTCCGAGATTCTGTAAAACACTTCACAAACGTGCCTTGTACATTATTTTTTGCACTATGGTGTTTTGAAAATAATAAACAATAGTAAAATAACAACTTTGTTGGAAATATTTGCGTTCATTATAAACAATTGACTATTGTTAACATTGTGGGCAATGTATTCACGTAGACTTTCACGGCCGGAGTTGCTTACGACCACGGCCTACAGCCCGAAAATCTTCATCAAGATCATCATTGTGGGCAATGTTTATTAGTTGAAACTGCAGGAAGCCATGAGACCAAATTTAGTGATAAAATGGCGGCAAGTACGTATTTATTGTTTATATCGTTTCAAATAAAGTTCAGTTCATTTAAAATGCAGTGATTTGTTTCTTATAATGTATATTAATACTACTTTTGGATATTTTTTGTATATACATTGTACGTAGTATATATAGAGAGCAGTGGTTTTACCTCCCACATGCGTTTTGTAATATGCAACATTACAGTATAGTTATTTCATTAGAATATAGTTTTTTTTTAGGCGGCAACCCCGAAATGTAGGAAGTTGAACTTTGAATCATGGTCGCCACTGCTGTAAGTACAACAAAATAAATTATATATTCAATTTTTCATTCTATAAAACGTTCAAACAAATCCCCTTCCTTCTTAATGGAAAAAGGTGCTTTTTTCGACTTCGATTATGTCACAAAGACCGAGTTCATAATGCTTCTGCACGTTATATATTCTGTAACCTCCGTAAATCAGACCACATAACTCCAGTATTTGAAATGTTGTCTTGGCTCCGATTGGAAGACAGGCGAAAGATACATTGCATCTGCTTCTTATACAGCATTTTGTCCACCTAATCACTCCTTCATATATCTACTCGCTTCCATTCACTATCTTCCCACCATAACTTAAACACACGATCGAAAAAAAAAAACTCTAGCTGTTCCTCTATATCGAACATCTCACTATTCCTCATCCTTTCTTATTTCAGCCACTCGACTCTGGAATTCCCTCCCCACGTACATCAATGATTGCCCGACTCAAAAACTGTTCAAAATAAAGGTTAATAAATACTTCCTTAGACAATATAATACCTAACCGTGTTTCGTATATATTTTCAGTATTCTTCAGTTTAGCAATTTAGCCTACTGATTATACTTTTGTTTAAATGCCTTAATAATTAGTTAGACATATATAGGCAGCCTTCATCCATGTTTCATTTTAATGCTAAAGAACTTTAACTCTAACTAAATAACCAATTGACCAGGTGGGCAAGTCAATTCAAGAAATTCAACGGAACAAGCAATAACAACCTTGCATGATCCTTGGTTTTATTTATTTTTATTTACTTATTTAGCCTAGCGGATTTAAGGCTATGTGGCCTTCTCTTCCAGTCACCAGGACAAATATATGAAATTTAAATGCAAAAAATTACAATAATATCACATACTAAACAATAATCTGAACAATAATAAAAATAAAGTCTAACAACACAATTAAATTAAAGACAATTAAAATTAAAACGAATGAAAGAAATCTACACAAAGGAATAACAGATCGAATCTACAGGGTCGTCGAAAAATATTGCAGCAATTTCAAACAATTATAGCTCAGGAACTATTTGAGATATTAATTGATTTTTTTTAATTCACCAACTCAAAAAGTTGTTTTTCGTACCTTAGAATGTTTCTATGTGCGCTCCGTTGGTTGCTCTGCACACATCCAGCCGATAGTCGATTTCTGCCCAACAGTGCAGGATCATCGCAGGCGTGATTGTTGCAACAGCATCGGAGATCTTTTGCCTTAAATGTTGCAGATCTCTGATCGGTTCACTGTACACAATTTTTTTACGTATCCCTATAAAAAAGTCTAGAGGTGTCAAGTCGGACCTACCAATCCACCGATCAGGGAATCTTGCATGCAGAGCGTCTCGAACTTATTGGGAAAAGGGTGGGGGCGCGCCATCTTGTTGAAATAATAACGTTACGTTATTTTCTTCTTCAATTTGGTCTACTTGCGGGTAAACGTACTGTTCTAGCACATCCAAGTAAACATCTCCTGTGATAGTCTGATCAATAAAAAAGAAAGGGCCAATGACATGATCGTGCCGAAGGTCACGTTCGGAGTACAGTCATATATGTAAACGAAGTCGGTGAGTTCCCGATTAGTTTGCAGGTCAAATTATTAATTTATCTCAATTACAATGGGACATATGATTTTTTAAAATTGCTGCAACCTTTATCGATGATCCTGTACTATAAAAGAAAAATAATTACATAGAAAGTAACAAACTGTAATGAATTAATCTACCGGTTTTATATAAAATATAAAAGACATTAGGCAAAAATATTGGTAAATCTCAATAATATTTGTATTGAATAAAGGAAAACAAATGACTATTGATTGTCAAAAAAATAATATTAGTGAGATGTTTCTGTTAATTATTTTATTATCAGTTTGTTTTTAAAGGATGGTAAAGTTTGGCAGTCTCTAACATAGGGTGGAACAGAATTCCATTTTTTAGCAAGAGAAACTGTAATAGATTTCGAGTAATAGGTAGTGTGATGAGGAGGGATATAAAGGACAATGTGCTGATGGGATCATGTGCCTAATTTACGTGTATAGAGAAGGCATAGGGAATGGATGGTTCTACGATCTTGTAGAAGAAACCATGACAATTGTTCCGGGGATGGTGTAACGTGGTCAAATCTGCGAATACCACAAATAAATCGTATTGGTTACATGGAAGATTTCCTTTCATTTCTGTAATAAACAATAGCAAACCAAATACCTATCTATCTACCTACCTAACTATATGGCTAATAAATCCAGTGGATACATTGAAGCTTTCGCTAAGGCCCTCCACTGGTTTTCATCTTTTTGATGTGAATACGTATATAAATTTGCGTCCATAGTGGGAGGCAATTGAGAAAGCTAATGAAAAAATCGGGGGAATCGGTTTGGTGTAGCAGCTACATATCTATCATCTACATCCACAATTTAATTACACTACTCGATAGATAAAGGATCAAAGGATTCGTCAGATTGAGTATGGACTTTGACGCATCGCGTGAGACGGAGGGGGAAGCGCCACCATTTTGAGGTGGTTTCGGTGCGTCATATAATTTTTATAATGTATAAATTTTGACTTGCTTAAGTTACGACGTTCATATGAGTTTCGATCGTCAGCTCTCGTCAAGATCTATCGATTGCGTATATAAAGCATTAGCGTGAAATAGTTATAGAGAATATATATGGTGTTGAATAAAAAAAATAAACAATGTAATGTCGGCTTATACTCGTAAAAAAACAAGTAAAATATAAAGATCGTATAAGGTTGGAAAGGGCCTCTCAAGAGCAATCCAGGGTACCCATAAAACACCATATGACAGAGTAAAGCGGTGCCGGGAACGTAAAAGGATGAAGGAGTCCGAGCGGATCAACGACAGCGCCAGTATATCTACAATTGGGGCGGCCGAGCCTATGCAAGTGAACGATGTAATGATGTATAGTGGATGATGTAATGATTATGAGATACATATAATACGCTCAAAGAAAGTATTACCCGTTACGTACACGTATTCGTGAAAAACACACACGTCCGTGTGTCCCGATTTTTAAACACTTCTGAACATGCTTGTTGTAACTGAGATTGCTATCCTCAAAAATCACTTAGCATAGGTACGACTCCTCGTCAATTAACGCCAACTATCCGCCCAGCGCAGAACCCGATACACGTAAAGTGCAGTGGGTGGCATTAGAGCACACATACTTTCGGAAGGACAAAAATTAAACGCATACACAACACACACTTACACAATTCGTCTATAAGTAAGTCCGGAAAACATGAATGTCTTAATAGTTTTCATATGATATTAATTTATAGAGTTTTCAATAAAAACAGAGTGTGCGAAGTTCTACATGTACTAGTTCCTTACATGAATTTAACATAAACACATTTTACATAGAAAGAAAATTATGAGATCTATTTTCTGTTAGAGAAAGAGAAAAATTACACTGAGCAGTAAAAAAGTATTTTTTTTTTGTCTCAGAAAGAATAATATGTGATTCTGATAGTATTTTTTCTCCTGAATTCAAATATGATATCGGTTTTTCTCCATCATGCTAGGTTTCCGAGAGAACAGTCATTTATAATTTCAAACACTTTAATATTTTCAACATTCGTAACTATACAATATTCGAACATTCGGACTCACCTAGAAAGTAAGAAATGAAGATTTTCTGCTATATTTCGCTTGTGGAGCATCCCTCTTGATGGACCAACAATAATCGGCCAGCATATCAGGATACCATTTGCCTTGATATCTCTTTTCCATAGCTGAAATCTCCTGATGAAAATGTTCCCTGTGCTCATCGCTCACTGCGCCAAGATTTCGCGGGAAGAAATCTAGGTTTATTAAAAAAAATAATTATTTAAATCGATTAATTGAAATTGAAATACAAACTGTGGGTGATGGAGAAATTTTGAATACATATTCGAAAACACGATAAAAACTGCATTAAGTACAACTATTGGTACTCATGAGACAAAAATCATGTTGACCAGTGTTATTTAATGAATGTTACAATTGTCATTGACTTCTTCTGAAAATTGATTGATATTAAATATGTTTAAACCAATTGAATTGGCTCAATGATTTGAAACTATTATTCGGGAGGTACTAAGTGCAAATACTGGGACCGGATTTTTTATGGTTTACCTCAGTTACTGAGACAAAAGCTGACTTAGAATTACATTATGATAGTCAATTTCATCACATTCTCCAAATCGTAGCATCATTAAATAAATAAATAGACGCTAGATGATATCAAATATTAAAGCGTCTAAGAATAAGACAAATATATGTTCAATATTTCTAAACAGGCCAATTGTACATTTATGCCACTTTTCTTCTAAATAGACTATATTAACAAAAAGAGATCAAACCTACTGATTATAATGGATATTGCTGACAACTGAGCGTGAATTATACAGTACCTACTTAAAAAAGAATTAAACTGATTTAATCTTTTAAGTCCTGGACGAAAACCAGCCAACAGAACAAGCCGGATTCCGCTCAGGCTTTAGTACAACAGACCATCTCCAAGCAATTAACCAAATAATAGAAAAGACAGTCGAATACCACCATACATTATATCTAGCATTCGTCGACTACAACAAGGCATTCGACTCAGTAGAACATTCAAGTGTCCTCCAGGCATTACACACACAAGGAATCGAACACAAGTACATCCGCGTTCTGGATAAGATCTACAGCCAAAGCTATGCCAAGGAAGACAGAAATTGTGGGACAACCATTCAGTCTCAAAAGAGGAGTATGACAAGGCGACCCAATTTCTCCTAAACTTTTTACATGCGTGCTTGAAGACATATTTCGAAAACTAAACTGGAACAAGAAATACGGAGTAAATATAAACGGGAGCAGGCTATCCAACTTAAGATTTGCTGACGACGTGGTATTGTTCGCCAGATCCCCTAAACAACTACAATCAATGCTACAAGAGCTCTCAGAAACTAGCAAAATTGCAGGCCTTTCGATGAACAAAAGCAAGACACAAATTATGTCTAATGGTCCGGAAAACCCAATCAAAGTCGATGGAATGGATCTTCAATATGTAAGCGAGTACATATACTTAGGACAACTACTCTCCTTCCATCAGAAAGTAGAGAAGGAAATAAGCAGAAGAATAGCTCTCGCCTGGAAGGCGTTCTGGTCACTGAAATTTATACTGCTGGACAAGTCACTCAATCGGAAACTCAAAATGGAAACACTACAAACCTGTGTTCTTCCAACACTGTTATATGGCTGCCAAACTTGGAATCTTACTGCCAAACTGAAGTACACACTCCAAGTATGCCAAAGGAAAATGGAGAGGAAAATCTTAGGCATAACTCTGAAGGACAGAATCTCGAATACAACACTTCAAGCGATATCCTCGACAACTGATCCCGCACAACAAGCCATCAGGAAAAAATGGAAGTGGGGAGGCCACGTCGCAAGAATACAGGACGACAGGTGGACAATAAAAACAACCATGTGGGACCCGTACACAGGCAAGAGACAGCGCGGAAGACCAAGACGACGATGGGCTGACATCTTCAAAGAACGAGCAGGGGCGCAATGGTCCAGAGTCGCCAGATGCAGGAAAAGATGGAGAACGATGGAGAGCCAACTGTGTATTAACTAATCACAGAACAGACAGTGTATACAAACCAAGTGCTACATCCAAGTCAACTTCTCACCACGGAGTAGCTCACCGGGTGACACTCTCAAATAGAGCTTAACCCCTGTACAGGGAGGCCTTTGCCCTAAAGGGACATATCAGGCTTTATTTATTTATTTATTTATTTTATTTATAATCTTTTTTAATGTTTATTTATTTAAAATCGGTAGCTCCGTGGTGCAAGCTCACATCTCCCACTGCGCTGGGGACTCGAGGTAGCATCTCGGTCAATCCATGTGGGTTTCGTGGTGGACGAAACAGAATTTACCCTTCCACAAATTTCATTCCACAATTCCTCCATACTCATCTCATCCATTTCGTTCATCCGCTCCTGTAACGGTGCGTCAGGCGTGATCGTGGTTGGCAGTCTCGTTGTTCATAGAACTCTAAAAATATAGGGGGTTCATCTCACTTCATCCCTCGAACATGAGTCAGACATTAGTTGAGGATATTATTGTTAATAATAATAATAATAATAATAATAATAATAATAATAATAATAATAATAATAATAATAATAATAATAATATTATTATTATTATATTTAAATAGCTTTTACAAACTCGATGCTATTCTTTTTGCAGACGATTTAGCTCTTCTGGCACTTTCCGAAAATGATTTGCAACGATCAATTTATAATTTACAAAAAATAGGTGCCAAATTTAATATGAAAATATCAATTAACAAAACTAAAATTATGGCATTTCATGGGAAGGACCCCATACAAAGTAAAATCTGTCTCCAGAATAAAATTTTAGAGAGATCTAATCAATTTAAATATCTTGGATATTATCTCTCTATCTGGGATGAAAAGGATATCCCTGAAAAAGTTACTAGTTATAATAAAAGTTTAGGAATTATTAATCAAGTTATGAAACCATCCCTTGTACAAAAAAACACCAGATTACGTTTATATAACACTTTGGCTAGACCAGTGTTGATCTATGGTAGTGAAGCATGGACACTAAAAAAACAACATGAAAGCAGAATAACGGCTTGTGAAATGAGATTCATGCGCAGAACAGCGGGTTACACCAGATGGGATCGGAAAAGGAATACCGATATCTTAAAAGAATTGAAGACTACGCCAATTTTGGAATATATTAAACAGTACCAACTAAATTGGAAACACCATCTTGAAAGACTGAGTTCAAATCGGATCCCCAAAGCTGTTTATAATTATATACCAAGAGGACGAAGATCACTGGGCCGTCCTATGAAACGCTGGAGGGAAAATTTTCTATAGGATCGTAACAGGCCTTGGCCTAATACTTGGAAGGAAGAAGAAGAGAAGAAATAGCTTTTACCATTAAGTCGTTACCTACAGTATTTGCTCTACAATAGCGTGAAAGGACCAAAGTGTATTCTTATACTAACTTGGGAACTATGTGTACCATTGTAGACACCTACTTTGAAATTTCATCCAGAGAAGCGTTCTGATGTACGAAAGACGTGTCCAATAAATTATCTGCCGTTTGTAACTGAAAAAAAAAAACTAAAAATCAGTGCGAAATCCCTCATTTAAACTAAAGGGAAGTAATAAATCTCCGGAATTGGTAAATTGGATAACCCTTACTACCTGGCGTCCGCGCTGCTTTGCGCCTTACTTCACTCCATTCTTACGCAAGCAGGGGGTCCATCTACCATTGCTGGATTTTGGCTTCGATTTATGTGTCTTGCAATTAAAAGGCAGATTTTTTTTTTTGGCACAGTCTTGGTACATCACAACGCTCTTCTAGGAGAAATTTCAAGGTAGGTTTCGGTTTGTAATGGTTGCCAGTTCCCTTGATAGTTAGTTCATAAGTATAATTTAGCCTGTACGCTGATAATAAAGTTCTTAGGAAAATGTTTGGACCAAAGAGATATGAACAAACAGGTGACTGGAGGAGACTACATAACAGTGAACTACATGGTCTTTATGGGAAGCCAGATATAATAAGAACAGTTAAGTCTCGTAGACTGCGATGGGCAGGACATGTGGCACGAATGGGGAATGAAAGACGTGGATGGAAGCTCCTTGTAGGAAAGCCAGAGGGAAAACGCCTTGTTGGTAGACCACCAATGAGATGGGAGAATAACATTAACCATGATTTGAGGGAAGTAGATTATAAGGGAATGATTGGAAAACATTAGCTCAGGATAGGGATGTATGGAGAGCTTATAGGCGCACGGCCATGAACTTACGGGTTAGATAGTGCAAGTTAGTTAGTTATGCTGATCCAAATACCTATATGATCTAAATAATAATAATTTATTAAGCATTTTACTGAAATTTTTATATTTTACACAATAATAGATACTATCTTGGAAAGATTATATTTTCTTCACTTACATATAGAGAAGGAGGTAATTATTTGGAGGAAGGGTTAGATTCGGAGTTAGAGAAAGAGAGATACAGACATTCTGACTTTTCAGTTAAGTCATTCGTATATTTGGTTAGCAGAGCGCAAACTTTCATCGTATGTCCACTTCTATGCCCAAGATGGAATTCGAAAATACATATGAGTCTGCCTGAAATGAACATGGCTGCTGGTATTTGTATATATATACTCTGTAACTTAATTTCATATTTACAACTTTATCATATCTTTTCATGATCCTCCAACTAATAGATATCTCCATGTCTGTCAATGTGAATGTAATATAATTAAAGCTGGAAGCATATTTAATTAAAAAATAATTTCTTCAGAATTATGATTTTAACTCAGAATAATAATAATAATAATAATAATAATAATAATAATAATAATAATAATAATAATCCACCCATCCATCCACAGTAATTCTGCCCGAAGGCAGGTCCTTCACTGCAATCATAGCTAATAATAATAATAATAATAATAATGATAATGATAATAACAATGATAATAATAATAACAATAATAATAATAATATGGAAAAAATAGGTAAATGAGTTTCACGATTTAAATATCTCGGTGAAATAATTCAGGAAAATGGAATGGAAACTAAAGCTAACAAAAGTAAAAAAAAAAAAAAAAAGAACAGCATTTCGGCTTACTCACAACATCTATAATAAAACATGCGTATCTTTACATACAAAATTAAAACACTGTAACATTGTAATTATACCAGAGTGCCTCTAAGGAGCAAAAACAAATTTTGAACAGAAAAAAATACATATCGAAAATAAGTGAAAACATAATGCAAAATTGCAAGAAAAAGTTTAGATCCCCAAGTCATAGGTGAAGCATATAGACTCAAAAGTAAAAAGGGAATAAAATTATATACAGACATTCATAGTGATATTAGAAAAAGAAAGTTAAAATATTAAATGAAATGACTCGAATAGACTTTCTAAACAAATATTGGAATCCAACGATAATACGGAGAAGAAAAGCGCCAGTGGATACTATGAAACGGATTGGTTAAGTAAAAAAAAAAACTTAAAATATGCAGCAATTACTCAAGAAGATATCATAACAGAGAGATTTTTAGAATTAAGGTGCACAAGTGGCAAGTTGACCAAGAGGACAGAAAAAAAAACTGGAACATCATGGAGTGAAGATAAAAAGAAAGTCCACAGTCAAAAAATGAGGGACATATGGAGTAAAAGGAAACGCATCTAAGTACTTTCCGTAGTCCTACATGGGCTTATTCGCAATGAAAAATAACAATAATAAATCTTAACCTGGTTTTCATATGCAATGTATTTAATTTTAAAATAATATTACGCTTATTTATAAGATATGTAATAAGATCTTCAATATTTTATTGATTAATTTAATTAAGACTCAATTAATGGTTAATAAGATTCCTATTATTTCTTATCAATCTGGAGAAACACATTAATAATGATCACAAAAAGTAGAAATTCACATTAAATGTACAGAACACAACTATGGATCTCTGTAGGCCTAAGAAGGAAATCAGATGTCGGGAATCGACCTATGTATTATAATAATTATCTGTTATATATCTATACATATGTATATATCCCATAGTATCTCATGGAGACATGGATGCTCCCCTAGCGGGACTTTATTGACCCATTGCTCAAAATCTCACTCAAGGACTTGTCCATTGCATTTTTCTATCCTAAAACAATATTAACACTGGCGGGGTTTGAACTCATGACCCTCGAGGCTAGAGAGACAAGGAACATAAAGAGTAGATCACCGTGGTTGACATAGATTTGTATATTTTATTCCATGGTGTTGTGCCCAAGGGCAGGTCCTTCACTGCAATCGTAGCAATTTTATGCAATGCTTATAGCTTTATAGGGATTTATAGGTGTGGTAGCTTCCCGTTACTTTCCACAAGATTTGTATATATGATACTTAAATACCATACAGTTTTGGACTTAAGAATTGTCAATATCATACTGTTTTTCACAGTACCGGTACTGTACATAGGGCCTATTGCACATTTTCATTATGTTCTAACAATGGGAACAGTATTTGTTATTGTAGCTGGATTTATCAATGGTATCCATTATTTACGAAATTCGAGACAAGTAACGGCAAAGTTAACACAACATCGGTTTATTTCCTAATTTACAGTACGATGTTCGTGGAATGAACTTAAATTTGAATGTTCTGCAAAAATATTACGTTTAATTGAAGAACACACTTAGAAAATACATTATATTTGTTTGAATCCACCATACTACCAATGGAGAAGCTAAATGATGTACGTTTAAATCTATTCGTATTTTATTATAAGTTACATCCAAATATATATATATATATATATATGTGTGTGTGTGTGTGTGTGTGTGTGTGTGTGTGTGTGTGTGTGTGGTGTGTGTGTGTGTGTGTGTGTGTGTGTGTGCGTGTGTGAAATTAAATACACCGCACGATTTTAACCACTTACAAAAAATGATCTTATACAAGTAATATAAGAGAAAGGGGTAGTAATGATGACTCAATACACACTATCACTTTCTGCCTTTAAGCGGTACTTGGAAGTAAATCGCATATACAAATTTACATTTTTTGTAATTAATTAACTAAATAGCACTATCGAACCAATAGATACACGGCTGCGCGGACATAAGCTCTCCACACATCCCTATCCAGAGGTAATGTTTTCCAGTCATTCCCTATATAATCAATTTCCCTCAAATCATGGTTAATGCTATTCTCCCACCTCATTCTTGATCTACCAACTGAGCGTTCTCCCTCTGGTTTTCCTACAAGAAGCTTCCATACACCTCTTTCATTTCCCATTCGTGCCACATGTCCTCCCAATCGCAGTCTATGAGCCTTAACTGTTATTATTATGTGTGGTTCCGAGTCTGAAAATCTTCGGGCTCTTAAAAGAACCTGAAGCCCAAATTAGTGCCTACGAGCAAATTTAATCAACCTTTCCCATTCAAGTAATAACTTGGTTGCCTGCTGTATGTCTCATTTAAGCGATGTGCTGTCCTCGTGCCACTCACTGGCATGTGTTGGGAAATAAACATAACTAAATTGACTTGGTCAAGACATTCTTGCTAGGGAGCACCTATATTTCCAGAGGAACGTAGTGGTTATTCATACATGTACATTAGGGTGTCCCAATACCCCCAATACATAAAGGAATTTCTTTTCACATAATCAATTACGCATACCCTCTATTTTTTTCTGTTTGACCTTAATAACTCGAATAACATATATTATTGCGATTGGATCATGACAACCCGTGCCGATTTCAGGCCAAACGTAACATGGAAATTTATACTAGGTTAGTATAGAAGGATTCTACAACTAAAAACTTGTTTATTAAATAAAACATCATCATCATTATCATCATCATCATCATGAACAAATTCGTTTTAGGCCATGTGGTCTGTACGGTAAACCTAGCGAAGATGGTCTCGATCTTTCCACCGATGTTTTGGTCTTCCTTGGTCCCTATGTCCAGTTGGGGTATATTGGAATGCCAATTTTGGAAGTCTATTTCTTGTCATTCTCCTCAGATGATTTTTCCATTCTTGTTGGCATCTTTGTATATCTTCATTTAAACTTGTTACTCCAAGTTTTCCTCTGATAATAGTGTTCCTTTGGTGATCCAGTCTATTAACTCCTAACAATGATCGTAAGAAGCTCATTTGGCTTACTTGAAGTTTATGAGAGTTTCTTTTATTTAAAACATCAATATTCCCAAAACGTGTAACTATTTACTATTTTCTCGACCATCCTAATGGGCTAGTGGCCAGAGTTTCTGAATTCTGTTCTTGAGGTCCAGGGTTCGATTCACGGACAAACCATAGAATTTTTTTCTCTAAAGGGAATTATTCCTGTGGTTACCCATGGTCTGGAATTTAGGATTAAGGACTCCATAAGTCAGTATAACTCCGCATCTAGGCACCCCAACTTCAGAAGTGGGTTACAATAACGCAAATACCAGGAGAGAATACCAGAAATGTCGAAATGACAACCTGGGACATTGAATAAAAAAAACATTAAAAAAATTTTTTGTTCAAATTGTGTTTTCAAAGTTTACTTTTTACAATCAGGATAAACCAAGTCGTCACAGGTTTCCGTGGGCCTACGTACACCAAATTGTACTTACAATTGTTTTAACATTATACAAATCAATTAATAGGGCATGAGTTAAAAATAAAATATTTCGATTTTTTTTGGGATATCCTAATATACATACACAATTTTTTTTCGTAATATTTACTTATTTGAATATGTACTTAAGGACCAAATTCTAGTTGGAATGAATTACGGCATAGCCGACAAGCTTACAGAAATTCGTGCAAAGGTGTAACATGCAAGAGTCTCTAGTTTGTTTGGAAGAGAGTGTAGTAGAGCGCTAGGTGAACAGAGCTTGGCGCAGTCTTCTGCTGACCCTTGTAAAGAGACGTTCAGTGGGAACTGATCCGAATTCATTGCACATCTCAAAGGTAATCCTCGCATTGCAAACGCACATGTTAACAAATTTAGCACGCTTTAGGGGAACTCTAATTGCTAAGTTCAGATATAACGCTTTGCACACTCATTTGCAACTTCACTAGAGACACATTTTACTTTAAAATGTATCACATTTGTATAATAAAGAGAAATAAACTTTTCGCACCTCAGAAAGAAGAAAACAGCCCCACCTCATCTGACTGTTTTTTTTCCCTTTAATTTCACAATACGAGTATGTGTTATTTAATTAAATATGATAAACTGTAATACAAATCTTCAATTATCTATATATAAGTATGTAAAGTCAAAACAGTTAAGTACTTTTTTCTTCTCTGTTTGTCAACAGATTTTCTTTTTTTTTTTTCTATTTAGTAACCACTGACGAGATTTAGAGCTACCAATAAAAAAATGAAACAGCTTTTTTTTTCCCCTACCTTGGATGTAGAATCGAAACCTTTATTTATAAGTCTCTATTCGTCATATTTCACGTTCCTTACGTCTACAATCCAAATATTTGTACAATACTCAATACACTTTTTACCATTTAGAATTAATTATACCTGTTACATATAAATGTTATATTATCGTATTATTATTATATAAACAACAAAAAAACGGAAAGAAGAAGAAATGTCAAGAACAAAACAAAAGGGAAAATGTAATCTATAAAATGAATGTCAAAGCAAAATAATGCTAATCTTAAGGTGTCAGTTAATCCATTTCTATATATATATATATATATATATATATATATATATATATATATATATGACATGATAAGGAAAATAAATGCTTGCACGGGATTTGAACTCGGGCCTCTGTATTGATACTCCAGTGCGCACCAATTACGCTACCAAGCAAATCTAGTACAAACATTTATTTTTCTATATATATATATATATATATATACTTTGCGTAATTGGTAGCGCACTGGAGTATCAATCCAGAGGTCCGGGTTCAAATCCCGTTCAAGCATTAATTTTCTTATCATGTCATATTAAACTTGCATTGCTCAATGTGAAAAATGTAATTATAACACACACACACCCAAATATATATGGTAATAAAACGTCTAATATAACGTAAAATAAAATAAAATACAATTTAAAACTAACAATGTCTAATATTATAAAGTAAGATAATAAGTGCGGTGACGTGTTATCTATGGTCGAATTTCGACCACTGGGGAACGCTAGTTACGCAATATGAAAATATGTAATACGAATCTTTAATTATATTTATAAACCTAGGCTTTTTTTGACGTTTATATTCATACAGAATTTGATTCAACGCATAACCTATTTTCTAGCTTTTGTAGCTTCGATGGAAAACTAAAACACTAAAGTTCAAAAGTTTTAAAATATGTACGCAAATAAAAGTCATATAATTGATCCTATAATATTTTATTTTAAAAATTGCAAAAAAAACCTGCATATATTGAAATTATGTTCGTTATATCGATATGTCTGTAAAATTAGTATTTAACAAGTTTTTCTAGTGTAGCGTATAATAATGAGACTACTACATGTCCGAATTAAGGGGAGTACGGCGTAAAGAGGGGTAGAACATTTCACAATTAAATCATTATATCTCTGATTCTAATTAACTGACATTATTACAATGTTATGTATTATGAGTACATTTATCTTTAAAAATATATGGTAAGTAACAGGGACTCTTGTCCCAATTTCTCTAAAAAAAAAGTTAAACTGAAAATATATAAAACTGTTATCCTCCCAGTTAGATAGTTTATTGATTCGACGCATGGACTTTTACTTTAAGGGAGGAGAAAAGATTGCGGATATTTGAGAATAAAGTTCTTAGGAAACATTTTGTACCAAAGAGAGATGAACAGACAAGTGACTGGAGAAGACTACATAACAGTGAGCTAGATGATCTTCATAGAAAACCAGATATAATAAGAATAATTAGGTGACGTACTTCAGGGAACCCATGCCAAAGGCTCAAACACAGGGACATGTTCCTAGGAACATGGAATGTTAGGACTTTATACAATAGTGGGGCACTAGAGATATTAATGCGGGAACTAGATAAATTGCCCTTGGATATAGTCGCTTTACAGGAAATTAGGTGGCCAGGAGAAGGTAGTCAGGAATCAGGAACCTTTGCATTATTCTATGGGGGTGCAGAAAGACCTGCATTTGGAACGGGTTTTTTAGTCAGAAGGAGGATCCTATCCGCTATCCGAGATATCAAGTTTGTTAATGATAGGATATCATACATAATTCTAAAGGGTAAACGACATGATTTTATAATTGTAAATGTACATGCCCCCACAGAAGATAAAGATGACAAGATCAAGGATGAGTTCTATGAAGAATTAGAATGTTTATTTGATAGCCTTTCACGATATCATATGAAAATTGTCTTAGGAGATTTTAATGCAAAAGTGGGGCGGGAAGATATATTCAAACCAACAATAGGCAAATTCAGTCTTCATGAAGATAGTAACGACAACGGGGTTAGATTAGTCACATTTGCCACATCAAAGAATCTGATTGTTAAGAGCACAACATTTCAGCATAAGGATATTCATAAATACACCTGGACGTCCCCAGATGGAGAAACTCGGAACCAGATAGATCATGTATTAGTGGATAAACGCTGGCACAGTAGCATCATTGATGTTAGATCAGTTAGAGGGACAGACTGCAATTCGGATCATCATCTGGTCAGAGTGAAAATCAGACAACGGCTATCGCTTATGAGAGGAACGAATGCTAAAGATGATTCTGTAAAATATGAATTAAAAAACTTGAGAAATGATGAAATGCGGCAAGAATACCAAATCAAAATTGCTAATAGATTTGAAGTACTGGAATCTTCAGATGACAATGTGGCAAACGAAGAAGAACCTGATATAAATAAAGAATGGGAGGCTATAAGAGATACTATTAAATTGTCAGCATCAGAAAGCATTGGTTGTTTAAAAAAGAGGCAAAAAAAGAAATGGTTTGATGAGGAATGTGCCGACATTGTAAAGAAAAGAAAACTAGCAAAAATTAAATGGTTACACGAGCCAAATGAGGTAAATTTAGAGCAATTGGGTAGTATTAGACGGGAAACCACTAAGTTACTAAAGAGTAAAAAGAGGGAATATTTGAGAGAGAAGATTAATGATCTTGAAATGAATGCAAAAAATACGAACATTAGAGAATTATATCAGGGAATTAGTATAGAGAATAAAGGGTTTCAGGCTAGAACAAACATAATTCGAAATGAAAATGGGGATATGATTGCAGATTCTAGGAGTATATTAAATAGATGGAAAAGTTACTTTAATCAGCTATTAAATGTACATACAGAACAGGACATTGAGGAGGATAAGTTACAGACAGCAGAAATGCTAGTCGCAGAGCCAAGTGCATTAGAGGTCGAAATGGCGATTGAAAAATTGAAGATGTATAAAGCATCAGGTTCAGATGAGATCCCAGCAGAACTCATAAAATCAGGAGGAGAAAAATTGATGAGACAAAATACGCTGGTTGCTTAGTATGATTTGGGAAAAAGAAGCTCTTCCAGATGAATGGAAGGAATCAATTATCGTACCAATTTATAAGAAAGGAGATAAAACTGATTGCAACAACTACAGGGGCATCTCATTACTTTCAACTTCATACAAAATTCTTACAAATATATTAGTAAGCAGACTTACTCCCTATATTGATGACATTCTAGGAGATCATCAATGTGCATTTAGAAGAAACAGGTCTACAACAGATCAGATTTTAGTATAAGACAGATTTTAGAAAAGAAATGGGAATATAATGGCACTGTACATCAACTATATGTAGACTTCAAAAAAGCATATGATTCAATTAAGAGGGAGAAGTTATATAGTATCCTGCTGGAGTTCGGAATTCCTAAAAAGTTAGTTAGACTTATACGAATGTGTCTAAATGGCTCAAATAGTAGGGTGCGTGTAGGCAAACAGTTTTCAGACACTTTTGAAATCCAGAATGGGTTGAAGCAAGGAGATGCACTATCTCCTCTACTATTTAATTTTGTACTAGAGCATGCCATTAAATCTTTAGAGAATGAGGAAGGCTTACAACTGAATGGTATTAATAAGCTGTTAGTTTATGCTGATGATGTAGTACTATTGGCTGATAGCGAGGAGATACTAAAGGCCAACACGCACACACTATTGAGTAACACTAAGAAATTGGGACTGGAAGTAAATATCAGTAAAACTAAATATATGGTCACAGGTAGAAATTCAGTATATAATGGAAATGGACAGCTAATGACAAATGAGGGAAATTTTGAGGAAGTGGCTGAATTCAAATACCTAGGAACAATAATCACAAATAGGAATGAGACGCACAAAGAAATTAAACATAGGCTCAATTCTGGAAATGCATGCTATTATGCATTGCAGAGACTTTTGATGTCCCAACTCCTTTCAAAAAACGTTAAGCTGAAAATATATAAAACTATTATACTACCAGTTATATTATATGGGTGCGAAACATGGACTCTTACTTTAAGGGAGGAAAGGAGATTACGAGTATTTGAGAATAAAGTTCTTAGGAAAATTTTTGGACCAAAGAGAGATGAACAGACAGGTGAATGGAGGAGACTACATAACAATGAACTACATGGTCTTTATAGGAAGCCAGATATAATAAGAACAGTAAAGTCTCGTAGACTGCGATGGGCAGGACATGTTGCACGTATGGGGAATGAAAGACGTGCATGGAAGCTTCTTGTAGGAAAGCCAGAGGGAAAACGCCCAGTTGGTAGACCAAGAATGAGGTGGGAGAACAACATTAACTATGATTTGAGGGAAGTAGATTATACAGGGAATGATTGGAAAGCATTAGCTCAGGATAGGGATGTATGGAGAGCTTATGTCCGCGCGGCCATGAACCTACGGGTTCGATAGTGCCAGTGAGTAAGTAAGTAAGTAAGTAAGTAATTAAGTGACGTAGACTGAGATGGACAGGGTATGTGGCACGAAAAGGAAATGAAAGAGGGGCATGGAAGCTTCATATAGGAAAATCAGAGGGAAAACGCTCTGTTGGTGGACCATGAATGAGGTGGGAGAATAACAATAACCATGAATTGGTGGAAGTAGATTATACAGGGATAATTGGAAAACATTAGCTCAGGATAGGGATGTGTGCAGAACTTATGTTCGCACGGTCATGAACCTATGGGATTGATAGTGCCAGTGAGTTATTTTCTTCTTTCTTCTTCTTCTGCTCTCTGCAGGTATAGGCAAATCCCTTGTTCTGTGACTACATGATTGTTATTTCCAGCTTAAAACGTCAAATAAATGTTTACTCTCTAGAACTGTTATTATTGTTGACTGATCCGCTTTTCTCAATTGTGTAACCTAGCGTGCATATTTTAATAAAGGGTACAATAGTATCCAAATTTTCTCAATTTTCGAGATGTCTTAGTTTCTATCCGAATATCTGACAGATTCAAATATTTACGTAATTAATGAAAAATAAATTTTATTTTAATCAAATTATAACTTGAATTAATCTTCATTTAAGATTTTTGTCATCCCGGAATTTTTTGACTAGATAGTTTCGTGACATTAGAGGTTTAATGCAATCTCTTCAGTTTTTATTATTTGTTACTAATATACATTTTATTTGAATTTAATATTAATGGATATTAATAAGAAAATATACACTAATAATCTATAACATTATTCTTGTTTCATTAATAAAAATCTTTATTTTAGCTGCATACTCAATATTAGTTACGTTTATGATATGTAAATTAAAATAAACTGTGCAAAAATGTTGCATCGATAAGACGATTTTGATTAAAATGAGTAAAATATACATCGCTATTGCAGGATCCAAACTTCGATTATCATTTCTCAGAAGAATCAGGAACGATTCCTATTCGAATTAATTTCCTGTTTCATTACTTTTTTATTTTTCTTAAATTCAATAAAATGTCACAAAACGTAAGCTTGTTTAGTATGTTTGAACTGTTAGAAAACTGCCTACGAGTACAATATCATTTAAGGGAATTCTATCTCAGGAGTACACCTATATTAGTGTAGAAAAACCGAGAAATGTATTGTTGTTGGAGTATGTGAATAACATTGAGCATCAAAAAAGAAACTTTTTTTTTGTCTCAGAAAGAAAAATATGTGATTCTGATAGTATTTTATTTCTCCTGAATTAAAATATGATATCGGTTTTCCTCCATCACGCAAGGTTTCCGAGAGACAGGCATTTATAATTTCAAACACTTTAATATTATCTACATTCGTAACTACACAATATTCGAACATGCGAACTCAGCTAGAAAGTAAGAAATGACGATTTTCTGCCACATTTCGCCAGTGGAGCATCCCTCTTAACGGTCCAACAATATTCGTCCAGCATATTAGGATTCCATTTGCCTTGATGTATCTTTTCCATAGCTGAAATCTTCCGAGTTAGCTCATTTGGTTTTATTTTACAATGGACAAATGGACGAAAATACGTTTATTAAAAAAAAATTATTTAAATCCATTAATTGAAATTGAAATAAAAAAACTGTGAGTGATGGAGAAATTCCGAATACATATTTGAAAACAAGGCAAACAACTGTATTAAGTACAACTATTGGTACTCATGAGACAACAATCATGTTGACCAGTGGAATTACCTGAGGTTAAGATATATTATATTTTTCTCCATTAAAAATTGTGAAAAATGTTTTAAAATTCAATCAGAAGTTTAAGTAATTTTAACCTAAAATAGCTATAGGCCTGCTGTATTTAGAATGGAAAACATGTATTAGTAATTGTTCAAGCGGAATAGCCAACTTATTGGCATTAGACGCCACATTATCTAATAAACTGTAAATTAATTTGGTGTATACTAATTAGGCCATTTTTTCACATTGACTTGACATTTTCTCACCTAACAAAATAGAATGAGTTCTGAATATTATTTTGTGCAAGGACTTAGAAATGACTGATTAAATATATGAAAAGCGCAATCTGATGGCGGTAACGGGTTTATCACGATGCCAAAATGACGCTAGCAGTAACTTTTTTTTTTTTAATATTCACAGGTTCACTTCTGGCACAGTAAAGCAGAATTTATATCTAATGTCATAACTAAATAACTAACTAACTGGCACTATTGCACTCATAGGTTCATGGCCGCGTGGACATAAGCTCTCCACACATCCCTATCCTGAGCTAATGTTTTGAATTATCCCTTGTATAATCTACAACCCTCAAATCATGGTTAATGCTATTCTCCAACCTCATTCTTGGTCTAACAACTAAATTATTTTCTTCTTGTTTTCCTACAAGAAGCTTCCATGCGCCTCCTTCATTCCGAATTCGTGCCACATGTCCTGCCCAGTGTATTATACACAGAAAATATGGGTATTTTTACCAAAAATGCTAGAATTATTCTTAAATAAAAAAATTATAATCAAATCACCTGCTGATTCCATTAAAAAACATTAAATTACTACTGTCATAAAGATACATAATCCGAACCAATAAAGGTAAAGAAGCTAATAAAGTATAAAATAAAATATAAATTCCTGCCTGTAACCGTTCAGGCTGATTTTAAGGTCAACATTGTTAATGCTATAATTAGGATTATGAACCGAAAAGTATATTTAATGGAATAGTAATGGAAGGGATTTTATCAATATTTCTACTTAATCCTAGGGGATTATTTTATCCCAGATTTAACTATACTTATTATATCTGATTTCATATAAGGATCATGCACCTCACTTTTATGTAGTCTTCTCCATTCGCCTGTCTGTTTATCTCTATTTTATCCAAAAAAAAAATCCTAAGAACATTATTCTCAAATACAAATAATCTACTTTCGTTCCTTAAAGTAAGATTCGTTGTTTCGCATCCATCTCTGCCCGCTCCTGGAATCTCCTTCCTCAAGATATCAGGGGTTGCCGCACACTTGGCACCTTTAAGTCACGCTTATACAGTTACCTGTTGTCTAATAATTAATTTTTCTCTATTTATTTAATTTTATACTATGTCATTAATCTTTTCCTCGTTTTTTATATATATCTTGTACATATTATATATTTAATTCGTTAAATTTAGAGTAAATCAAAATACATTATTAATATTAATTTATTGTATTCATAACTTGTAATAGTTTATATATATTATAATTTAGATTTAAGACTATTTTTTTTGTTGAGTGGTAGACAAGACCTTAAGGCCTTAACTCTGCCAGGTAAAATAAAGCTATTATTATTATTATTATTATTATTATTATTATTATTAATATTATATCTTGGTGAATAGCAGTTTTATATGTTTTCAGTTTATCTTGTTTTTAAAGAAATTGAGCCAAGAGTCCCTGTAATGAATAATAACATGCATTTCTAGAATTGAGGTTTTGTTTAATTTATTTGTTCATCTCATTCCTATTTGTGATTATTGTACCTAAGTATTTTAATTCGGTCACTTCTTCAAAATTTCCCTCATTTGTCTTTAACTGCCCATTTCCATCATATCATACATTTCTATGTGTGAACATATATTTAGTTTTATGGATGTTTACTTGCAGTCCCAATTTCTTAGTGTTACTCAATAGATGTGAGTGTTGGGCCATAGTATTTCCTCGCTATCGCTTATTAATACTACATTATAGCAATTTAATTCCATACAATTGTAAATTAAATTTCAACTAACCATCCAAATTATTTTCAGGAAGTAGTACGATGTGGTCACCTAAACGTCTATATGTGCTGTGTTTGGAGATGTTAATTCCAGTATTTGAGAATGTGGGAGCGAACCACGACTGGGATGGCAAAGTAAATACAAAAGGTCCTCTTGATCACCTCGGTAAGTAAATAATGAACCTTTACTGGCCACGTTTTTGTCCACTGGGAGACGTCCATGAAATGTAGAGAGTTACACTAGATTCAATATACACGTTAAAGTAATGTAATTTTGTGCACCACTGAGCAAACATGGAAACAAGCGTTAAACAGGTAATATTGACCAGGGTTCTTCCCCTATATACATAGTGTTTAGTAAGCCGTTTTCCTCAAATATTTTCTAATTTTAAGCAAATAGTATATTATAGCGCGTCACTTTTCAAAATTGAATTAATTGTTAGCATCACAACTCGAGCAATATGTCAATACACTCATTGTTTAAGGCAGATTATCATTTATATACTACTACAAAGTTTTTCATTTATAACTTAACGGGCACATGACGTTTCGTCTCTCCCGAGCTCTTGCTAGGTTCCCGCCACTATCGGCTGCCTTTGAGCGCGCGCATCTGCTGGCAGCAAAAATTCGGCCCCTCCATGGATGTGTATGTCAAGCAAGTCTTTGAACGAAAAATTGAAAATTTACTCACACAATTCACTAACAAGAGCAATACGTTACAGCTTCCACCTACTTAAAATGACACATAAAACACATTTAAATACTCGTACAATACATTACACAGTACCATAAACAAAAACCAACACTAATAGCAACACTACATACATAAAATACAAACACATTCCAATAACTACGAGCACGCGCACGCACACACACACACACACATATATATATATATATCTAACAGCTTTCTTCTCGGTTTTTATCCATCCCTCAGCATAAAATTCTTTAGAGCTCTCCTGCTGGATATTGGCATCTTTTAAAAGATATCTAAATTTATATTTGCTCTAACCTTGACTTCAACATTACCCAGTGTAAGGTAATACATTAATTGGTCCATATGTCTCTTACAATTATTCATATTATTATTATTATTATTATTATTATTATTATTATTATTATTATTATTATTATATGTATTATTGTTGTTATTATCGTATAAAATGTTGTTTGCATATGAAATTTACATTGCATAGTTTAATATATTTTTAATTCTTTATAATTAGTATAGTGTATATCAATATTATCAAATATTTATTTGTAATTGTGCTGGTTGAGAGTGGAAGAGAAGGCCTTACGGCCTTAACTCTACCAGAATAAATAAAACATTATTATTATTATTATTATATTATTATTATTATTATTATTATTATTATTATCATTATTACTATTATTATTTTTAATTTACGATTCACGAAATTGTTAAGAAATTCGAAACCACTGGTTCTGTGTTGACAAAAAACGAAAGCGTAAACGTACAGTTTTAACAACAGGAAAAGTTAGGCGAAGGAGGCGCAAATTTTGAACGTACAACAACAAAATCCATACCAAATTTAGCACAAAAGGTGGGAATTTCAGAGTCTTCTGCATATAAAGCAACTAAATTATTAAAACTAAAACCAGTATCTTCTATAAGGTAAGATTTTATAAATGCTTTACGTGCGGAGTTTATGTACGTAGGAGCAAAGCCGGCTGGGGCACATCCAACCGCGCACAGGAAAAAACGCTGTGTGTCCGTTAGGTTATAAACGAAGAACCCTGCATTAGTACCTATTAAACTGAGTGCGCTGCTACGCTGCGACGAACCAAATATGGCGGTTGCTAGAGTCAATTTTTTAATTTCGAATTTTAGGCAAACCTCAATTCTAATGGTCAGATTTTCCTGATAAACTTGGATAGTGTCTACATCGATTTAATTCAATAGCACATACTGATTTTCGTTGTGAAACATCGAAAGTCGCGACCGCTAAACCAATTTTAAATTTTCGTTTCAGGTGAACTCCTACATCTAATGCTTTTTGAGTATAATAGATAACAACTACATATTCGCCGTCCTTGAAAACCTGTAGGCCTATATACAAATATTCATGAAGATCGGTTTAGAAGTTTATAAATAACAAACATACACACATTCCTTTATACAGTCCTGAGGTTAATTAACAATTTTAGGGCGCTTGCAAGTAGAAAATTATTCTAATGTCAGGGTGGTGCTAAATCTAACAATTTAACCGCTGATGCTAGAAAATTGTACTTATTTCTCTACTGGCATTTGCGAATTTAATTTTTTTTATTTCGTCTCTATAAGTTAATTTTTATGGATAGAAGGAAGAGATTTTATTTTTTCCATGGGAATATGAATAGTAACACTTTCGATAGATATATTGACTTAAGCTTTCACAGCCGGAATTAGTATGAAGATCTCGAAGATGATTTCCGGAATGTTGGCCGTGGCCTCAAAACCACGGCCAACAGCCCGGAAATCTTCAAGATCTTCATACTTTCGGTAGAGGTCAGAGTTTTTAAATATTTGGGCTCTATAATTACAAAACATAATAGGCCCTACGATAGAAGAAGAAATAAACTAAAGACTACAAATGGGTGACAGATGTTATTGGACTTCACTCTCTCTTCTAAAATCCAAAGAACTCTCAAAAAATGGAAAGAACAAAATATATCTTCTTCTTCACTTCACGGGCTAAGCAAAAATTGCCTGTTCCGCCTCACAGTTGTTTTGTCCATCTTTCCCTGGCCTTTGTACATTCCTTGAACCTCTTGGCTTGTAGTTGAATGCTGCTCTTGGTAATCTTGTAACACTCATTCTCTCTACATGTGTAAACCATTTCTCTCTATATTCTTTAATTTTCTCATTCAATTAAGATCAAAAATCGTAATATACAACTAACCTCGGAACAAATACCAAATTTTAATTATTTGGGTTGTAATCTTACTATAAACACAAACACTTAAAGAGACATAAATATGAAACTGTCGAAATTTGAAAGAAAATATATGCAACAGTAATTAAACCAATGGTAACATACGGAGCAGAAATTGGTATTTGTTAAACTTAAAATTGTAGCATGGGAAAGGAAGATCTTACGAAGGATTTATGGACCCAAATATGAAAATGGAGAGTGGAAAATTAGAACTAATGGAGAGCTTTATGAATTGTATGGAAGCCCAAAATTATGGGAACAATTAAAAGTACAAGACTTAAAAGGGCGGGACATGTATAAAGAAGTGAGGAGGGATCCATTACTAACTCACTGGCACTATCGAGCCCGTAGGTTTATGGCAGCGCGGATCCATACTACAAAAAACAAGCAAAGGAAAACCAGGTGAAGAAGATGTGTGGGAAGACCGAGAAAGAAATAGTTGGTGAATATAGAGGAGATTATGAGGGAGTTGGAATAAGAGGTTGGAGGAGAACTATGCGAGATAGAAGAGAGAACCGTAACGCCATGGAGATAGATAATATAGACATGATCCAACGACAATTTTATACGAGATGTATGTGACTGATATTTATAAATCTCTCTTGCTTTCAATCTTCTAAAGTATTTATCACTACTAAATACGATACAGAGATGATATTAGTATTCAGTTGTAAGTCCCTTGGATCAGATATCTAAAATTATATTGTTCAGCAGCCAAATAAACGTAAGCTATCATTCACACATTTGTTTCACACGGACTACAGGTTATTTTGCGACCACTTCTCATTCAATTTTCAGACATTTTCTGAATTTGTTTTAGAAAAAACGCATATATTCACCTCCCGCAATAATAAATTTTGCTTTTTTGGCATTTTATTTGAATTTATGTACGGGGTGAATCATAAATATGGCTATATGTTTGATCGCGTTGTGTGATGAAAATATTACCATTACAGGAAATATGAAATTACCGTTGGAAAGGCAATTATTCAAATTACAACAATGGAATAAAACAAAACAGTGTAGAACTTACGTCATTAGTCAAAATAGCGTTGAATATGCAACAGTAAATTACAATTGCTGCATGGGCAATAACGTATGCTAATGATCGTGAGGCCGCAAGACGGGCAAGACGTGAGTTTAACGTAGCATTGCAGCCGTCGACTGTGGGGAAGTGAAGAAAACTACTGCTGGAAACGGGAAGGATGCAGAAAATCAAACCTCCTGGAAGGCCTCGCATTAGCACGAATGCAGAAACAACTAAGAGAATTGTGGATGCGTTCGACGCTAGCCCACAAAAATCAACCTGCCAAGCTGCACGTGAGCAGTGATTAGTTTTGTTGTGTTTTATTGTTGTAATTTGAAGGATTCCCTGTTCAATGATAACTTCATATCTCCTTTAATGATAGTATTTTCGTCAAAAAATGTGATCAAACGTATAGCCATATTTCTGAATCACTCTGTAGATTCTTACCGGACAGAGAATTCCCAACATTTATACCATAAAGGCAAGTATATATAGTCGACTCGCTATTAGTCATTTAGTTTACAGACGCTTTGCTTTGTGGTTAGGTAGATCTATTTTGCACGCATAAGTATTTAGCATATCAAGCGGAGTTATGTTTTATTCACTAGAATAAATGTTTTCCAACTACAGATATTGCAAAATACAAAGTTGGAACGCTGTTAAGATAATTATATCTACATGGAGTAGACATGGAAATGTCGTTTAAAAGTGAAAATACATTATTGCCAGATAACTGTTTTGAGTTTTTTGGTGATTGGAGCCTCTAACGTCAACTCACCGGTTCTACCTGGCAGTAGCAATGTTTTGTTTTTAAATCAAAGGGAAAACAGTTGCTTTTGATGCCACCTGTAAACTAAATAACTGAGCCGACTATACCAGGATTTTAGCTCTATATTTTAACATAAGCAATCTTAACGTGTTGAAGGTTCACATGACATATGTAATAGTAGCTAAGAATTGTGTACTTGTATTTAAATTGCAAGTTTAGAGTCTCACAGTGGATGTTTTCACATGTATATTTCAGCTGCTCGTGTCGCTGAGGATCTTTTGTTACAAGCATACCAGAATGTTTCTAGGGGACGGTCATCAACGTTTTGGACAGATGACTGGAAAGTATTTTTAACCCCTAAAGCGCAGAGTGTTGTGTTGAGCTGGGACAAACCCCTGTTACAGTTTGTATCTTCTAGATGTCAGGTGTGTAAGACATGCACATTTGTTGCAGTTTTTACTTTTATGATGGTTCAGCATGCATTTAACACCATAAACCGTTTGTTCTTGTATTCAAGCGTAATGAAGCTAATTCCTTCTCTAGGGATATTTCATCTTCTCTCATATCCTGAGTTAATATCTTTAGGACTTAACGAACAATCATAAAATTACTCGTATTACATTACTATCTAATACCCGACATGCGATGCTACGCCTAAATTAAATGTGTTTTTTATGTTTAGTTGAGTAAGTATAAAGAAAGATAATTATAAATTTATATCGTTATTATTTTAGATACCCGTGCTACTTACGCGGCGTTGCCCGGAAATCTACTTATCCCGATGTTCCTCGCATTCTTTTGATTTTGCTGAGGGGGAATCAGAGTTTGTTTCTGGATTTAATGTGGAATATAATGGAGAGAAAAAAAACTCAAAAAATGAGAGAATGAAAAGTACTTCTCAAATAATAAATAGGATTATCCCTCAGCGCAACCTTTTTGTAACAAATTTAGTATGGATACCTTGATAGGTTCCTTCACGTATAACGATGCTGAAAGACAAAAATGGCTATGTGAGTTTTTCATAAATATATATATATATATATATATATATATATATATATATATTTTGTATCGGACTTTTTTGTAGAGTTTTTTAGCTATTCAATTCTATAAACATTACTTTCGTGCATTTGTTATGGATTAGACAGCGAAAGCCATTTAAACGCCCAAAAAGCTACTTTTCTAGTGCAGTGATGAACTTATTTTGAAGCTCCGGCCCTACAGTAGTGCGGTAATATATACTTTAATTTTCCCAGAAAAATCTAAATAATGATAAAAACTCCATTCAAATCGGTCAAGTAGTTTCCGAGTCCATAAATGACAGACAGCCTCACACTCATTTTTATATATAAAAATTATGAACATTTGGTTTTTGTAATGTGATAAGACGTAATTCCAGTTTGTAAATTATGTTCATAGATCTAACTTATATTTTCTTCTATTAGTGTTACCTTCAGGGCGTTTCAGTCCTAAAATGTAATTTCACTTATGACAAAATTATAATTTGTTGACACTTTTTAGAGCGCAAAATAATAAAAAAGTTCTTCTTGGGCCTTAAATTAGGAAATATATAATACGTGAGGCAAAAACTGATTTCAAAAGCTATAATGTTTTTTATGCATAACATGGATTATCAAATTGGAAAGTCATTTACATTTTTACAAAACAAATGGAGGGGACAATTTATTTGAAATGTATTATTTGTGATATAGTAGATTAATAAACATTTACGAATTATATACATTTTTTTCCTTTTATCAGTTGGATATAAAATTAAAATATAAGCTCGAACACAATAGTTATATAATATAATGATAAAACCAATCATAAACATATATTGACTTTTTTACAGAGTGAGAAAAACATCTCGTATCATATAGGATACAAAAAAAAACTGAAGTGCATAACATATATATGTCTACCGCTGTGGTCTCGAGGTAGTGTGCTGCCTTGCCACGCAGCGGGCCCGGATTCGATCCGCGGTCGGGACAGTTTTTCTGGGTGAGGTTTTTATCGGTTTTTTTCTCACCTGTAAGACAAATGTCAGGAAAACTTTAAGGCCCAAACGGTCCCCGAAATCATATGGCCATCATCATCATCATCACCATCACCATCCTTACCATTATCATCATCATCATAATCCTTCACCGGTGTGGAAAGCAATGGGAAGCTACAACACCTACAATTCCCTAGTAAAGCTGCTAAGCAGAACATGAAAATGCTATGATTGCAGTGAAAGACCTTCCCTCGGGCAGAATTACTATGGATGTATATATATGACAAATAAACGATCTAGTATTCTTCTTCTTCTTCTTCTTCGAGGTTAGACTGTAAGCCAATGCCGACTCAAAGCACATCTGGTCATGGGACGTCCAACGGAACGTTTACACCTTGGATTATATCGTAATGCCTGTTTTGATAGACGACATGCCTCCATTCGGTCTGTATGTTGAAACAATTTTAATTTGTTGTCTGTCAATTTATTTTTTAAAATAAATGTTAACTTAGTAAATGTTCTATTAATTGACGTTTATGATTAAATATCGTTGCGGAGACAGACAAAATATATTCACATAAAAAGAAGATACACACGTGTATGGTTTTAAATGGACGAGACTGTTTTAATATGCAGGTTGTAACGACCGCCCGCCCGGATAAAATATGCAAATGCAGTAAGAGCGATAACATATGCAAAATACCTCACCAAACCGATCCTGACACATGTTTTACTCGTGCAAGGAGCATCATTAGGATGAATTTACCTCATCGAACGCTAGAACGCGAATGAGGCAGCGCCATCAAATCAATCAAATCATATCATGATGGACAGTCCAGAATGCGGTTGATTAGGTGCTACTACCAAATCCAAATTCGAAATCCAGAAATCAAATAACAACGCCGAATGCGGCGATGATATGACGACTGTGAAGACTGTCGGCGTCTGTAAACAGTGGCCGAAATGGGCACGAAGGCCGAGCCCATTAACCCCTAAAAAATCAGTTTAAGCGTCTATA
Organism: Diploptera punctata; assembly: GCA_030220185.1. NCBI lineage: Eukaryota > Metazoa > Arthropoda > Insecta > Blattodea > Blaberidae > Diploptera > Diploptera punctata. The sequence goes on along the minus strand of JASPKZ010007189.1, from coordinate 303,721 downwards.
CGACTAAATTATATCAAAACAGAATATATGGTAATGGAAGACCTACAAATAAATAATATGATAATTAAACGTGTTGAAGAATTTAAATATCTTGGATCTATAATAGATAAATCTGGTACTTGCGAAAAATATATTAACAGAGTAAATTATGCAAGGCAGGCGATTAGATCCCTGAATTGTCTTTTATGGAATAGAAAAAAAGAGATTATACAGACAATAATAGAAAGTATACTTACATATGGATCAGAAAGCTGGACAATAAATGAAAGGATGCAGAAAATAATCTTGGAGACAGAAATTGATGGATTACGGAGAAGGCTACAACATATTCGAAATACATATATCAGACAAGAAATGGATTCACAAGAAGCTGTTATCGAAAGGATAAGAAAGTGAGCTTTACAGTGGTATAGACATGTACAACGGATGTCGGAGGACCAGTGGCCTAACATGTGTTAGATTGAATGGTTACAGGCAGAAGGAAGAGAGGGAGAAGTAGAAGAACATGGTATGAGGGAATATATGATGCCATGATGAAAAGGGGTATGGAAGAAGGACAATGGGAAGATAGGAATATCTGGAAAGCAGGAATCAACGGCAAACTGCTGTAAAGTGGAAAGCTTGTATTAAGTTAAGTAAGTCTAGACGACACTTGTTTAATTAATGAATGTAATTATGTAATGATTTGTTTAATAACTGACATCATGTTACGCTACTACTGCCTTATATAGTCACTTGTTTACATCGTGTGAAGCTGCCTAAAAATGACAGATTACCCGCAAAAATACATGGTAGGGAAGATGAAACGAGGTTTCTTTGGTCATCCAACAGTGCAGATCTGTTATTTTTATGTTTTAGAATTTCTAATTGCTTCAACACACACATCCGGAAACTTTTATCACATATATATGGAAAACTGTATTGTAGCGCAAAAAATGGCCTGAATCAAATGTTTTACAAAATGCGATTTTTTTTTAATTGGCCATTCCTGTACCACACAATAAATTCTCTAAACTGAACTTCAAAATTTCGGCCGGTCTGACCCACATATACCACGTTGTAATTGTCACAGACTAGTTTGTAAACCAGGATTCTATATAATTTTATAAATGAAATTTTCCGTTACAATGGAGAAGATTATTTTGCTTTGTTCGGAAAGCAACAAAGGCATTCTATTTTCGAAGTATATTTTTCTAGGAAATATACTAGAATTCATGCAAGAAGATAGTATACCCTGTGATGAAAAAGTGATCAAGCAATGTTACATTAGATGTACATAATTTGGAAACATTAATCAAGATGTAAAGTGAAACAGGAATTATAGATCCATATATATGTAGTAGAAAGATAGGCCTAAGTAATATAATAAAATACAGGGTATTCAGAAAGAAGGAAGAGACTTCAAACATTTATTTCTTCCAAACTACAAAAAAATATAAATACAATTCCAACATTCCTGGAAACAGAGAAGTTGAAATTTCACTCTTTTATGCATTCATTATGAGAACCACGTGTTACACGACAAATATCAAAACGGTGGCTCATTTCTTGTCACACACGAATCATCTGGTCTCTAGTTAACGAATTCACAGCTTCAACAATTCGATGTCGCAGATTTTCAAGAGTGTCAGGCATAGGGGCGATAAAAACGGTCTTTTACGTAACGCCACAGATACAAATCGCACGGGGTTAGGTCGGGTGACCCGGGAGGCCACCCGTAATGAAGTTTATCTTCTGCTCCTCCTCTTCCAATCCAACTTCATGTTGTGTCGCCATTCTAATACAAACAATTAACATGACAAGCAACAGCGCTAATGCGGCCGTGATCAGAACTTTAAACTTTTCTCTTTCCAGGAACGTTTGAATTTGTGTTTGTATTTTTTGTAGTTTGGAAGAAATAAATGCTTGAAGTCTCTCTCTTCTTTCTGAAGAGCCCTGTATAATGTTCAGACTCAAATTAAAAATAAATTAACGAATGTGATTAATATTATAATTATTGAGACATATAAGCTATATTGATAAGGAGATATTACGAAATTATATATAAAATGATTCAAATCATAAGGATGCTACATACCAGTCAGTCAGTAGATTTCTATAAACGAACAATACATTTTAACAAAAGAGAACGAAAAAATACTCTTACTCTTCATTTCATTGTCTAGAGTTAGAAATAAACCTGACACAATAGCTAATTGTCAAACTTGTTAATTTTAGTTTAGAACAAGTAATGCAACAAAGACTCAAATGCACAGTGAAGACAAATCAGAGCTGAGAGCTGACAGACAGACGTTAGGGCATGCTTAAATAAATATGAATCTTAGACTTTAACCTCAGCACTTACACCTGAAGACCAATTTTTCGAACCCTGGAGTAGACAAAGTTAGAGATGATATATGTATATACTTTTTTTTTGTAAAACTACAACCTTTCTTGAGGCTGAAAAACTCCAATTTACACCTTTTTTCCCCACTTGATTTTGAATTACTACTAGTATATATCATACGCCACTTCGTGAGTCGTGAATTTATCGATAATTTGGAAATCACTTGTGGCATTTGTTAGGACTATTTAACGAATAAAATTAAACTGTTCACTCAAAAAACATTTAAATATAGTTATTTTAAAATATTTATATATTTAATGTAAACGGCGATGTTTGAAAACAAATGAGAAACGATTGTTACGCTTCATTTGTTCATCACTGCAACCAGATCATATTATTTATTACCAAAGGATAGCAATATTGTAAGAATGCACCCTAGTGGAGAAATTTATAACCAACATTATTGGTATTAATTCGTTTCTGATGCCCTATGATGTAAATATGTCAATTATATTTTCTGCAAAGTTATTTCCTGGGAAATAATTCGTTTAAGAAAGTGCAAACAGTGGTTTATTTTTTTTGTGGTATGATCAATTGCTACACACGTTTTTATATTATAACCCGCAAGCGCTGTATGTTTACATTCGTGTACTATATATACAATCTGGTAGCCACATGTGGTCACTGCTAAATAATGCTATGGCCTATTCAGAATGTTAAAAAGGAGGAGGTTGATTTTAAAGTGATAAAATTAAATTGATAAAATCCAGGTGAAAAAGGCTGTGATTGGTTTTAAATAAAAATAAATGAAATGTGATTGGTCATTGACTCCGATTTGAGGCACGACTTAAATAGTCGTTCCAAAATGTATGAGGAAAAATTGTGAAAGGCAAGCAAAATAATCCTACCCACCAAATCAACTTCTTAGGTAACATTATCAAATATCACTACTTGCATACAAATTTAGTCCTGTATACATTTTTTCGGGAACGACAAGGCATACTGCGATGGGACTTATACGTTAATATTTAGTCGGAAAATGAAATTGCCAAAATTTCGGGGCCTAATAAAGAACTTAGGTTTTATCGCTACAGTAATGCTTGAAACGTACTTACTTACTTACTCACTGGCACTATCGAACCCGTAGGTTCATGGCCGCGCGGACATAAGCTCTCCATTCGTCCCCATCCTGAGCTAATGCTTTCCAATCATTCCCTGTATAATATACTTCCCTCAAATCATAGTTAATGTTGTTCTCCCACCTCATTCTTGGTCTACCAACTGGGCGTTTTCCTTCTGGCTTTCCTAGAAGACGTTTCCATGCACGTCTTTCATTCCCCATACGCGCAACATGTCCTGCCCATCGCAGTCTACGAGACTTAACTGTTCTTATTATATCTGGCTTCCTATAAAGACCATTTACTTCATTGTTATGTAAGTCTTCTCCATTCACCTGTCTGTTCATCTCTCTTTGGTCCAAAAAAATTCCTAAGAACTTTATTCCCAAATACTCGTAATCTCCTTTCCTCCCTTAAACTAAGAGTCCATATAATATAACTGACATTCTGCAACCTAAAGTACGAAATGTTCTCAGCATGTTCTCATTGAACTCTCGGTAATTGGGACTCTTCTTGTTTCCAAGGAAGCATTACGAAATGCTTGTCATTTACTTTTTTTAACTGGTGTAATATTTTGTTCTAATTCTCCGGACTCCAGATTCTGTCTTATTTAAGGTCCTGTAAAAACGACAGCAAATACTTTTGCATCAGACAAACGTGGGAATATAGAGCGAATATGTTGCAAAGCATCTGACGATTTAACCAAACCTTTAATATACTGTTTTTCTAGCCTCCCAATTTAATGTGGAAAGACTGTAATAAGATCTTTCTTCCTGTCAATAAGAGGTTCATGTAGAACATTATTTTCTCCTGGAACATGTTGTTTCTTGAAGGCCACACTTGTTGGATGTAATGTTGGCCAGATGCTCGGCTGTCCCATAAACAAAGGAAACATGGATACATGGATGCGATCGAACCGTTAAAATTTGGAGAAAAATAATATTAACAAATCATATACTTAAAATACGTTGGCAGTACCGGTACTGCTCTATGGTTCAGAAGCCTGGATACATAAAACACAAGATCTAAGTAGGATAACGGCTGCAGAAATGTAATTTTTAAGATCTGTTAAAGGGTGCATTAAAGAAGACAGAACCAAGAACACAGAAATAAGACAGGAACTTGAAATATTTGCAATAACTGATAAAATAGATACATATAGACAAAAATGGAAGCAACACGTAGACAGAAAGAATGAAGATAGATATCCAAAACAAATAACAAAACACAAACCTAAAGGCACCCGAGATGTGGGCAGACATAGAAATAAATGGGCTGAAGTCGGAACGGGTCAACAGACCTAATCCATGAATGCAGATGATGATGATGATGATATACTTAAAATTGAAAAAGTAACGAAAACAAAAATCGTGATTTACTATCGAATCGTCGACATGTGGAGAAAAATAATCACATATTTGAAATCAGCGCAAAAAACTGAGTCAGAAACACGTAAAATATGCAGACGAACATTTTCGTTGTTACCCAATGTAATCAATACTAGTGGAGGCGGTTATGAAATTGTTAAAGAAAAATAGAGTACCGTACGCCTAAAGGTAAAAATAGAAGCCGATTAACGGAGGGGTTTCAGGTAAATAACGGTTTAAATCAAGGGTGTCGGGTATCACCCACATATTTAAAACTTAATGTTGGAGCAGCCTTACAGAACTGGCGCAAGAATTGTGAACCAATGGGAGTTTCAATGAGAGAAACTAGTTTGTTTACTATATATAACTCAAATGATCAGATCATAATAGTGTAGACATGGATGGATATAAGTTATGTGGCGAGAAAACTTCAATATGAATACGAAAAGTATAGATTAAACATTAATATGGGAAAGTGTGAATACATGGTAGTGGTGGATGTTAAAATTGAGAATTTACCTGTAGAAAGTAAACAAATTGAAGGTGTTAAAACAGTGAAATATCCGTGTGTTATTTTAACCTATAACACGGGACCTATGACTTTATTCATTTTATCAAAGGGGCAGAGCCATTACTTTACAAGGGTTTCTCGCTCTTAGAAATCGCAATAAGGACTCAGGCCGTGATTTGAACCTACGAAGGCTCGTAGATTAGACGCCGAGTATGGTAACAATTATTGCGAAGCGTGGCTCATGTGATTAATAAGTGAAATTTGCTAACTGTTCAATATAAGAATATATATATAATTACCAGACCCTCATTTATTCAGTTACTATCATTTGAATAAAATGCGATTTTATAATTCATTTTCAGAAACATCAAACAATTTTAGGTACTACAAAGATGGAAGAAGAAATGTATCCATCCAGCAGTGTAAACTGGCTTCCGAAAACAGTTCAAGTTCTTGATTTCGATGGAGGAAATTTTCTTACAGAGGAGGAATACCAACGGTCCTGAAGTTAGATTTCATTTCAGAAAGAAAAGAAAGAAGTTGGTTACCCGAATCGGAAAATATATTAAAGTAAGACGACATTTGAACTTCAAATTAATCATTAATCAGTTGTAGAAATACTTTCTTTATTGTAAAATAATATGGATTTTGATTAAGTATCTAGGTAGTGATCGACATTTTAAGAAGAACTTGTCCTGTGGATTCAGCTTGGTACCTCATAGAGCGAAATTATATATAATCATTCTAAACTATTTTAATATATCTACACATTAAGATTCATTTTAATCAACACTTATTAAGGGATATGAATTATAAGGGGAATGTATAACTGTAGGCTTTCACGGCCGGCGTCTTGATCCCTATTAGGTTCGTCTTCCGGGCATATAGGCCGTGGTCCAGTCGTTCTTCTACTCGACGTTTCGTCTACTGCTGCGGTAGACATCTTCAGGAGATACTGCGTGCTCTCTGTGAACTCCTCAACAGTCGGCTGCAGACTGGCTGGTCGTTGGAAACTCCCTCCCTATTTATAGGCACGCCCCCTGGTGGAGAGGCGGTTTTCTGCGCGGTCCGTGTTGCGTGTTGTTTTGTCCAGGCTGTCGCTAGCAGAAGTCATAGGCTTCCTTGTCGTATTGTGCAGTGCCGGGATCCAGATTTTGTTTATCTTCATGGTTTCTTCTTTTTTGTTAAAGGAATTTTTGTGTTTATATATTTCAAATGGCTTCTCTGTACAGTCTGGTGTAATAATGTGATGTTTGGGACAATACCTGTGTTTCTTCGAATCTTATTATATGTTCTTGGTTGTTCATCCAGTGTTCCGCTACGGCTGATTTTTCCTTTTGTTTTAGTCTGCAATGCCTCTTGTGTTCTTGCAATCTTGTGGTAACCATTCTTTTTGTTGTGCCGATATAAACCTGTCCACAACTGCAAGGGATGCGATATATACCGGCAGTACTTAACGGATCTCTTGTATCATTGGCTGGGCGCAGTATACTGCTGATCTTTTGTGTTGGCTTGTAGGTTGTAGATATGTTATGTTTATTTAATATTCGACCAATTCTCTCCGTTATTGTCTTGATATATGGTAGGTACACCTTACCCTTTGCCTCCTCCTTGTTCCCGTTTTCGGATTTGTATTTATTGGGATTTATGGCTCGGCGAAAATCTGTTTTGCTGTATCCATTGGATTGAAACGCTGCTTGGAGATGAATAATTTCTTCTTGTAGATACTGTGGTTCCGAAATCCTTTTGGCTCGTTCCACCAGGGTGTTAATTATTCCGCGTTTTTGTCTGGGATGATGGTTGGACCGCTTATGTAGGTATCTGTCTGTGTGAGTCTTTTTCCTGTATACCTTGTGTCCAAGTGTCATGTCTTGGTTTCGAACTATCCCTCAATTTCTACGATGCAAACAAATCTTCAAAACGACAAAGGCTAAGAGGATATATGGACGAACGGAACGGGCTCTTCTTAGAGAACGAATTCATGATACAAGACGAACCCTAGGGATGAATGATCAAGAACTTTTTTACTTACATCTGAAGATTAGCAATATTCTCAGTACGAGAGACTGGGAGAAGGTGGACAACATCACATACCACAGCTTTTGCCGAACCATGGAAAAAAACACGGAACGACAGAAACAAAAATACATAAAAAATCATCAAGAAAACAGAAATAAACCACCCAACTCAAGAGCGGTAGTAAATTTGACAGACCGGCAACTCAACGAAGAAGAAATATCGGTACTTGCCAAAGGAGGAAATTTTGCTGTAACACCTAAACAAGTACCTATTGAAGACATCATAGCCAATGTAGAAGCCGGAATAAGGCAGCTGCCTATTCATCAGAGTGAGGAAATACGGGGCGAAGTGTCTCGCATTCTTCTCCGTAAAACCAAACCACCGTTGAGTAATTTATCACGAAAAGAAAAAGTAGCTTTACATAATCTAAACGAAGACAAAGACATCATCGTTCTTCCTGCAGATAAAGGAAATGCCACCGTCATCATGGAAACAGAACAATACAACCAGAAAATGCAACAGCTTTTAGATCCAGAGACATACAAGATTCTTAAAACTGATCCTACAGCAAGAGTTCTACGTAAATCCAATAAACTTATCAAGAGCTCCACACTTGATGAAGACACTAAACGAGGATTGTACAAATCAGAAGCACTGCCACCAAGATTGTATGGATTACCAAAGATACACAAGGAAGGAACACCACTCAGGACCTATTGTTTCGGCCATTGGATCACCTACATATGAACTCGCCAAGTTTCTCGCCTCACTATTGAAACCGTATATTGGAAAAACTGACACGTTTGTAAAAGACTCCACGCACTTCATAGAAAAAATAGACGCTCTGAAACTCAAGCCAAACGATAAAATAATAAGCTTCGATGTGGTTTCTTTATTTACTAAGATACCTATCCCAGACACTATGACATACTTGCAAGAACTCTTCCCCCAGACATAGTAGCGCTGTATAACATATGCCTCACAGAAACGTATTTCCAATGGGGAGGAATATTCTACGAGCAAATAGATGGCGTGGCCATGGGAAGTCCATTAAGCCCCGTAATAGCCAATTTTTACATGGAACAATTTGAAAAACAGGCCTTGGAGAATGCTACATTAAGACCTTCAGTTTGGCTGAGATATGTGGACGACACATTCGTCATTTGGGAGCATGGTGAAGAAGAACTTGATAACTTCAGGCAACATTTAAATGGTATTTGTCCCAGCATCCAATTCACCCTGGAAAGAGAAGAGAACAACAGTCTACCGTTTTTGGATGTTTTAGTAATTCGAAACCAAGACATGACACTTGGACACAAGGTATACAGGAAAAAGACTCACACAGACAGATACCTACATAAGCGGTCCAACCATCATCCCAGACAAAAACGCGGAATAATTAAAACCCTGGTGGAACGAGCCAAAAGGATTTCGGAACCACAGTATCTACAAGAAGAAATTAATCATCTCCAAGCAGCGTTTCAATCCAATGGATACAGCAAAACAGATTTTCGCCGAGCCATAAATCCCAATAAATACAAATCCGAAAACGGGAACAAGGAGGAGGCAAAGGGTAAGGTGTACCTACCATATATCAAGACAATAACGGAGAGAATTGGTCGAATATTAAATAAATATAACATATCTACAACCTACAAGCCAACACAAAAAATCAGCAATATACTGCGCCCAGCCAAAGATACAAGAGATCCGTTAAGTACTGCCGGTATATATCGCATCCCTTGCAGTTGTGGACAGGTTTATATCGGCACAACAAAAAGAATGGTTACCACAAGATTGCAAGAACACAAGAGGCATTGCAGACTAAAACAAAAGGAAAAATCAGCCGTAGCGGAACACTGGATGAACAACCAAGAACATATAATAAGATTCGAAGAAACACAGGTATTGTCCCAAACATCACATTATTACACCAGACTGTACAGAGAAGCCATTGAAATATATAAACACAAAAATTCCTTTAACAAAAAAGAAGAAACCATGAAGATAAACAAAATCTGGATCCCGGCACTGCACAATACGACAACGAAGCCTATGACTTCTGCTAGCGACAGCCTGGACAAAACAGCACGCAACACGGACCGCGCAGAAAACCGCCTCTCCACCAGGGGCGTGCCTATAAATAGGGAGGGAGTTTCCAACGACCAGCCAGTCTGCAGCCGACTGTTGAGGAGTTCACAGAGAGCACGCAGTATCTCCTGAAGATGTCTACCGCAGCAGTAGACGAAACGTCGAGTAGAAGAACGACTGGACCACGGCCTATATGCCCGGAAGACGAACCTAATAGGGATATAAGGGGAATGTTTGGAAAATGTTACGTCATGATAGCGATGACAAGAGAGATATTATTTGCGCCAATAGTGCCAGAGAGTTAATCTATAATTACATTTTACATATGAATAAGAACACAATATTATATATATATATATATATATATATATATATATATATATATATATATATAATATATATATATATATATATATATATATATATGGCCTTTAGAGACTATCAGTTCTATTTTATTAACGAGGTTATGTACTCTATTTTAAGACTGATGTCCATCCCGGTATCACAACTCTCTTATAGCCTATGTTCATCCCGGGAATCTCCTGAACATTTTGCAAAAAGCCCCTTTACAATCAGATCAACGGTATGGCCGTGCATAAAGTATGAACAAACAAACAAACATTCATTTTCATATATTAGATATATATAAGAGTTTGTCGTATTTGTACACATACATAATTCATTCATGATATAGCCTAAAAAATTCGTAACACACAACCTAATTCCGTACGGAATATTGAAAATACGTTGTTTGTTAACTACGAGTACCTGGATAATTTAAAATTTTTAGAAAGAATGATCGGGATTCTAAAAAAAATTTGTTGTATGGATAGAACTTGAGTAACTTAAGAGATCGAAATTATATTATTATTGTAAACTACTCCATTATATCTACAAATTAAATTATATTTTGTTTTATGTTAAACAATTATATTTTGAGGAAGTGAATTATAGTGGAATAATGGAATATATTAGTTTATGCTAGCGATATAAAGAGAGCTTATGTCCGTGTATCAATTAATCTCCGGTTTCATAGTGGCAATTAGTTTCCTTTAACCACTTATTGTATCCATTATGAATCAGAACTTAATTTAATACAGCAAACAGCTCTCATAGATAGGTCCATTTACTTTAACTAAGGCCAAATAATCAGTTATCCCAATTAAAATAGCTAGATTTTGATGGGCAGGACACGTGCACAGACTGAAAACATTGCTTAAAAAATTCTGATAAATCAAGAGGGAGAAGGAGAATAGTAAAATCCAACAGAAGATGGATTAATGGAGAACATGAAGACACTGGTATCAAGTATTGGGCGAAAACAGCTAAAGAGAGATCAACCCAGGCCCTCAATAGAATGTAACGCTAATTTGACAATAATAATAATAATAATAATAATAATAATAATAATAATAATAATAATAATAATAATAATAACAATAATAATAATAATAATAATAATAATAATAATGACGGCAAACAAATCCATTTTAAGGCCATGATCCATGTGTAGATGAAATAATTCGGGAATATTTTAACGAAATTAAATCTGGAACTATGCTTGGAATTAACGAATATGCAGTTCATTGCATTATTATTAAAATTAATTTTTAAGCTCGAACCAAGAAACTAATACAAAACACAACGGTGATAATGACAATGTAAAATAATATTATAGTGTTTTATTACGAAAGAAAAAAACTATTGGAATTAATGAGCCAATGACAAGCCACATGTAAAGTGATCCCACTACAAGCATTACAGTATTATTGGGATTGGAGGAGGTTAAAGCTCCCAGCTTTCCAGAACTCGGCATGAGATATCAGCAGGATTTTCAGCCCTGCATGACGGCCGCCATTACTCACAGAACAACACTTGGTACTCATTTCCGTTAGAAGCCGAGTCGACCCAGGATCATGGAGCTACCAGATGATTTAGGCCAGTTTAAAAATCCTTACCCAACCGGGATTTGAATACCGATCTCCTGGCTTTTAGCGTACTGCATTAACCAACTACGCTACGGCGTATCCACACTGATAGGCCAATTTAGGCTAAATATTTGGAGAGAAGATGGTAGGCCTATTGATAGTTTGACGGTGTTATACACCAATCGGCTATGCGCCATTATGTAAGTTTAAAAAAAATTAATTTTAAGTCAATCTTCACTATTTATTGTAGCGCCAACCTGACAATACTGGATATTGCAAGTTATTTTACTTGTTTCACAGCTATGCATCAACAATCTAAGGGCGGGAACATTTGGCTCTTAGCTGCATGATACAAAGTTTAGATTAGCATTTATGAAGATCTGGTTTTAAAGTAGTTTGTTCAAATTTGAAATATAAAATTATGGAATATTCACCTGAAAGGTCCGTCTCCTCAACATAATTAGTTATTTAACTGTAGCGCTTTCCCATCATCGGCAGGATTCAAAACTGGTGTTTCACTGAAGATCTGCTAGAGGGGGTTACATGTATTGGGTTCGTTTTCGTTTATCAGATTGACGAAAACGAACCCAATACATGTAACCCCCTCTACCAGATCTTCAGTGAAACACCAGTTTTGAATCCTGCCGATGATGGGACAAGTCCCGAAAGCGCTACAGTTAAATAACCAATTAAGTTGAGGAGATGGACTTTTCAGGTGAATATTCCATAATTTTATATTTTAATTTTGAATAATACCTCAACGGAACACATCATGAATCTTATAAAAGTTGATTAAGCAGTTTGTTGCAAAAAATAGAATCTCTGATAGGACTGATGGCGTTTACATTTTTCTTTAATAATAAGGCTATATTTAAAGATTTGGCGCTAAAAGTTTGCATACCCTTACTTCGTGACCCAGTGCAACAGATGGTATTAAAATCTCAAAATTTTTAATGGCGCTTAGCCTGTTTATGCATAACATAGTCTATTTATAGCTCTAACACTATATAATTTTATTTCTGACTTTGAAATGAATAATTTTATATCTGTTTTACCACCAGGAACAACTTTAATTTCGTAGCGAAAGAAAACCAACTCTCACTATTGTAGTAACTAAGAAGGCCTATTATTTATTTGCGACTCAGGGCACTTCATGTGTGGCGGCAGAAGTCGCTGGATGCTTCACGCTCCATTTCATCTAGTTGTGGACTTGCTGAACTGCACTTAGGGACGGTACAGGTCACTGCAGCTGACCTTAGTATAATTCTCCAGTCCGTTCCAAATTTGAGATTACTTCGTCATTACCAGTTAGTGACCGCTCTAAACTTGCTTCACGGAGAGCAGTGGAGAAGCAAACAGCAGCTACCAAAATACAGGCTGCGCAATCTAGATATGGACTTCTCTCATGTGGTAAATATAACTCTTTCCTCACTAATCAATAGAACTGAACATTTTAGTAGTAGTGCTAGTATTGTTAATACAGTAAAAGCTCCTTACTCGCGGTTCCCTTATTTTATTATCCATCCATCCATAGTAATTCTGCCCGAAGGCAGGTCCTTCACTGCAATCATAGCATTTTCATGATATGCTTGCAGCTTTACTAGGGAATTGTGTAAGTGTGGTAGCTTCCCGTTGCTTTCCACACCGGTGAAGGATGATGGTGATGATGATAATGATAAGGATGATGGCCATATGATTTCGGGGACCGTTTGGGCCTTAAAGTTTCCTGACATTTGTCTTACAAGTGAGGAAAAACCTCGATAAAAACCTCACCCAGAAAAACTGCCCCGACCGGGGATCGAACCCGGGCCCGCTGCGTAACAAGGCAGCACGCTACCTCGAGACCACAGCGGTGGACTATTTTTATTATTCGCGAGTTAAAAACCTGCGACATAAATCCTGTATTCGCGGCTAAATATTACTTTATTCGCCGATCCAGTCGGTATATTAGAAGCATTAGTATCCTTCATTAACGCGTCGGCAACTTTTTTTTTTTTTTTTTTTTTTTCTTTTGCAGGTACATGCCAAGGCGACTTTTCCAAAGAGCGATTCGAACCAAATGGACAAATAAATATTAAAAAACAAACCTTATTGTCACTAAGCTTAAAGTTCGTTGTTAAAAGACACCGCCGTCGCATTTCACGTCCCGCTATATACGTTATAAATGCTATCTCGCCCCAAATGAGTAAAGACCTCTTAAATAAGGGAAAATTATCCATAATAATAAAGACAAAAATAAACTAAAAACAGGAGCAAAATAATAAGAGATGTAATTAGAATTAACGGAAATGTCTGTTCCTCTCGCCACGATCGGTGTTCTTTTGTTTTAACTTGTCGTTCGTTGCAATAAGTTTGATTGAATAACACGTCTCTCTTCTGCTTTGTAGCCAATTTATAATGTCGAGTAAAAGCGGAAAAAAAAGTAGTGTTGCCGCTTAAAGCAAAAACAGAAATGTTTGAACGTTTACGCGTTGGCGAGTCGTTTGCGTCTATATCACGCTGTTTCAATGTTAATGAATCAACTGTACGATTCATCAAGAAATCCGAAGACAAAATAAGGAATTCTATCGCTGAATTCACGGTTGTATTTCAAGAAAGACCTTTTAAAAGTGGCAAAACAGGAACAAGACACTAACTTCTTTAAGCCCTTGCCTAAGCCTGACAGTAATAATTAACATAAATTGTTCAAAATATCTCATTAATTGATTTTATTTTGATAACTTTTATTTTATTTTGAACCTTGGAACGTACCCCCTCTATACCTATACAAATTACCATTCCATATTCGCGATTTCTGTATTCGTGGCATATTTGCGGAACATATCCCCCGCGCGAATAAGGAGCTTTTACTGTAGTAGCATTCAGAATATTGTTATAATGTATTGATAACAGTGGCAATAAAAGTAGAAATAGTAGTAATAATAGCGATTGGTAGATGTACAGTGATCCCACTACAGGCCTTGGAAATTCTTGGGGTAATTGATGTCCCAACTCCTTTCAAAAAACGTTAAACTGAAAATATATAAAACTATTATTCTACCAGTTATATTATATGGGTGCGAAACATGGACTCTTACTTTAAGAGAGGAAAGAAGATTACAAGTATTTGAGAATATAGTACTTAGGAAAATTTTTGGACCAAAGAGAGATGAACAGACAGGTGAATGGAGAAGACTACATAACAATGAACTACATGGTCTTTACAGGAAGCCAGGTATAATGAGAACAGTTAAGTCTCGTAGACTGCGATGGGCAGGACATGTTGCACGTATGGGGAATGGGAGATTTGCATGGAAGCTTCTTGTAGGAAAGCCAGAGGGAAAACGCCCAGTTGGTAGACCAAGAATGAGGTGGGAGAATAACATTAACTATGATTTGAGGGAAGTAGATTATACAGGGAATGATTGGAAAGCATTAGCTCAGGATAGGGATGTATGGAGAGCTTATGTCCGTGCGGCCATGAACCTACGGGTTCGATAGTGCCAGTAAGTAAGTAAGTTGAAAGTTAAATCTTCCAGCTGTCTAGAAAATATGCACTAGATGTAAGCCTGGTTGTCAAGCCCTGAGTAAATGCCAACATAGAAAAAATGTTGATACCACTAGTCAAATCCATCTCGAAACCAAATTTATGCCATTGCGCTTTATGCAATATGAATTTTGAATATTATTATGTAGGAAATCACCCCATCAGAGTATCTGTATCTTGTCGTGGTGGATTGGTTTACATGTTTAAATGACCCAGAGAGCTATGCCGGCGGTAGCATTGCTGCCGAAAGAGTTACCCATACCGGACAGATCAAAGGCGATAAGCCAGTCAAAAAGAGTCACATCGGTGAAAGAGTGATGATCTTTCACCGTAAAGATACAACCGTCAAGAAACGCGGAAATGGGTTCCACTGGGGTAAGTGGACCAAAGAAAGATGAACAGACAGGCGAATGGAGGAAACTATCTAACAGTGAGCTACATGGTCTTTATAGGAAGCTAGATATAATAAGAAGAGTTAAGTCTCGCAGACTGCGATGGGCAGGACATGTGACACGAATCGAGAATGAAAGAGGTAGATGGAAACTTCTTGTAGGAAAACCAGAGGTGAAAACACCCAGTTGGTAAATCAATAATGAGGTGGGAGAATAACATTAACTATGATATGAGGGAATTAGATTATGCAGGGAATGATTGGAAAACATTAACTCAGGATAGGGAAGTATGGAGAGCTTATGTCTGCGCAGCCACTAACCTACGGGCTCGATAGTGCCAGTGAGTTAGTCAGTTAGTTATGTAGGAAATCATATACGGTATCTAAATATTTTAAAACTCTGTTGTTTTCACACATTTATATAATGGGACAAAAGGGCCTTCTAAGTTTTAACTTTTTGTGAGCAGGTGAGATGCAGAATGTCACCAGAAGCAGTGTTGCCACCTGACGTACTACAGTTGGCAGTATTGCTTTGTCCTGAAGCGACTCAAGTTCGAGTCCGTTTCGATTGTTCGACATCGCATGATGTACTGTCGCCTCTCTCCACTATGCTTCGCTGCCTTCGGGAACTGAGCGTCGTATGTGTAACCAGTGGAGAGCGCAGCCGTCTGGACTTCAGTGACCTAGTCCCAATTCTAGAGAAACATGGTTCTGAAAACCTTAAATCGCTAGAACTCAAGGTATGACAATGCTGATAACATTTAGAGCTTATTTATACATAGAACAAATACTTTTAACATAGTATCACTTAAGTATAAGTAATTATTACCTTTATAACACAAGTGTTGCTCATACTATTGTACATACAGGCCTACAGGGAGTATGATATAGAATTTAAATTGGAATATATCTGACTTGCAATTAATCAATAATTGCAAATTTTTAGGCTGAACTGTGGGGAAGGTAACGTAAAATGTTCCTATAATATAGGTATAATTATTATAATGCCTATAAATGTATCTAGTTTTAGACGTGGTACAACAACAATTTAAGATAGGGATTGAAGAATCTGACAGAAAAGATAGGCCTATCAGTTGTTATATTTAGTTTTCTATTCTTAATCCGATATTAAGATAGGCGAATGGAGAAGAATAATAACAATGAGCTATGGGGGAAACCAAATATAATAAGAATAGTTAAGTCTCGTGGACTGTGATGGGTAGGGCATGGGGCATGAATGGGGAATGAAAGGGAGCCATTGAAGCTTTTTGTAGGAAAACCAGAGGGAAAATGTCTAGTTTGTAGATCATGAATGCGGTGGGAGAGTAATTAATCACGATTTGAGAGAAATAAATTATACGGGGGATGATTGGAAAACAGCTCAGGATAGGGATGTGTGGAGAGCTTATGTCCGCGCGGCTATGAACCTACGTGTTCGATAGTGCCGGTAAGTTAATTGATTAATTAATGAAATAAAAGTATGGAATGGTGTGTTAGATAGGTAGTATTTCATCTAACGACCCATTTTAACAACTCAAATTTTCTGGTATTAATTCAAAGCTGGGCATGAAAGGACGTATCGATTTTGCCCATAGGCCTATAATTCACACTTGAAGTAATTTTATGTGGGGTAAATCTATTGTTTCACGTCTAAAATATCTGGTATATTTCTCTGTGCCAGTTTGTTCTCCGTTATCACACGAACAGACACACACAAACCATCACATAACTAAAACCATTTGTGATAAGAGCTTGAAATTTGCCTATACCATTCATATGTTCAATAAGATTTAATATCATCATCATCATCACTCCAGGGATTAGGCAATTGCCCGTTCCGACTTCATAATGCATCAGCCCAACGTCTTCTTGGTCTTCCAACATCACGTCTTCCTCTTGCTTGATAATTTCTTGCTAACAATGGATATTTCTCCTTACTCATTCCATCCATGTGATCAATCCATTTATGTCTTTAATTCGTGACTTTATCCAATAAAGCCTGTACTTTCAATTCTTCTCTTATTCTATCAAGTCTTGTACATCCTTTTACTTGTCTTAGGAACCTCATCTCCGCCGTCTGTATTCTATCCTTCTGTTTTTTCACTGGAGCCCAAGTTTCACATCCATACAATATTGTGGGAACCGCCATAACATTATACATTTTTATCTTGGTTTCTTTTCTAATTTTATTTTTTGAATGTTCTCTCGTCCCGCGCCGTAGCCGAGCGGTTAAGGTAGGAAGCCTTGGCGCAGAGCTACGGGACTTGCGCTGGTTCGAGTCTCCATGGGGGAAGAAATTTTCTCATGGTATTTCGGCCAGTATGGGACCGGAGCCCACCCAGCATCGTGAGGCAATTGGGTAGCTACAATAAGTAGCGGCTCCAGGTTGAGGAACCAGCTATAACGGCTGGGGGACTCGACATGCTAACCACATGTCACCCCTACACTGGCTGTTGATCATCTACCTCTGTGATTGACACATGTGGATGCGAAGGGCCAGCAGCCGGCTGGTAAAAGGGCAACCGCTGAAAAGTGGAAATACCCTCAATCGGAATGTTCTCTGTATTGTTCCACACACCGTCTGAAATTTATTTATTTTGGAGTCAATATCTCTTTCCACATTGTAGCCAACATCACAGCCCAAATATTTGAAACTAGACACCTGTTCTATACTTTGATTTTCTAAAATAATTTTGGATCTCACTGGATCTCTTCCTCCAAAAGCCATGATCTTCGTTTTCCTTACAGATTTAATAAATCGCCTAATTTTGTTTCGTATTTTAAGTATATTAAATTTCTAATGCCATGAAAAGTTTTAAAATATAAAAATAAGTACCTGATATAACCTACCAGTAGTCCTCAACTAAAACTGATGGCATGCCGAAGATGGAACATGTTGTGAAAGGCCTACATGGTTTTAACTAATTGACGAAGTTTTCAAACAGAAATCCATTTTAATTGAGGCCGACTGTTGTATAAATTACTGACTTTAGTACTTTCACACTTTACTACATAACATCTACTGCCATTCATAATGAATTTTAGAAGTATTAATTCCAAGAGTCGTTAATTTATGAGATTGGATTGAATTTTAAGGAACAAAGTATTCTCTAAATAATATGTATTGTTCAAAACTGAATATGTATACACATATGGGTCCATCAATAAACTTATGCCAGTAATACAAGGATGATATTAATAAAACACCAACATTTTATTGTGCCTTTCTGAATAGAATCCCGTGTGGAGTTGCCGGTCTCCCATCGGGCGCCTCCCCAGGTGGTGGATAGGGGAATGCTCACCAGATATGGCGGGTACTGGGAAAATAAAATACCCAGGGCGGACCAAAACTAGCGCTGCTGCCTTGCAGTAAGATACTGGACTATCAAAGGCTACAGGAATAAAACCTTGAACAAAAATTACCCCTCCCCCAGGTTGGGAGTTGATGCATCGGGCCAGCTTCTCATTCATCATAAAAAGAAAAAAATGCAACAAATCAAACATCATGCCTCAGAATAAAATTGTCATGGAATGGACCCCAACGAAAAGGAGGAAGAGAAGAAGACCGAAGGGAATTTGGATAGAAGAGGTACAAGCAGCTATGAATATCAGAGGATTGAAGGAAGATCAATGGACGGACAGAGAGGAATGGCGTTTGGTTTCCGGAAGACAGCGGTAGCTGCCATGATGCCGGATGATGATGATTTGAATAGAATTTTCAGGAAGTTGTTTAAGGAGGTAAAATCCGGCATTTGTATCAGGAATATGAGATAAACATATACCTCATGGGATTTGAACTATTGCCTCTTTGGGTTCATTACGTCCAAGCCTTCTCTTTAAAATTTTAA
This sequence comes from Diploptera punctata, assembly GCA_030220185.1. Taxonomy (NCBI): domain Eukaryota; kingdom Metazoa; phylum Arthropoda; class Insecta; order Blattodea; family Blaberidae; genus Diploptera; species Diploptera punctata. The sequence goes on along the minus strand of JASPKZ010007189.1, from coordinate 284,596 downwards.
TACCAACAAAGTCACGAAATGAAGAGCGTCGGTTTTGAAAAACCACACGCAATGAAAACGTCAATCATACTGCATTAATGAAATTTGAAATAATTATCCTAATATTAACGAATGATTATAACGTCCCGGTGTGGTTTACCGCTTTTTGTTATGGAAATGAATCAGAAAATATTGGTTATCCGCAATTAGTAGTTAAAACATTTTAATTTGCGTAATTTCTGAGAATTTCATACGTTCGTATGTGGTTTAATGTGCAGTGATTATTAATGGTCTAAATTTAATAATTTTAAGCTGTTGCTGTTCATAAAACAATATTAAAACATTAATAACAATAACAATAATAATAATAAATTATAATCTCTCTCTAATATAATCATAAGTAATGCCACGAGTGATATCCAAATTATCGATACATTCATGATTCACCGATGTGACGAGTGAATTTATCTAGAGATTTTGGAAATCAAGAGCGGCATTTGTTAGGACTATTTAACGAATAAAATTAAACTGTTTACTCACAAATAATTATTTAAATGCAGTTATTTTAAAACATTTATATATTTAATGTAAACGGCGATGTTTGAAAACAAATGAGAAACGTTTCTTATGTTTCATTTGTTTACCACTGCAACCAGACCATATTATTTATTGCCAAATAGAATCGCAATATTATAAGAATGCACCCTAGTGGAGAAAAAATGAAACATATCAAACTGTTTATAACCAACATTATAGGTTATTAATTCATTTGTGATGTCCTATGATGTAAATTGTCCACCGCTGTGGTCTCGTGGCAGCATGCTGCCTTGTCACGCAGCAGGCCCGGGCTCGATCCCCGGTCGGGACAGTTTTTCTAGGTGAGGTTTTTATCGGAGTTTTTCCCCACCTGTAAGACAAATATCAGGAAAACTTTAAGGCCCAAACGGTACCCAAAATCATATGGCCATCATCATCATCCTTCACCGGTGTGGAAAGCAACGGGAAGCTACTACACCTACAATTCCATAATAAAGCTGCAAGCATAGCATGGAAATGCTATGATTGCAGTGAAGGACCTGCCTTCGGGCAGAATTACTATGGATGGCTGGATACAGCTTTGTTCTTGTAATTATACAATTAATTTCACCCACATTTCGAATAATGAAGAAACCGCAAGTTTGTGAATTTGTTCACTATGTCCATAGGTGATTGAGGAATTGGATGTACATGTCATCGTGGCTACTTGTCCCAAGCTGGAACGTCTGGTACTCAGTGGATGTGGGAACGTGATGCCAGCCACATGTTCTAACTATAGCTGTAAGTCCCGCAGTTCAACACGCCTCAAGAGACTTAAATTGCTCTTCTTTGCTGACGGAGATGACTTCAGCTGGGACCACGCCGTGCCGCAGTGCTTCTGGAAAGCTACTCTTAGTACAGGTAACTATAATTTGGACAGTAGACCTATTTTGTGTTAACTACGTTTTTAAGTGGGTTTTGCAGATGGATTGAGACATTTACGCTAAGATTGGAATTTCGAAACGAATCCATTAATTTATAAATATTCCTTTAGATTTAGTAGTGTGTACTAGTTTATGAAGAATATTTACTTTGGAGAAATTTCATATGCCAGATTTTAAAATCATTTTAATTTTTGAAAGGAAAAACGAGAAAGGAAACTCAAATGAAGTTCTATTCGGTGACAGCAATACCATACACACAAAGAATATAGAAGCTCCATTTGCATGCAAGGTCCGTAGAAGTCAACCATAATTTACATCTCGACAAATGTGAGTTCTACTATATGGATCAGAAACTTGGACCATGATATAAAATTACATAAAAAAATTCCAGGCAACAGAAAAGAGGTTCTTGAGATCAGTTAGGGCTGTACTAGGTTAGATAAATTAAAAACATGAGGGTATAGGAAAATAATTAAATGTAATATCATTAGAGGAAAGGATTCATCGTTATAGAGATCAATGGCTTGAACATCTACAGTAGAAAGAATGAGCTACAGTCGTATTCCTAGAAGAATTTTTTATTATAAACCTAAAGGAAAGAGATATTTGGGAAGACCACGGAAATGTTGGTTGGAGAATAAGTGAAGCCGGAACAGGCTTAAGACGTTAATAACTGTTTGAAAAAGAAGAAGAATAACTGGGGTTCGATGTGCTGACCACATGTCATTTCTATACTGGCTGGATGATTGTCCATCTCTGTGATTAACACATGTGAGTATGGGTCAGCTGCAGCTGATAGGCCAAGGGCCTTCTAGGTCCATCGCGGTGTGGAGATTATATATGTGTGCTATTATATTCCCGTAAAAGTTGAATCCTGACAAAAGTGATAAAAAAACTGGAATCAATAGAAATGTGGTTGGGATATGCTAAGCAAATATAGATTGGACAGGCAACAAATTAAACTAACTTGTATATGATTAAATAGGAGAAGATAATTTTCAAAATCAATGTTAGAAACATATTATTTTATTTTTGGACATATATTCCGTCAAAAATGCCTTAAAACAATTTTTGAAAGCAAAATTGTGGGAAAAACTAAAGGGGAAGATCAAGGAAAATTATTTCTGAAAGTCAACATTAATTTATAGGATACCAGGAGAATCAAGAAATTTTAATTGAATTAGATGAGTAGAGATGGGTTCAGTCCTTTAGCCCTATTCAGGTCTAACACGGCAACCTTATTCTTAGGTCATTGTATTTTACCCATCTTACTATATGGAATAAATTAGATGAAATCCACTATACAGTGATGTGTAGTCTGTTATCGTACTCCCTGTTCGACATACATCAATTATTCACAACACATGGATAATACTATCATTTATTTGGACGGCTAAGAACTCGAGGAGGGACTACAGCATTCTCTTTGACCCTATTCCCATAATTTAACATATAGGCTCGGAGTTATGGGGAAACACACGCAAGAATTAATATTTGTAGGAATAACAATTATATTATTAACAATAATTCAATGATGGGGTAGATCACCACAACCACATACTCTGAACATCTGTGGTTTGCTAAACAAGACCATTTTTTTATCTAACGTGAGATGAAAGTCAACACTTCTAAAATTCATTGTAAAACACCGTTGAGGTTATGCAATATAATGTTAAAATAACTGTTCTTATTATATCTGCCTTCCTATAAAGACCACATAGTTAACTATTATGTAGTTTTCTCCATTCACCTGTCTGTTCACCTCTCTTTGGTAAAAAAAATAGGTACTTGATATAGCAGTCGTTCTCAACTAAATCAACTTATGCTTAAAAAACTTCAAATGATTAAAACAATGAAGGCCTTTCAAAATCAAGTTTATCTTCTGTATTCTATTTGGTACTGAAGTCGGTGTATAGTTTGTACATCGGGTTCAGATCTGTGGGTGTATTTTCGTTCAGCATGTCTATGCTCTCTGCCTCCTTCAAAATTTTTATGTCCTTCAAGATGCTAATTTTGTCATTGTTATGTTCTCATATTGACGTGGTGTTATCGATTTTGTCGAACTGATGACCCGTTCCTAGTATGTGTTTGGCAAATATTGATTTTTCATCGTTATTAATAAAACTACTAGAAACTTTAACAGAAGATACAATGTACATTTTTAAAATTTCATTAATAACGACGAAAAATCAAGATTTTCCAAACACATACCGGTACTAGGAACGGGTCATCAGTTGACAAAATCGATAACACTATGTTAACCCTTAAATTCGTAATGTATCCTTTTGGATACATCAGTTGGTTCAATTAATTTAATATTTTAAATAAATCAGAAGAAAACGAACAGAAACAAACCACTTAAATATGTGTATAATTATACAATATACCTAATATTAACAGTTATACAAGATTCCGTTTTCACTGCAGTCCGCCACATTCAAATAACTAACAGAAGAAATTTGTATTTTGCCAATTTAAGGGTTAATATGAGAAAATAAAATTAGCATCTTGGAGGACATAGAAATTTTTAAGCAGGCAGAGAGCATAGACATGCTAAACGAAAACACTCCCACAGCTCTGAACCCGTTGTACAAACTACACGCCGATTTCAGTAACAAATAGAATGCATAAGATGAAATTTGATTTTGAAAGGCATTCATTGTTTTGACCACTTGACCAAGTTTTTTAACAGAAGTTGATTTAGTTGTGGATGACAGCTATATCAGGTACCTATTTTAATATTTTAACATTATATGAGATTTTTAAGAAATATGGTAGGATATACTTTACTGGATAAGCCACAGTTAGTCCAAAAGCATTCAAGATTAAAAGTGTATAAAACACTGGCTCTTCCAACTCTTTTGTATGGTAGCGAAGTATGGACGTTGAAACAGAAGGATATACAGAGACTTAGATCTGCTGAAATGATATATCTTCGGAGGACTGCAGGATACACACTACTAGATCACAAAAAAAAATGAAGACATCTTAGAAGAATTACACATGGAATCTTTAGAAAACAAAATTTCTGATTATAAGTCAAGATGGATACAACATGTTCATCGAATGGAAGATCACAGAATACCCAAACAAATGTTAAGATATCAACCTGCAGGAAGAAGAAGACCAGGACGTCCACTCAAAAGACTTTTGGATGGTGTTTCTCTTGAGGCCGAAACAGGTCAACAAATGACCTAAATTCGTGAATGTACTATGATGATGATGATGATTTATAAATCTACCAGTGATAAAATACAAGTTGTTACTGTATAGTTCTTTACTAAACTTCCAGAATATGTTAGTTTTATATGCTATGTGAAGTATTTGAATCCGTTTCAATATTATGAAGCATTCAGTTCATATTAAAGTATTTTTACAGACGAGAGATAAATTATGATAAAGTGTTATTAAGCGAAGCCTTGCAGACAGAGTACATTAGTGGATGCTCTTTCCAAATGGTCTCGAGCTTAAATTCCTCTGTAGGAGAAGTGGAATTTGCGGTGGATAATATCATCGATCGGTACTTTTTTTGCAGTTATATTCCTACAATTTCCTTATATCGCATACCGAGTTTACAACTCCCAACTCAACATCGATACAGGAAGTTTTCAATTCAACCTGCTGCTCAATTTCAGTGACAGCAAATATAAGTTAACATTTTTATTTATTTATTTTTATTTACTTATTTATTTAGTCTGATGGAGTTAAGGCCATGTGACCTTCTCTTCCACTCACCAGGACAAACATATTTTACATTCAAATACAAAAACACAATAATATTAGATACTGAAGGATCATCTGGCCAATTTGAACGATAATAAAAATAAGGTAAAATAATACAATGCATTTAAAGGCAATTAAAATTAAAACTAATAAAACAATTTATACACAAAGGAAGAACATTTCGAATCTACTATACATGAAAAAATAAAAATAAAGTAATAATCTGTCATGAATTAACTCATCGCTTGTACTAGGGCATTTGATAAGTAATGCAACACTGTTATAACATCAGAAAAAAATATATTTAGGTTATTTTTGGCATTACAAACTTCATTTAGAGTCTCATGTCAAGTCAACTATACGTTTCGAAATCCTTGGAAGAACACGCACTCCATCTGCAGCACCAATTCTGGATATATATCTCATCTGATCGATGTAGAGCAACGGTCGGCAACTGGCGGACCGCGGAAGGTCAAAACTGGTGCGGACCGCGGAAGGTCAAAAACTGGTGACAAAAATTACCTTATTCTCATCTCACAAAAATATATACAATGAATGAACTATAACGTATACATAAAATTTCCGATTAGGTTAATTCAAACAATATTTATTTAAGAACTTATACTCTTTCAACATTTCAAAACATGAGAACAATTTTGTTACACATTGTTGTTGCTAAACTGTGCAGCGCAGGAGAGTGACTGCTCCCCGTGTGAACCTAACTATAAAAAAACTAGCTCAAGACCGCAAATGTAATTTCACCCATTGATTTTTAATACAAATATGCCTATCTATTGTGTTTCATATAATTTTGTGAGTGAAAATAAAAATTAAAAAAATTCGACCGCGATAAAATTACTTGCCAACCCTTGATCTGGAGCTTTCTGGATATCAACTCTTGATCGAAATCGAATGCCCGTAGAGGTTCTTTAATTTTTGAGAAGAAGTTGTAACTTATTCACAAGGGCTCATGTCTGATGAATTTATTGGATGTTCGAGTACTTACCAATTCCACCTTCCAAACAAATTCTACTGAACATCTTTTTTAGGACGGTATTACTTAATAATTTGAGAAAGAGTGAATGTATTCACAAAATATTGTTATTTCGAAATTTATAATGGAAATACATGTATACAACAGAGACTGCTGAACAACATACTACAAGATTACAATGGTCACCACAGGATGGCTGATTTACAACATGTTGCCAATTCTTTTCGAATGGCCTGGTAGCTACGGCAGTCATAATATTGTAATACCAGAAATCTAAGCATTATCTATACATAAAAAGTTGAAAAATAAGTATATAAATCTGACGATATTATGTTACATTACTAATGGACACTTGTAGTTGGATCACAGTCTGTTTGGACTGTATGTAAGGAGGGCCGCAATGCCGTGGGATCTTACGTTCCTATTATCATGGTCCTTCCTCTTCACTTCAGAGCGAACTAGTAATAAAACGTGCAACGCTGTCTGATTTGTTTTGTTTATTGGACGGCAAGTAGCATTTCGACCGATTACCTCTACCCTTAGTTCCCTCATCACTAGGTCAAAAAGACTCTGATTGCAGTATACTGGATCTTAAATTTTCATTGTCGTCATTAGTCACCTCAATGTAGCGCCTCATGTCTGAAGGTTAGCGGTATCGATCGGACAAGTTCAATGGCATTTTTCGAATTAGAGAACATTCAAGGACAACATTTCCTTTGATTTGAAAGTTAAAACTACCGGTATTGTATTACAGAAATCATAATAATAATAATAATAATAATAATAATAATAATAATAATAATAATAATAATAATAATAATAATAATAATAACAATAATAATATAAATAATAATCGAATTATTAAATATAGGAACGCCTGGAAAGAACATATTGATAGAATGCCAGAAGAAAGATTTCCAAAATTATTGCTAAATTATAAACCACACGGAAGGAGAAATGTTGGTCGCCCACACACAAGATGGTCTGAACAATTTTAACAATTCTAGCTTTCATGAAACCGGAATGAGCGAACATACTTAATTCCTGGATGTATAATAATAATAATAATAATAATAATAATAATAATAATAATAATAATAATAATAATAATAATGCAATTAAAATAATATAAATAATAAAATATGAGTAATAATAAAATAATAATAATTATAATAATAATAATATCTACTGGCAAAGCCTCCTTCCTGGACAGACCTTGAGGGAGAAACCAGACAAAGCAGCAATAGTTTGGTTCTCTAACCTCCTAAATCCTGATTCTTCAATTCGTGGAAAGAACGTTAGGACACCTTCCTAGTTATATATAAATGTCTACTTAACAAACACAACAAGACTATGTATACCTGGACAGATTAGTGGAAAGATAAATCAAATTAGTTAATCCCCTGATTAAAATAAATAAATGTATTCAAGGTAGGAAAAGTTGGAAAAACATAGTCCAGAAGCCCAAGAATAATAATAATAATAATAATAATAATAATAATAATAATAATAATAATAATAATAATAATAATTTTATTTTAACCTACAGTGTTAAGACTTATAATTAAGTTGTAAAAACATACCTGATTGCTCTAGTAGCCTTCAACTATACTTTTAAACTGCGGAAGGCTTTCGGACTGCGGGCGACCCTCAGCGTTCGTAAATACTGCTCTAGATAGAGGCAGTCAGAACGATTTCTGTCGTTTAAAATTATGATATTACACTACCAATCCAAAATACGCATGAATATTCACTCAATTGTGCAGACGACCAGGTATTAATAGCACAAGATCATGATGACATAGAATATATGGCAAGAAAACTAAAAGAAGGATATGAAAAATGAGGACTTTGTATATAAATGCAACGAAAACTAAATATCTGTGTATACGAGAAGAAATGGAAAATATAAATGTCAACAATGGAGAAGTATTAAATCTGGTTATATTATTTTTGGTCTGGACGTCTTACCTCAATATTAATGTTGATTTGTTCTTGGACATGTTTCAAAACAATTCTGTTTTATCGTCAGCTTTCCCAGCTGGGAAAGCTGACGATAAAACAGAATTGTTTTGAAACATGTCCAAGAACAAATCAACATTAATATTGAGGTAAGATGTCCAGACCAAAAATAATATAATTAAAATAACCTCAAAATATAACTTCCTAAAATTAAATATTAAATCTGGTATTGAGTGCACATATTTAGGAACAAAAATTAGACCACTGAGACGATAACACAGTGAAAAATAAACATTGAATCGCACGAACAAAACAAGCAATAAATGCTTTAAATTTTGGTGGAGCACAAATATTACAAAAAATAGAAAATTAAAAATATATCAAACCATAGTTCAGAGCGTTTTAACATAAGATGCTGAAGTTTGAAAAATTCCTACCAGAACAAAATGAAAATAATTTCAAGTAAAGTGATCCCACAACAGGCCCGGAGGCCCTTGGGGTAGTGGGAGGTTAAGGCTCCCACTTTTTATAGACAATCAGCACTTTATGTCAGCCGGGTTGTCAGCCCTGCGTGACGGCCGCCTTTACCCCAGAACAAGCGTCTGGTACTCATTTCCGTTAGAAGCTGAGTCGACCCCAGGGCCATAGTGCCGCCAGAGGGTTTGGGTCAGTTTAAAAATCCTGACCCCAAAGGGACTTGAACCCTCGACCCTCCGGCTTGTAGCTCAGTTCCTTAACCACTACGCTACGGCGTGCCCCTAAATAATAATAATTTCAAGTACAGAAATGAATGTTTTAAGATCAGCTGGAGAATCTAGAATGGATAGAATGGAATAAAGAAATAAGGGAAATTATGGGTGTACAAGAGGAGCCGGACATCACAGACATTATAGAAAAGGAGAGATTGCAGTGGTATGGCCATGTCAAAAGAATGCCAGAGCAAATATTGCCTAAAATTATTATGGAATGAATCCCAATGGAAAGGAGGAAGAAAGGAAGACCAAAGAAAACCTGGATAGAAGGTGTGCAAGCGGCTATGATTATCAGAAGATTAGAGGAAGATCAATGGATGGACAGAGAGGATGGCGTATGGTTTCTGGAAGACGGCGGCAACTATCAAGCTACCGGATGATGATGATGATGAGAGTTGAGGAATACTGAGTGACTCACGTACGTTGGATATACAATTTTACTTGTATAGTTTACTCAATGATGATGAAAAATTCTCTTCCTTTTTTGATTAGGAAAAAATTAATGGACATTAAAAAGATGCAATTAAATTATTAACCCATTATAGGGAATATATACTTTAAAATGAAAGTACAAACTATAAAATTATGTTAAAAATATGTTTTTTAAGTCTATATTTTCTACTTTTCTTTCTCGATTTTCTAGATTAACTTCGCCAAAAATCCATCTCAGTTTATAATTTCGGTCCTGAAGGACTACTAGTTACTAGCTCGCCTCTATCAAAATTTCTTAGGTTGAAATCCAGTCGATAGCTTTTTAAACGAGTAAAAATCTTGAATTCATTCCTGTCATAGTTCCCGTGTTGCAGATTTATTGCAGGTTAAAAATTCGAACATAAAATAAGAACTTTAATTAAAGAAAATTTATGAATGTAGGTCTATATTACAAACTGATGGATGTGAAACATGGACTCTTACTTTAAGGGAGGAAAGGAGATTACGAGTATTTGAGAATAAAGTTCTTAGGAAAAAATTTGGTTCAAGAGAGATGAACACAGGTGAGAGGAGAAGACTACATAACAGTGAACTACATGGTCTTTATAGGAAGTCAGATATAATAAGAAGAGTTAAGTCTCGTAGACTGCGATGGGCAGGACATGTGGCACGAATGGGGAATGAAAGACATGCATGGAAGCTTCTTGTAGAAAAACCAGAGGAAAAACGCCCAAGAATGAGGTGGGAGAAGTACATTAACTATGATTTGAGGGAAGTAGATTATACAGGGGATCATTGGAAAACATTAGCTCATGATAGGGATGCATGGAGATCTTATGTTCGCGCGGCCATGAACCTATGGGTTCGATAGTGTCAGTGAGTTAATATTACAAACTGACAATCTATATGGCGAGCAATTTTAATTACCTGAGATACAACGTGTCATATAAAAAAAGGTGAGAACATTGAAAATAAAATAAATAAAATTTAATTATATGTGTGGAACCATAAAAGAAGTTTCAAAAGAACTAGAAAGGAGATACTTTTAAAATTTTATAAAACAATGGCGGTTCCAACACTACTATATGGATCGGAACACTGGGTCTTAACCAAAAACCAGGAACGAAGAATAGAAACGTCATAAATGAGGTTTCTGAGGAGTGTGGCTGGCTATACAATAACAGACCGAAAACGAAATGAAAATATACGAAGTGAACTACATATATTCAAACTATTAGATAAAATTGCACAATACAGGGATGAATGGATGGACCACATCAATAGTATGAATAACAACAGAATTCCGAAACAGATTCTTCATTACAAGCCACTAAGACGAAGAAATGATGGAAAACCCAGTAAAAGATGGATAGAGCAATTCTAGCATGAGATCGGAATAGACCTTAAGGTCTAATCCTCGATGCTGATGATGATAATCTATATGTCCGTAGTATTTATGTATTTAAAAAAAACTCATTTTAATTATTAAGTTTGGTTGGAGAAAAAACCGCAATGATGAGGAAAATTCTCATAATAACAAAAAAAATATATATATCTCTGTTCAAAATATCTCGGCCTTTTCATGCCCAGATTTTTATTACAAGACCAATGAGATGAGTTTTTAAAAATCGTTGTTAAAAATACTAACACATCATTCCAGTTTATAATATAATTGTTTTGTGTTTCATATTAATGATTCATAACAATGCTTGGAATGATTATATTTTTGATAAGGTTATATAATTCTTATTTATTTTTTTTTTTTGGAAATGCTGTTTTATCAACAAATTTTACTTCTCAAGAAAATATATTCTTTTCATATGTTGTAATGTTGAGAAGTTTCGAAGTAAATTTAATTTACATTTTCGCAGAAAACCATTTAGTGTGATTGTGATATATTTAAACCAGTTTCCTGGCCATTTCAACACCACCACACACATTCTGAAGGTTTTTGTTAGCACAAAGTAAGAAACGTTCGGCAGCAAATAGAAAATAGCAGGTAGGCGGTATCAGGGGGTTTGCAGTAAAACCCAATCTATTTCTTGTGATGCAAGGCACACTATCTGGAACGTGACGTCGCCAGATGAACTTGTCACTGTTATAAGTAACAGCGAAACGTGTCACAGATAACATCTCTTCAATTTGCGTTCTCTTCTGTCACGTTCTTAACTAACTCAACACCTTCCTAAAAATATTATTTTATTCTCTTTCCTAGCCTCGGAATGTTGCAAAGTTATATAAAACGTGCTAAATTCTTAATGATTAAAATGAAAAGCAATTTTTTATGCTTTGGACTTAGGAATCGTGTAGATATCAGGGATATAGCCGAGTCGTAACTGATTTCACATGTAGGCCCTACTCTGCACCGATTAAGTTAAAATGCTATTTGAATGAGCATAAAAAATTTAAAAACAAAAAAAGCAGAACTGGAATAGTATCTGTACTCGTATAGTGTCAAAATGAATTATAGTGCGTGAGATATGATAGAAGAACTTTACATTCACATAACTTACTATTCCAAATTCTGCACACATATTTACCAAGTTATTTAACAACACGTTTTCAAAATTTATCGGCTCATCACAATTTAGGAACAAGATCACAAGACTCTTCTTTACTTTTGATACCACAGCACAGGACATGTCTGTACTCTGAATCTTACACAATATCTTCTTTACTTCTGATACCATAGCACAGGACATGTCTATAGTCTGAATCTTACACAATATCTATGACTAGAGCATGGAACTCACTTCCCAGTCATGTCAGGGACGGTCAATCGCTATCATTATTTAAATCCAAATTAACTGATATCTTAGTTCGACACAATGAAAACATTAACTGCATAACAACTATATAGAGCATTCCATTAATAATCATCTAGGAAGCTACTTACTTTATTTTATATAATTTTAATTTTATTATATTATATGTTTTTGTTAGTATTAGCTAGTATTAAATCACATCACCATTGTATTTTGTTTAGTCTGTATTTTAATAATATCTTAAAATTGTAATATGTATGTAATTTTTGTATAATTCTACTATTCGCTGGTTGAGTGGAAGAGAAGGCCTTATGACCTTAACTCTGCCAGCTAAAATTATTATTATTATTATTATTATTATTATTATTATTATTATTATTATTATTATTATTATTATTATTATTATTATTTATTCAAGGTGTTCAGAATAAGTATTACATACTTCTAGAATTTGTAGAGGGGACTTAGTAGATAAAGTTTTGATAAGGAACCCTTGTCCGAAAACGTACCATTTCGATGAAAAATAAGTTTGGAGATCGAAACACAATGAGTCGGAGGAAGATCTTTTTGCACGAATTTTGGAGCCAGAAGAAATTATAGAGCACACACCAGGTCTTGTGGGGAGTGTGTATGAAAACATGCGTCACAGGTACACTTTGTGCAACGAACAACAGGATCGACACGTGGAACCACATTTGTAGTACAACCTCTAGAAGTTAGTAATACTTATTCTGAAACATAACATACACGATATAAGCCCATTGTGTTTCGATCAATCCTATTTTACATCGAAATGGTACATTTCCGGACATGGGTTCCTTATCACAACTTTATATTTATCCCCTCTACAACCCCTAGAAGTATGTAATACTTATTCTGAAACATCTTGTATGTCTGACTGGCTGTCTCTTGCTTTCAGTGACCATAAGTATGTCTCACTACAAGATATGATACAGGGATGACGTCAACATTCAGGCATAAATATCTAAAACAATTAAAATTATACCTACATACAGGTATAATTTTTATTTTAAATATTTAACAATAACAGTGGTTAATAATGTTTCATCTACTAGGTATTACAACAACCATTGACGCTTTTGTTCGTAGTTACTAGGCAACAAAACATATACTCTACATTCTAACAAAACTTGTTATCAAAACATAAAATAGAAGTTCAACAAAAAGTAGTAGTAGTAGTAGGAATTTATTAGACTAAAAATGAGATATATATATATATATATATATATATATATATAGTGTTATTTATAAAAATATGGGTCGCACGGGCAGTAAGCCGTACGTGCTGTTGACAGTCCGTTACAATAAAGTAATATTTGAACAAAAAGTAAAATATACTTTAATGATGGTTTCGTATAATTACATAAATAAACGTCCCTTGACTTTTCTAGAAGTATATTAATAGTTGCATCTTGGACCGCTTTCAAACATTTTCCTGATGAACCGTGAAAATCACTTTCTCCGCTCATTTTTACATTAAATTCACATGTGAAACTAGCATCCATAATTTCAGAATATAACAACAATGTTTGTTGATTTATCGTGTATTTTTTGTTTCCTCTCCAAAGCCCACATTACTTTTTCCCTAAACATATCGTTTCCGCAATAAATAAATTTCATGAAATATACTAAATATGCAACATATATTAAAATACTCTGAACGTATATAAAATATTGTAGACAACACGTTACAAAATTAGATTTAGTAACTAGTCTATATAACTACTTTAAAAGTATTGATTCAGACATAAGTCCCTTCAATCGAATAACAAAAACGTTATTGCTCTCGCAGCCAAATACGTATAAACTGTTAATCACATACTTGGATCACACGCACTAAAAACTATACAATTATGTCTTGCGCCGTATCCGAGTGGTTTATGGCACGATACCTTGGTGCAGAGACGGGACTTGTGCTGGTACGAGAAATTTCGTCATGGAATTTCCGCCAGTGTGGACCGGTGCCCTTCTAGCATCATGAGGAATTTGGGTAGCTGCAATGAGTAGTTACAAGCTGAGAAAACCAGCCGTTGGAAGGATTCAACATGCTGACCATATGTCACCCCTATACCGGCTGAAAGATCGTTCACCTCTGTATTGTGATTAACACATGTACATGTGAGCCCAGACGCCGGCTGGTAGACAAGGGTCCTCCTAGGCCTGTCGCGCCGGGGACTAGTAATATCAAATTATAAAATTGAATGCCTGGTAAAGTTCAGTCTCGTCAACTGTCAAAACTCTAAAAACACTGCAGGCAAGTCGGTACAGGTCCCATCCTCAGCAGAATGTTTTGCTACTCTGATAAACAAGCTCTTGTTTGAAAGAGAAATAAAACCGTGGGTTCGTTTCGTAAATCTATGGAAAGTATAAATACCTGAACCTTGAAATAATGTCTCTGAACAAAATATTTCGGGCCATCACATCCAGCTTTGAATTGCTTTTAGTCACGCTTATAAAAATACATGTTGTTAAATAATTATTTTTTCTGGACAACTAAATTTATTCTGTCATTAATAGTTTTTATCTGACTTTTCTATCCTATACATTTTATATTTGAATCGTTAACTCTAGACTGAATCAAAACATTTTGTAAATAATAATTATATTGTAGACGTATCATGTACTTTTATATTTATTGTAATTTAGATGTAAGAATAATTCTTGTATTTCTTTAACCTGATTGAGTGATAGAAAAGGTCTTGAGGCCATAACTCTGCCAGGTAAAATAAAGCTACAATAATAATAATAATAATAATAATAATAATAATAATAATAATAATAATAATAATAATAATAATAATAATATAAATCTCACGTACGAAGAATGAACAGAACAAGAATACCACGTCAGATCTTAAATTACCAGCCATCAGGCAAGATATTTTTGGGCAGACCCTTCAAACGTTGGACTGAGACCGTAACAGACCACTAGGTCTATCACATGAAAGGAAGAAGAAGAAGATAATAATAATAATTATTATTATATAATTATATTATTATTATTATTATTATTATTATTAATGACCTGAGATGTCAAACAATGTCTTCAAATTACCATTAATACTCGTTTATTAAGAACAATAATACACTTTCAACATTAATAAAATGTATGGTGAAATCCGTTGAGGTATTAGGGTCAGTTTCACCAACAGAGGTAACTAGCCCTTAGTCATAAAATTATAAATTTGTTACCTTATAGGTTCGTCTCGTCAACTTTGTAAACTATTAAGGTCGAAAGTAATTAATATTTTACAAAGTTGAGGAGACGGACATACAAGGTAACAATTTCATAATCTATAGCCTATTATAATTTCAAATAATCGGCCGCGGTGGACTAGTGGTTATGCTCCTTGCCTCTGGTCCCGAGGGTCGCGGGTTCAAACCCGGCCGGGGTCGATGGATTTTTTAGGACGGAAAAATCCAAGGAGCAAGTCCTCCGGGAGGGACTTTAAGCCGTGGGTCCCGAGTCTGAAGATTTTCAGGCTCGTAAAAAATCCTTAAGCCTGAATGAAAAGGCCTCTAAGCAAAATTTACCGAATTTTCTCGTCCTAGTACTACCTTGGTTTCCTAGATGTTAGTATGAGGCGTAACGCTGACCATGGACCACTCAAAATGACATCTATACGAAAACAAGTGTAACAAAAATTAGTATGGTTCAAATTCTTCCCTGTAGGGGGAGAGCGCCTAAATCTCTGTAAAGGGAAAACATAGGCTTAGAATACAATAAAAATAATAATTTCAAATTTGTGAATGACACATTTTTACGGAGTTACCTTCCAGAGAATTTTAGTGTTTTAAAAATAAATACCTAATATTAAATCCATCGTGTAACAATCTGTAAGCGAATATGCAGAAACCCTACATATTTAAATTATTTTCTTCAGTTACATGTATGAATATATTTTAAATGTTCTGCTGAAAGAAATGGTAGCATTAGTAATTTTTTTTATTTTGCTCTAGGAAAGAAAGATTCAAGCCACGGGAACCGTCTGGAAGGAATATTTTTGGAATCTCCAAGAATCTGTCCAACCACAGCGGATGACATTTTCTGTAGAGGAAACACAGATAAAGGAAGGTCTCCCCCATTTCCTCATCTGCAAGTTCTCAGTTTATGCAGGTACCCCGAATTCACTCTGGATAATCTGGCGGCAATTTGCGGTTTGGATCTCACCGATTATGGAACTGGATTCACTAGGAAGAGAACTAACTCTCAAACTGTTCCTCTTCGTTACATAAGACTCTCTGACTGTGAGAAGATAGGTCCCAGGCATCAGAAGTACATAATGAATACTTTGAAAAATGCATATCCAACTGAAAGCGTACAGTTATCGTTAAAGTGAATCAAAGTGAAATCAATAAATGTATAACGAAATTCTTTATGATAATTAAACATATTTGTGATATTATTTAGCTAATCTGTGCTAAAGGACAGATAGAAGAAACAATGAAGACAGAAAAAAAAATACTGAACAGGTACGATGACATAAGCTACTGTACTAAAAATTCTGTATCCAATTCTAATGATTAATAAAATTTCAATGGCATACATTACCTGAAGTTGAAGTTCATTGAACTTTTTTTTAAATCGGATGTTTCAAGATTTTAAAAATACATTTTCGAAACTCCATTGAGATCACTATGTTACATTTTTAAGAAATATAAAACTCCTCCAAAACTCCAAGAGCGACAGGCCTAGAAGGCCCTTGGCCTACCAGCCGGCTGCTGGCCTCACATCCACATGTGTTAATCACAAAAGGTAGACGATCATCTAGCCAGTGTAGGGGTAAGATGTCGGATCCCCAGCCGTTAAAGCTGGTCTTTTCAACCTAGAGTCGTTACTTATTGTAGTTACCCAAATGCCTCACGATGCTGGGTGGACACCGGTCCCATACTAGTCGAAATTCCATGAGAAAATTTCTTCCCCCATGGGGACTCGAACCAGCGCAAGTCCCGCAGCTCTGCGCCGGTGCTTCTTGCCTTAACCACTCGGCTACGGCGTGGGACAAGAAATATAAAACTGATATCTCAGTTGTCCTCAATTATCAGCAGTGTAGTTTTGTAGAAGGCCTTTCGAAAACTTAAGTTTCATCGTCTGCTTTCAGTTTGGCACTGACTGTTACTGGTAATGACTTTGTACAGAGGGTTCACATTACTAGGTATGTTCTCATTTAACAGGTGTTTGTGATTTCCTTGATAATTTCTAACTCTTCCAGAACGTTGATTTTCGATGTATAGTTTTCTCTATGGAGGATCGATAATTCATTGTCTCTTGTGTTAAAGTGAATGCTATAATAAAATGGTGAAAAGAGCACAATGTGCAAATTAGAGAGGACTAACTATTCTAGCCCTAGTTTTATTGTTGAAACTTTTTTTTTTGAAGTTTTGAGTATATTTCTCACAATGTTTGCACAATTCACACCCGCAATCTTACTTTTAGACAATTTTACGCGCTGACAGCTGATGATATGACTTCGACCTTCATTTTACTTAATTTCTCTGAAGTCAAACTATGCCTACATATTTTTACATTATTCTGCTGTGAAGGTTGAAAAGTTTAGTATTTTCGGCAACCCTAAACAATGTTAATTTGTTCAGGAATTGTAACAATTTCATTTAAAGTATAATATGTTAATTCTTATAAGAAAAGTTCACAAAATAAAAACTTATCTAATATATAAAAATGTTTGTTTGTTTGTTCGTATTTTATGGGCGGCCATACCGTTGATCCGATTGTGATGGGACTTTTTGCAAAGTGTTCATGAGATTCCCGGGATGAGCTTAGGCTATAAGAGAGTTGTGATACTCAACTCTTACACCCTTAAAAATCGCCCTTTGTAGTGGAAAACGTGAAAAAGTAGCTTTTTGGACGCCTAAATGGCTTACGCTGCCTAAACATAACAAATACACAACATCAATGTACACAGAATTGAATGTCACAAAAACCTCAACAAAAAGTTCGCGACAGCATATGTTTATCTCTTATGGATAACTCTCAATAACCATTTTTGTCTTTCATTGATGCCAAGAAGATCGAGACAAGTATGTAGATTCCTGTCCAAGCATAGCAGCACATGGCGGGTATTCTTTTAAGAATAACTCACAATAACGAAATTGCCTTTCAGCTCATTTATGCCAAGAAGATCGAGATAAGTAGATTCCCGGGCAACACCGGGTAATCAGCGCGGGGAATCTTAAAATAATTACGATATACATTTATAATTATTTTTCATTTTACTTATTCAACTAATCATAAGAAGTACATTAATTTTTGTCTTTCAGCTCATTTATGTCAAGAATATCGGGATGAGTAGATTCCCGGACAACGCCGGGTAAACAGCACGGGGTATCTAAAAATAATTACGATACAAATTTTTCCTCCAACTTATTTAACTAAACATAAAACACGTTAATTTTCATATTTGAGCTCATTTATGTCAAGACGATCGGGATAAGTTGATCCCCGGGTAATCACGTGGTATTTAAGAAATATAAATTTATAATTATTTTTTCCTTATACTTTTTCAAATAAACACAAAAATCACATTAATATTAATTTATTTAGGCGCAGCAGCGCACGCCGGGTATTAGCTAATATTCTCTAAATTAAAAATGTACTTGGCTGAAATAATTGCAATCCTCGTACGAAACCACGTAATTCGCATCTTTCTGAAATAGTTTTTTCTAATATTTATCAAAATTCTGAAATGTTAGAAATTTTTATTTTTAAAAACAAGTAGGCATAAACTATTTTTCGGAACAATAACAATTGCAGGTTGACCATGGAATGTATCAATCACGAACATTAAATAAAATCCATAATCAGATTTTCGAGATGTTACTTTTCATTTTACTTCGTCAAAATTTAAAATAGTCCTTATAACATTTTCTTTTTTCTAAATACACATATATACACTCGTTCAACCAAATAATTTGGTATTTTGTTGGTTTCAGTCCTTTTCCACGCGCGAAAACCATCGAAATGGTTTGGAGTAAATTTTGAAATGAAATTTTAACTTACTTACTTACTTACTCACTGGCACTATCGAACCCGTAGGTTCATGGCCGCGCGGACATAAGCTCTCCATACATCCCTATCCTGAGCTAATGCTTTCCAATCATTCCCTGTATAATCTACTTCCCTCAAATCATAGTTAATGTTGTTCTCCCACCTCATTCTTGGTCTACCAACTGGGCGTTTTCCTTCTGGCTTTCCTACAAGAAGTTTCCATGCACGTCTTTCATTCCCCATACGCGCAACATGTCCTGCCCATCGCAGTCTACGAGACTTAACTGTTCTTATTATATCTGGCTTCCTATAAAGACCATGTAGTTCATTGTTATGTAGTCTTCTCCATTCACCTGTCTGTTCATCTCTCTTTGGTCCAAAAATTTTCCCAAGAACTTTATTCTCAAATACTCGTAATCTCCTTTCCTCCCTTAAAGTAAGAGTCCATGTTTCGCACCCATATAATATAACTGGTAGAATAATAGTTTTATATATTTTCAGTTTAACGTTTTTTGAAAGGAGTTGGGACATCAAAAGTCTCTGCAATGCATAATAGCAACGCATTTCCAGAATTGAGCCTATGTTTAATTTCTTTGTGCATCTCATTCCTATTTGTGATTATTGTTCCTAGGTATTTGAATTCAGCCACTTCCTCAAAATTTCCCTCATTTGTCATTAGCTGTCCATTTCCATTATATACTGAATTTCTACGTGTGACCTTATATTTAGTTTTACTGATATTTACTTCCAGTCCCAATTTATTAGTGTTACTCAATAGTGTGTGCGTGTTGGCCTTCAGTATCTCCTCGCTATCGGCCAGTAGTACTACATCATCAGCATAAACTAACAGCTTATTAATACCATTGAGTTGTAAGCCTTCCTCATTCTCTAAAGATTTAATGGCATGCTCTAGTACAAAATTAAATAGTAGAGGAGATAGTGCATCTCCTTGCTTCAACCCATTCTGGATTTCAAAAGTGTCTGAAAACTGTTTGCCTATACGCACCCTACTCTTTGAGCCATTTAGACACATTCGTATAAGTCTAACTAACTTTTTAGGAATTCCGAACTCCAGCAGGATACTATATAACTTCTCCCTCTTAGTTGAATCATATGCTTTTTTGAAGTCTACATATAGTTGATGTACAGTACCATTATATTCCCATTTCTTCTCTAAAATCTGTCTTATACTGAAAATCTGATCTGTTGTAGACATGTTTCTTCTAAATGCAATTTGATGATCTCCTAGAATGTCATCAATATAGGGAGTAAGTCTGCTTACTAATATATTTGTTAGAATTTTGTACGAAGTTGAAAGTAATGAGATGCCCCTGTAGTTGTTGAAATCAGTTTTATCTCCTTTCTTATAAATTGGTACGATAATTAATTCCTTCCATTCATCTGGAAGAGCTTCTTTTTCCCAAATCATACTAAGCAACCAGCGTATCTTGTCCATCAATTTTTCTACCCCTGATTTTATCAGTTCTGCTGGGATCTCATCTGAACCTGATGCTTTATACATCTTCAATTTTTCAATCGCCATTTCAACCTCTAATGCACTTGGCTCTGCGGCTAGCATTTCTGCTGTCTGTAAATTATCCTCCTTAATGTCCTGTTCTGTATGTACATTTAATAGCTGATTAAAGTAACTTTTCCATCTATTTAATATACTCCTGGAATCTGCAATCATATCCCCATTTTCATTCCGAATTATGTTTGTTCTAGCCTGAAACCCTTTCTTCTCTATACTAATTCCCTGATATAATTCTCTAATGTTCCTACTTTTTGCATTCATTTCAAGATCATTAATCTTCTCTCTCAAATATTCCCTCTTTTTACTCTTTAGTAACTTGGTGGTTTCCCGTCTAACACTACCCAATTTCTCTAAAATTACCTCATTTGGCTCGTGTAACCATTTCATTTTTAATAGCTATCTTTTCTTTACAATGTCAGCACATTCCTCATCAAACCATTTCTTGTTTTGCCTCTTTTTTAAACAACCAATGCTTTCTGATGCTGACAATTTAATAGTATCTCTTATAGCCTCCCATTCTTTATTTATATCAGTTTCTTCTTCGTTTGCCACATTGTCATCTGAGGATTCCAGTACTTCAAATCTATTAGCAA
This sequence comes from Diploptera punctata, assembly GCA_030220185.1. Classification (NCBI taxonomy): domain Eukaryota; kingdom Metazoa; phylum Arthropoda; class Insecta; order Blattodea; family Blaberidae; genus Diploptera; species Diploptera punctata. Next base: position 263,375 of record JASPKZ010007189.1, on the reverse strand, counting down.
TTTTGATTTGGTATTCTTGTCGCATTTCATCATTTTTCAAGTTTTTTAATTCATATTTTACAGAATGAAATTTTAACTGGCCATATAAATAATGCAATGCAGCTCTAAGTAAATATTGCAATGCAGGTTTGGGTTTTGTCAGTGGCCATATACATATAGTAATGCAGCTATGGGCTCTGTCACTATAAAACACTGTTATTTCGTTAACGTACTGTTGATAAAAATAACAATTAGTGGTTTTAAAATTCAGTTTATATTTCATTATAAAAGTGAGTTTTTACCAACATATGTATTGTTTTCCATTCCTACGAATTTGGAAGTTACGTTTTAGTATATAGAAAGCTTCATTTTCGAAGGCAAATTATAAAATGTATATTCATTGTCTAAATTTTTCTTCTTCTTCTTCTTCTACTTCCTCTGCGCATGAAAGCTGGCAGCTTGTTGCGTGTTCATTCACTACAGGTCCGGGTATAGTAACGTCCTTCCATCATAACTGTGGTCGTCCTAAAGGCCTTTTCTGCTGAAGTGTCCAGTCATGTAATTTCTTCACTAATCTACTGTTCTCCATTTTATCTATGCGATCGTTCCAGTTTAGTCTGCTATTATTTATACAGAGGGGTATAGGCTCAATTTCACGTTCTTCTCTAATAACAAAGTTGCGAATTTTCTCTCTCAGCGCCTTAAAACTTTCATTTCGGTTGTTTCATTGATTTGTTTGGTTTTTTGAGTTTTTGTTCGGTATTCACAACCATATGTTAGAGCTGGACTTATGACAAATTTGAAAATTCTTATGTTTGTATCTATTCTTAAATCTTTATTTTTCCAAACAGTATTGTTTAAACATCCCGATATTTTGTTTGCATTATTTGCTTCATGGAGGATTTCATGTTATTCTGTAGCTGCTATTAATTTCTATTCCTAAATATTTAAATTTCATGACCTGTCCTATACTTTTCCCTTCTATTTCTAATTTAACACGTCGTGGGTCCTTGAATATTGCCATTGATTTGGTTTCAATTGTTGAGATTTTCATGTTATATTTTGCTGCAATAATTCTAAATTTGTGCAATAGTATTTGCAAATCATCTTCACTTTGTGCAATTAGAACTGTATCATCAGCATAGTTTATTATCTTCAACTCTTTGTTACCTATCTTAATCCCTTTTCTAACTTCAACTTTTAGTTCTTTGATCATTTCATCCGTTATTAGTGTGAACAAAACTTAATGAGTCTCCTTGTCGTATTTCTTGCTGGACTAAAATTTCTTTAGATTTACTATTTCCATATTTGATAGCTGTGCTGTTTGCTGAATACAATTGTCTAAATAATAATAGGAAAAGAAAAAAAATAAGATTTCATATTAGATAAAAGGATTAGACATGCCTCGTCTAAATAAATGGACATTCCATTTCATTCCACTAACTCAGTCTAACCTCTCACCTTATAGGTAATTTTTACGTCAACGCCACTCGGGCCTTGCAATGGCTCGAAACAAACTGTTTTAAACTATGGACCACACACGTATTTTCTGACAATGATCACCTCATGCCAGGGCCTTCCTCAACATCAAAACGAAACACTCCATTCACACACATATTCGTACTAAACATGGAGCATATGGTAATGATGATTATGATGGCCAGCTGATGTTCGAGGATAGTTTGGCCTTTAAAATTTCATGACATCTGTCTTACAGATACGGAACCCCCCCCCAGAAAAAAATCAACCAGGAAACGTGTCCCGACCGGGGATCGAACTCAAGCTCGCTGTTTAGAAGGCAGGCAACGTTATCCAAAACCACAGCGGTGGGCGATAAATGGACATAACTGTCTTCTTCTTCTTCTTCACTTCACGGGCTAGGCAAACATTGCCTGTTCCGCCTCACAGTTGTTCTTTCCATCTTTTCACTGGCCTTCCTACATTCCTTGAACCTCTTGGCTTGTAGTTGAATGCTGATCTTGGTAATCTTGTTACATTCATTCTTTCCACATGTGTAACCATTTATCTCTATATTATCTGATTTTCTCATTCAATGGATATATATTTAACTCCGTTCTTATATCTTCATTCTTTATGCGATCCAATCTTGTACAGCCTTTTGTTCTTCTAAGGAAGTTCATTTCTGCGCTTTGTATTCTACTTTGTAATTTTTTGGTCATTACCCAAGTTTTGCTCCCGTAAAGTAATGCAGGAACTGCCAATGTTTTATAAAACTTCAATCTAGTATCTCTTCTTGTTTTATTCTTTAATGTTTTATGCATAGTTCCGCATGTCATTTGAAATTTCGACTGTTTCATATGTATGTCTCTTTCAGTTTTTATGTTTATAATAAAATTACCTCGAATGGTAGTGAGCGTTCGGCCCGGCGGCGAAGCCTGATGTCTGTGGCCTGGGTGCCGTGGCTTCCGCCACGTCCCCGGCCCGCTTCGGCTGTTGGTTGTCGGTGTCCTCGAACGGTAGAGAAATAACTGTATGAAAGTAATTTTAATGCACCTTTAACATTTTTATGCAACTTTCATTGTTATGACAATCTCAGAATTATATCTTTCTTAGAGCAAATGGCAAATCATTTCTTATGGGATTAATTAATGTATTATTGAGAATATTGTTTTGCAAGTGTGGTTTATTTATTTATTCCAATTTACAATTGTATCTGTAAATACACATGGATTTTTTACTGTCTCACTGTAAGGGATTTGAACCTCAATTAAGTGACGCATGTGATACTTGATTTGTGTTGATTGAAGCTAACAGTCTGCAATGACCCATAACGTTTGCTTGAGACTTTTAAGGATTTAGTTGAAGTTCGTGTTTCTCTGTCCAAGTCATTAACGAATCAGGATCCTTATTAATTTTGGTTACTGCACCATTTAAAGAATATTTTTCTATGTGAATGTAGATCTGCATGTTGTCCGGGAATGAATTATGTTTGTAATGGTTTAGGGCATCATATATGTCATTATATAGATTAATAAATCAATGGCCCGAACACCGAACCCTGTGGAAGTCCAGCTTTATAGTGAACGATGAAACTCAACATACGGATTTGATAGAAAGCCCCATATTTCAGAAGTTAAAATCAATTCATTTTGTTAGTTTATTAAATTAAATGCTAAGTTTTTGTCTCAAAACGCAGAAAAATATCATTTTGAATGTTTAATTGAATTAACTTTCAGAAATGCTAAGAGCTTACAAATTAGCTTCTGATAAAATTACGCCAAAATGATTAAAATTCCCAATAGTTTAGTTTCTTTAAAGTTAATGTCTGGAAACTAGTCGGAGCACTGGAGCTAAACTCTCAAACCTAGGAATTTTGCAAGGACCCGTGGGTTCATCAACGTACCACACATCTCAGTATCAGCTTTCCTTCCTCGAAGATTTAAAAGAACGCGTTAGGGATCGAACGCGAGCATTTGAATGCTGAAGCGATCACTGCAGTAAGAAATTAAAAGTCGAATTTCAAAGTCAAAAGGACCATATTAGAAAGCAATTTTAGTTAAAAAATATTTTAGTATCAATAATAAAACATGTAGACGCTATAAACGTTTTTTGAATAAAGTTGGCTACACACGATCAAGCATGTTTGAACGTGTGTAGCTTTTCTATATATTAGATTAGTACCGGTACGTATAATAATTATAATGAGCCAAATTCGAATAAAGTTTTCTACAATTTTGTATAAACACTGTATATTTTCTCACTTTTTCTGTCAGAGGGATTTGAAGGAAGCTCTTGTATAAGTCGATTGTTGATATATATATATATATATATATATATATATATATATCTACCCTGTTTCTTTATAGCGACTTATACAGAGTGCAACAGGACCTCACCGACAAAATGATAGGGATGATAGGCCATGCAGAGAGGATATTTTTTGTGGTCGCAAACACGCCGTTTATGAGTTATGCGCAGATAAAGGTGTTCACTAGTAAGGGTCGGAATTGATTACAAACAATTGTACACGTATAATTTTATTGAAAAAAGACATGCTTTTACAATAAGTGTTCAAATAATAAGTGTTTTGTCGACGTCAAAAAGAATTTTGCCATGGTCGGCCATGCGACGATATCAAACATGCAATGAGGCACAGGGTCGACTGTTTGAATACTTATTGTAGAAACATGTCTTTTTCAATAAAATTATATCTGACAATTATTTGTATTGAATTCCGACCCTTACGGGTGAATACCTTCATCTGCGCATATATCATAAACGACGAGTTTGCGACTATATGTTCCTTCACAAAAAATGATCCTCTCTGCATGGCTTATTATCCCTATCATTTTGTCGGTGAGGTCCTGTTACACCCTGTAGAATTCTAGTTCAAGAACCAGACGGCATACAAGGAATGAAGAAAGTTTCAGAACTGCATTGTCATCTGATATTTTGATTTCTCATCTGGTATTTGTTAATAAGCAAAAAAATACAACCTTGCAATGAAATGGAAGCACAAATAATAATAATAATAATAATAATAATAATAATAATAATAATAATAATAATAATAATAATAATAATAATAATAATAATAATAATAATATTGGCTTTACCAAACATTGAAAAAAAAAGAAGATATTTTCCAACCATCTTTTTCGCTTGGTTTGTTTGTAAACATTAAAGAAAGTTACAAAACTTGATAGTAATTGTTTTCTCTTCATTAAGAGCAACATGGTTGATTGGGTCTATTTAAAACCCATGACTAATATAACATTGCTCAAGGCCAAGTATACGCTTCTTAAATTTGTTCTACGTTTACTTTCTTATTAGCGCTTGACTTACTCATACTTTCTTAAAGATCACTGATATAAACGATATTTAGATGGAGACTGTAAATTTACAAAAAAATATATAATATTTGGCAATAAATAGCAATGAAAGAGAAAAGTTAATATTGGAAGAAAAATTCAGATAACGCAAGTGAAATAAACTAAATATTTGAGAATGATGATGGATAACATTGAAGGTATAGGCAAAGAGAACGTAAAGCATAGAATTGAATTGAGTAGCAAAACAATATCATATGGTCGGATAAGCATATTTGGAAAGATAAAAAAAATAATGATAAAACATTGGTGGAATCTGTTGCAATTTATGGAAGTGAGGTATGGACAATCAATAAGTACTACAAAAATAGACTAATAGCTCTAGAAATTGATTATTTACGCATAAGTGCCAGAAAGTCAAAATCAGAATGTCACAAATAAGGAAATTAGAAACATAATGGAAGCAGAAGAAAGCATAATTGAAAGAAGTGAGAAGGAATTAAAATGGTTAGGACATATTTTAAGAATGGAAAATCAGCGATGGCCGAAACTACTATATGAATGGCAAGCGACCAGAAAGGAGAAAAGAATGAGACCAAAGTTAACATGGAATGAAAACATGAGGATAGTAATGCAAGCAAGAGGGCTAAACATTGAAGATGCCCAAGATCGTAGGCTTGGAGGTTTGGCATGGAAAGAGAGCAGTAGCTGTAAAAACCCGAAGATAGATAGATGGATAGTTGGAGACTGGCAATTACAATATCTATCATCAAAATTTGAAGAAATAAGTATACAATGTATGGGATTTGTAGTATGAGACAGATTTTAGAAAATAAATAGGAATATAATAGCCATGTATCAACTACATGTACACTTAAAAAATGTATAACAATTCAATTAAGAGGGAAAAGTTATATAGTGTCCTGCTGGAGTTTGGAATTTCTTAAAAGTTAAGCTTTTCGAATGTGTCTAAAATTACACAGACAGTAGGGTGCGTGTAGGCAAACAGTTTTTATATACTTTTGAATTCACAATGGAATAAAGCATTATATTCTCTACTATTCAATTTTATACTAGATCATGTCATTATATATTTAGATGAGTAAATCCTACAGCTGAATGGTATTAATAAGCTATTGGTATAATATTATTAGATGATAGCGAGGAGATACTAAGGCCCTACCCGCACACTCTATTGAATAGCACTAAGAAATTGGGGCTGGATGTAAACTTCAATAAACCAAATATATTGTCACACATTGGAATACATGTACAATGGAAATGGGCAATTAATGACAAATGAGGGTAATTTTGAAGAAGTTCTGAATTCTAATACCTAGGGACGATAATGAGTCGCACAAAAAATTAAACAATATGTTCAATTCTGGAAATACATGCTGCCATGACTATCAGAGACTATTGTAGTCACAATAAAAAAACGTTAAACTTAAAAAAATTAATAAAATTGTTTTATCCCAGCTATATGGATGCGAAACATGGATTTTTTTTAAAACGAGAAGAAACTATTACGAACATTTGAGAATAAAGTTCTTAGGAAAATTTTTAAACCAAGAAGAGTTGAATAAACATGCGAAAGGATAAGAGTACACAACAGTTAATTAAGTGATCTTTGTGAGAAACCAGATATAATAAGAACAGTTAAGACTCGTAGGCTGCGATAGACTGGACATGTGTCACGAATGGGGAATGAAAGAGGGACACGGAAAGTACTTGTAGGAAAACCAGAGGGAAAGCGCCCAGTAGGTAGGCCAAGAATGAAGTGTGGATTTGACGGAAGTAGATTTTACAGGGGATGACTGAAACAAGTTGGCTAAGGATAGGGATGTATGAAGGGCTTATAGCCGATAGTGGCAATGAGTTAGTTATTACAAAATTTGATGAATTTAATAATTACTTCATTCTAACTTACTGTTTAGTTCAATTTCTTTCTTGCTTTACCTCAGTTCAAACTCTCCCTTTGTAAGTGATTTTACATCTCCCATACCACTTACCATACAAAGGCATGGAAGCGGCTCCATGGATGAGTGATCAGCTGAGGGCCACCTCTGAGACAATATGAGTATTCAAGACAAGACACATTATTCACTCATCCGTTCATATTAAACAAGACCAGTATTGTGTGGATTATTGCGATGGACAGTTGGTATTCGGATAATATTTGGACCATAAAATCTCTTGGAATTGTCTTATAGGCGAGGAAAAGACCCGAAAAAAAATCGCCCAGAAAACGTGTCCCAACCGGAGGTCGAACGTTGCCCCCCCCCTGAGCCTGAGTCAAGGACATTACAACTGGACTACAATTTAATTAATCTAAAAATATGTTTTGAAATTGCTTAAGGAAAATTTGAAAATTCAGTAATTTATTACATTTAATACTACATTAGTACAACCGAACATTCTATAACACCCCTGTATACACTTCAAAACGAAAGGTGGAGGGTGCGAGTCCGATGGGGTCAGAATTTTTAAACTCGCCCAAATCTTCTGACGACACCACGGCCCTGGGATTGACTCAGCATCTAACGTAAGTACGTACCAGACGCTTGTTCTGTGGGTAAAGGCTGGAATTAAGCTCCGATTGTTTAGAAAAGTGGAAACCTTAATAAACATTAATCTCCTTCTACCCCAAGCGCTCCCTAAGGCCTGCAGTGTGATCACTTTACCTTCATATACAGCATACAATATATAATGTTTTTGTTTTACAAAAAACGCGGAGAAATAAAATATAGAATTCATATAGCCTACACACTGCCTGACTTTTAACATCTCTGTTTCAAATTTTCACTACATGTGAACAAAATATTAAAATGATTCTACAGGTATTTAGTATAAAGCTCTTAAGCTCATCTCATCTGTTATGTGAACTTCTATAAGTGTTAAGCGTCATATAACGACATTTAAATTACGCGGGAAAGACAAGAATGTTGGTCTCGCATTGGTCAGATTAGATTTGAGAGTCGCGCAAAATGGTCGAAGTTTCTGGGCTGTCTTACTAGACGTCTCTACTAACGTCTCCTTCTTCGTTTCGGGAAAGATCGGTGGCCAGAAGCTTCTACGCTTCGAAGTATCTCGAAGATAAATCCAGAAAGTTCCTCGTGCCTATAAAATGAGGCGAAGGCAAGACACTAGTCAGTCTTGGTTTGACGACTATAGCAGTGTCTTGTGTATGAGAAATTGTGGTGAACCGGTTCATCGGCGAGTGTGAAAACAATTGTGACTGAGAAAATCATTGAAAGAAGATTAATTGTGAGTGAAAATTGTGAATTGTGATTAAGAGTTTACTTATAAATTTTGGAAAGAAATAAATTGTTTTGAGAGATTTTAAACAACATATATGTTTTCATTTATGCCGAAATAACGTAAAGGGAAAACACTGGTCATCTGCCACAATATAACTATAACAAAGAGTTGTTGAATTGAAACCTTTATACTAAATACCTGTAGAATTTGTAAATTAAATGTTGACACTTAGCAATGCAAGCCTAATATGACATGAAAAGAAATATATATATATATATATATATATATATATGAAAAGAAAAATTAATGCTTGAGTCGGGATTTAAACCCGAGTCTATAAACTCTGTACGTTTAGCGCTCTAACGACCTGAGCTACCCAAGTATTCCAACACAAACATACATTTTTTTCTTATATATGTAGTATTCTCAATTCACACAAGAGGTAGCGGAAAATCGTTCCGGCTGACATCTTGTAGCCAACATAATAGTTAAGCAATTTTTTAAAGAGAATATTTACTTCATAGCAGTAACACTTGTATATTTAGATGTTATAACTACGTTTTTGACATTTGGCAATGAAGGCAAATATGATTTCTTTTCATAGCATATTTGCCTTCTTGGCCAAATGTTTAAAAATATGGTTATCATATATATACTATATATATATATATATATATATCTCGATACATGGCTGCTTATTTAAACACATTTGGTATGCATATTCTTTTACAGTCTTTTTCAGTTACTGTTTGGCGAGATACTATCATTAAAATTCTCTTTAAGGGGACCGACAGGTGAATTTAATTTTCTTTTTGTTTTCATCTGATTGTTTTTGAAAATTTTATCACTTACATTATGTGCTTATAGAAGTGTTTCTGTGAAGTTTGGTAATTATAAGTACAATAGTATCAGAATTATGCTTTTTTAAACATACTTTTAACAGGCCTATTTTTTAAAAAGTGCTCCTTAGGATGCATTTTTAATTATCTTGTCATGAAATTTGAGATTCAGAGTTTTTATGATTCCACTAAACAATCATAAAGGGATGATACTGAACATTTTTCATTTTTTGAAAAAAAAATTATCCACCTTATTGCATTTCCATCTCAATTTAAAAGAACACGTGTGCCTTACACTAGTAACTGCATAGCAAATTTCAATTAGCATATATTGGGGAGTCCAACCGAAACATTGCATTTTGATAGCATAAAAATTGTATCATAAGGAGCATTTTAAGTTAAAAAATGTCAAAAAAAAACGAGAAAAAAATACATATTAAAGTTAAAGTAGTAATGCTAACAATGCGTGTAGGGATATTTAAACTCTTACGTCACGGACTAATTTTTGCTCCTACAATAAAAAAAATACATGCAAATCATCCTAAAGAAACATAGTTATTAAAAAAAACAAATAAAAAATTCATTTTTTGCCTTTTTTTTTAATTCTCACAATTTTCGCTTTGATAAAAGGGTCTTTGAAAATATCCATTTATTTACTTTGTTCTGGTTCGCTAATCATTTATTCAGAGGCTACGCTTATCTGGAAACATGATGGCTTGTCCAAGGGAGGGATCTGCTAAACATTGCGAAATAATCCGGAGTGTAAACAGCAATCAGATTAACAGAGACAAGAACTAATGATCCTCTGTTAAAACTGTTTAGCTTCAAAACCAATATGTGGAAGGCTTGACCTGCATTCTAACTAAACAATTTGCTCAAACATAGCCATGCAGTATAATCTGGTCTGATATTGATCTCTTGTCTATCGTATACTTCATTGCTAGCTAAATCGCGTTCTAGACATTCAAAGCTTCTTTCTTTCATAATGATAATGATGATAATAATAATAATAATAATAATAATAATAATAATAATAATAATAATAATAATAATAATAATGGCTAGGATTTTTATAACCTAAAAACCACCAAAATATGCAAAAAATGCAGGTATGACCTAAAATTTACAAAAAATATGCACTGTAATATAAAAATTTGACCTAATAATAATGTTATTAAGTGACACTGGACTCAGTCTTGATAATGGCTACGTAGTAGCCGAAACGCATTGACTTGTTTTTAACCGTTTCTTAACTTAATAATGTTTATCACCAAGAAGATAAATTATTTTAGTTTTTAATAATAATATCATGATTTTGTAATAATTTCAGTTATAAAATAAATAAGTAAATCAGTTTATAACAACTACATAAGAATAAAATGCAAATGGTAAACACGCTAAAGTAATTTTGCCCGGTGTGGAAAACAACGGAAAACTACCACACCTACATTTCCCTAGTAAAGTGCAAAACATAGCAGTGGAAGATAAGGTCTTATGGCCTTAACTCTGCCAGGTAAAATAAAGCTATTTATTATTATTATTCTTATTCTTCTTCTTCTTATTATTATTATTATTATTATTATTATTATTATTATTATTCTTATTATTATTACTATTATTATTATTATTCTTATTATTATTCTTCTTATTCTTATTCTTCTTCTTTTTCTTCTTCTTCTTATTATTATTCCATTAGTGACCAAAACGTGTAGGAATTGGATCATATCACTGTTTTTATATAATATATTAAGCAATTTCTTTATTTCGCAGATAAAATAATTTACGTTTTAACAGAAAAATCAGTGATTTTATCTTGATTCGTAAACAATTTTTTTCGTCCAATGCCACAAGGTTGTCTTTCTTGACATTTTAGGGTTTCTCCCCTTGAATTGGCGGAATTGCTATCAATTTCTTAGTTTGGGGCATCTATAAGCTGGAGTTACGTTACTCCGATGCTATGATGGTGATAGATGGTAATGAAACGCCAAGGAAGTCCTCAACATACTATCTAGCTCACTGACACTATCGAACTCCTAGGTTCATGGCCGCAAGGACATAAGCTCTCCATACATCCCTATCCTGAGCCAATATTTTCCAATCGTCCCCTGTATAATTTACTTCCCTCAAATCATAGTTAATGTTATTCTCCCAGTCCTTAATCTACACCTAACCTAAATTCCAGACCATGTGCAACCACAGGAATAATTGCTTTTAAGAGAGGTGATGGGTGGATTTCTATTTTCTACCTTTTTTGAGCTAGAGACTTAAAGTTTTTACAAACATTCACTGCATAATATATAATGATGTGTTTAAGTTTCATTCTTGTGAGAAATTTATTTTATGAGTTATTAAATATTATATTTAAAAAAATAGCATATATTTATAATTAAATTGGTTCCACAATTTTTTAGTAAAATGTCCGGTTTTTTACAAGACCCCTAAAATATTTAGAAAAGCATCATGCATTTGAATTCTTATAATGTGAATACCCAAGGGAGAAAAAAAAATGTTGTACTTCATGCGTGGAATTACAAAAAAATTAATAACATTTTATTTTTTTATTTCTTAAAGTACTATTTCAATCATGAAACCCATGTACTACTTCGCTACCCATTGTTTTTAGGACATGCAGTAAAAAATTGAACCTTCTAGGACAAACTTTCTGAATTCCATTCAATTTTGAATGTACAAAAATGCAGTGGAAATAAAAGTGTAGAAAAACAAGTTTAAAGATTTGCATGCAGGTAGTAATTAACTGGCGCAGCCTTTTAACTCTGACGTAATTTTGGGCACTTAGGTTCAGTTTCACCAACAGAGGTAACTGTATTACGCCAGTTTAAGCTATGTATTATATATGGAGAAAACTGGCGTAATACAGTTACCTCTGTTGGTGAAACTGACCCTTACAAGCGTCATAGGCCTGTGAAACTTTGCCAACATATACATTAGACAACAGGCTATTTTTAATACAAAAAACAAAAAAATGCCAATTTTGATCTCAAATGCCACCGCTGTATTCTCGAGGTAGCGTGCTGCCTTGTCACGCAGCGGGCCTGGTTTCAATCCCCGGTCGGGGCAGTTTTTCTGGGTGAGGTTTTTATCGGGTTTTTTCCTCACCTGTAAGACAAATGTCAGGAAAGCTTTAAGGTCCAAACGGTCCCCGAAATAATATAGCCATCATAATCACCATCCATTACCATCAACATCATCCTTCACCGGTGTGGAAAGCAACGGGAAGCTACCACACCTACAATTCCCTAGTAAAGCTGCAAGCATAGAATGAAAATGCTATGATTTCAGTGAAGAACCTGCCCTCGGGCAGAATTACTATGGATGGATGGTTAATTTTTCACCCATCACTCCGCTTACGGAAAAATTCCTGACCGAAAATTGAACCTGGGACCTCATGAACTGTAGTAAAAAACGTTGATCACTAAGCCCGTGAGTCTCAAGTAAATTTATGTTGATTTGGAATATGGAGCGGGATATCTAGTTTTCTATTGATACTACGCCGTTCTCTTCATTTTTCATTAAAAACTGCGTGGTTTAAGGGTTTAATGAAGGTAATAAAATAGAGGATAAACATTTGATCATTCTATGAAATATGGAATCAATAAATCTACTAACGTCACAAAAAGGGAACAATATTGTCAAGCTATAATTCTCATTGTCAACTTGCCTTGCTTTTGTTTGACTTGTGACGTACACTTAGCAAAAAAGAAGAATGAGCCGCTTCAAAACGCATAGTTCCTGTTATGGCCCACTGCGCATGCTCGAACAGCTAAAGCCGTGATTCACGAGATAGCGCATTGTTAAATGCTTCAAATACGCTATATTTGGTTTCAATCGTCCTAAATAGTTAAAGAGCAGTGAAGGATGCTTCTAGATATTTACGAGTGTTCGACACATACGATATTACTCAAAATGCGACAGTTAAAGAGCAGTGAAGGATGCATGCTTCTAGATATTTACGAGTGTTCGACACATACGATATTACTCAAAATGCGACATTCGAATGAAGTTCAACTTACGTGGATAGTGTAAAAGTAAACAAGACAACCAGGATTTAGACAACTAGTATCCGACGTTAAACCAATTATGAAAGAAACTAAATGTGTATGATAGCGAGGGGTACCATCGACAATGATTTTTCTGAATTATTTGTATTTCCGCAAAGCACTTCGTATAACATTAAATTCCATCCACGTAATCTACGTCCACTTCACACTATTTCAAGTAAATTTCCTGCCTTCGTAAACTCTGTAAAACTATATATAGCTACATGTATAAATTTAATTGTATGTGCAGAACCATGTTTTAATAATAATGCTATCAATTCATGTAATAAAACAAAGTAGCTTCATATACTTATGTATGTATTTATTTATTTGTCTATTACGTATTAGTGAGGAAAACATTTCACCCTTCAATTAAAATATCTAGTTTATATGCGTCAGGTTCAGCCTATTAATATCCCAGAGATGATAACACCAACAACAACAACAATAATAATAATAATAATAATAATAAAAATAATAATAATAAAATAGTAATACTGCCAAATAGTTCGTTTTTATTAAAAAGTGGACAGACAGTATAAAATATAAATTATTGTAAGAATTAAAAAATTTAACCTCACCGAGAACCGAACCTGTGACCTCTGGCATGTGAATAATATCCATAAGGCACTGAGCCAAGCTTTCACTGAATTGCTATACATAAAACAGCCATCCATCCATAGTAATTCTGCCCAAGGGCAATAATAGTATTTTCATGCTTTGCTTTGCAGCCTTATTAGGGAATTATAGGTGTGATAGCTTCCCGTTGCTTTCCACACCGGTGAAGGATGATGATAATGGCCGAATGATTTTCGGGGACCGTTCGGCCCTAAGCATCCTGAAATTTGTCTTACAGGTGAGGAAAAACTCTAAAAAAAACCTCACCCAGGAGCCTGTCCCGACCGGGTATCGACCCCGGGCACGCATGACAAGGCAGCACGCTACCTCGAGACCACAGCGGTGGACTACATAAAATATAATGATCTTTATTGAAAGAAGGGTAACGTATTGTAGGTCTACTGTGCAATTAGTTTACTCGTGTGAATCGCGCGTTAAGGCTTGAAATATTCGAGATTAAGAGTCCGCTCATTCTTTTTTTTTTGCTAAGTGTACATCAGGTGTCGTCGTGCTTTTTTCTTAAATAATGGAATTCCATTAATCCTCCTGTTACAAATTTATATCCGCAAGACGAAGGACATTTTCTGGTTCAAAATAAAATGGGGATTTTAAAATGAGGTCAGAATTTACAAGTGAAATTAGATGAAAAGCGTAAAATTACTGGTCACAATATTAATAGTCTACAACGCGCTTTAAAACATAACAGTATACTGTTTTAATTGTCTATGTCATAATAATTTTACAAACAATTATTTTGCGTAATATTGTTGTAATATGGACTCTAACGGCAGCAACTAAATCCAATGCTAAAATCTCTAGACGTTATACAAGATGTCAAAACGTGTGTTGTTTTATGAAACGACAATGGGCCTGAAACGAATACCGCTAATTTAATAACAACATTACAAACTTCTGGGTCTACCAAGTGGGCGTTTTTCCTCTGGTTTTCCTACAAGAAACTTCCATGCACGTCTTTCACTCCCCATACGTGCCACATGTCCTGCCCATCGCAGTCTCGTAGACTTAACTGTTCTTATTGCATCTAGCTTATTACAAAGACCATGTAGCTCATTGTTAAGTAGTCGTTTCCATTCACCTGTGTGTTCATCTCTCTTTGGTCCAAACATTTTCCTAAGCACTTTATTCTCAAATACTCGTAATCTCCTTTCCTCTCTTGTAGTAAGAGTCCATGTTTCGCATCCATATAATATAATTGGTAGAATAATAATTTTATATATTTTCAGTTTAACGTTTTTTGAAGAGTTGGGACATCAAAAGTCTCCGTAATGCATAATAGCACGCATTTCCAGAATTGAGCCTAATAATAATAATAATAATAATAATAATAATAATAATAATAATAATAATAATAATAATAATAACAACAATAATTCTAACAATAAGAATAATATATTTTTCAATATCCATTTATCATAGATTTTTCATCTTCTCTCACCCTTCAATATAGAGCAGCAACATTTTTAGTCTCTTTCAAATGTAGAACACAGCTGTGAACATACCAGCAGATTTTATGAATTCGTGGTTTGAATATTATTCGAAGAGGAATAACAAATCATAAATTAAATTAAATTTCGTATTTAAATGAAAATTTCGAACAGTAGGCCCAATACCAAAGCAATTGTATTTACAGGCAAGAAACACATTACAATTGTTACTACTACTTCTTCTTCTTCTTATTTGGTGTTGCAGCCAGAGTGGGCCTTAACCTCCTGTATGGCCTTCTTCCATCCTTCTCTATTCATCGCCAACTCCCTCCAGTTTTTTATTCCAAATCCTTTCACGTCTGCTTATACACAATTCAACCATATTGTTCTTGGTCTTTCTCTTAATCTGGTTCTGTCTGGATTGTTGTTGAAGACAATTTTCACTTTCCTTATGGTTTCTATTCTTGAGATATGTCCTAGCCACATTTTACATCTTATATATGCCTCCGAATTCAATTTCTTATACAACTCATATATCTATCTCATCGTTGTATCTGGCTCTCCATCCATCCTCTGTTTTAATTGCTCCGAAAATCTTTCTCAAGAGTTTCAATTTCAAATACTGCTAGTTGTTTGCATGTATTTTTATTTAAAGTTGTTTTAATACCATATGTTATAATGGGTCTTATTAAAGTTTTATAAATCCTTATATTGTCGTTGATAATAAAACAAACTATATAACAAGCATGGAAATTAAATATTTGAGATGTAGTTTAAGCTACCACTCAGATCAAGATTTGCAGGTACAATCGTTCAAAATCAACGAATATGTGAAATTATAAGAAACATTAATATAACATATAAAAATGAATGTTTGTTTGTTTGTTTGTATGTTCGTTTTTTCGTGCCTCATGCGCGGCCACACCGTTGATCCGATTGTGATGAGGCTTTCTGCAAAATGTTCAGGAGATTCCCGGGATGAACATAAGCTATAAGAGAGTTGTGATACTCATCTCCTACACCCAAAATCGCCCTTCATAGTTGAAAACGTGAAAAAAGTACCTCTTTGGACGCTTAAATGGCTTACGTCGCCTAAACCATAACAAAGACACAACACATGTACACAGAACTGAATATCTCAAAAAGCTCCGACAGCATATGTTTATCTCTTACGGATAACTCACAATAACTATATTTATATTTCATTGATGCCAAGAAGATCGATGCAAGTACATATGGATTCCTGTGCACACATAGCAGCACATGAAGGGTAAACTTTTACGGATAACTCACAGTAACGAATTTTGTTTTTTAGCTCATTTATGCCAAGAAGATCGAGATAAGTAAATTCCTGGGCAACACCGGGTAATCAGCACGGGGAATCTTAAAATAATTACGATATACATTTATAATTATTTTTCATTTTACTTATTCAACTAATCATAAGAAGTACATAATTTGTTTTTCCTTCAACCCATTTATAGCAAGAAGATCGGGATGAACAGATACCCGGACAACGCCGAGGAAACAGTACTGGGTATCTACATAATTACAATATACATTTTTCCTTTTACTTATTTAAATAAACATAAAAGCACATTAATTTCATTTATTTGGGCAAAGCAGCGCACGCCGGGTATTAGTTAGTACTTGATAAAAACTCAAAATATATAATATGAAATTGTGACAAGTTCATCTGTATTATTAGCTTGAGAGGATCGGCCAATGAACAAAACCTGTAAAGAAAAAATACATTCATGTGAAATTAAAATAAATTAAATTCTTATGGGCTTTAAAAACCAACATATTATTACTCAGGCTACAAAATCTACACCAAGTTGCTCAAATCAAAATTAGCTAATTATTATGACAATGCATTAGATGAAGCGCAAATTGGATTCCGAAAAGGAAGATCCTGTACAGATGGATACTTCTATTAAAATTCTAATAGAAAAACACAGAGAGTTTAATATTGAAACACACATGGCGTTTATTGACTTGAAGAAGGCATTTGACAAAGTAAATAGAAACAAATTATTAGAAATCCTCAAATATGATGGAATCCCAGACCAACTGATAAAAGCTATATATGATATTTATAAGGATAATTACATCGAAGTTAAGATTGAAAATAAAATCTCGGAATGCAGACCAATTAATCAAGGAGTTAGACAAGGATGTGGTCTTTCACCAATGCTCTTCATAATATACATGAACTCAATTATTAAAGAGTGGAGACTACAACCACATGGCAGTATACAACTTAATAGATTATATAATTTAGACACCCTATTATTTGTAGATGACATTGTGTTTATAGCGAATTCAGAAGATGACCTACAACGTTCACTCCACTCTTTTCACCAAACTGCAATAAACTACAACATGGAAATCTCAACAGAAAAATCTAAAGTCATGGCTTTCCTAGGAAGAGACCCAGTTCGCAGTAAAATTGTTATTAATAATAAAATATTAGAACAAACCAACACATTTAACTATCTCGGATACAGAGTTACATATGAAGAAGAAAAAGATTTTAGTTAAAAAATTATAAAATTTAACAGAGTAACAGGAATTATGAATAATATTTTCAAGCCAAACACAGTACACCAACACACACGAACTAGAATTTATAAAACACTGGCCAGACCCATATTATGTTACGGCAGTGAGGCCTGAACAATTCGCAGTGTAGATGAACAAAGACTAACTGCGGCAGAAATGAAATTTATGAGACGTACTGCGGGCTACTCAAGAACAGACCATAAAAGGAATTCTGAGATTCTCAAAGAATTACACACAGAATCAGTCATGGAATATGTACAAAAATACAGAAACAACTGGAAATCTCACGTACGAAGAATGAGCAGAACAAGAATGCCACGTCAGATCTTAAATTACCAGCCACCAGGCAAGAGATCTCTGGGCAGACACTTCAAACGTTGGATTGAGACCATAACAGACCACTAGGTCTATCACATGAAAGGAAGAAGAAGATTATTAAATAAAAAAGGAAGGAAGAATAAGAGAGGAATTTGGGGGGAAAAAATGAAATAAATATAACCATTGAGCAGTACAGAACACAATGGACACGGCAATCTACGTATGAACAATAGGTTACCATGATTAATTTTACAGTAATACCTAACAATTGGTAAGAGAAAACTGAGGAAGACAAAAAAAAATACAGACAAAAAATAAATTACTTTTTAGTTGGAAAGGATCCAGAAGAAATAATTCTTAAAGTTGGTGGTTGATGATGATGATGATAATAATAATAATAATAATAATAATAATAATAAATATCAGTATACATTAATTATAATATATTATTACATAATCAATTGATTTGGCGTTAACTTGTTGAAAATGCATATTTATGTAATTAAATAAAAAAAATATGATTTTCATATTTAACACAATTGAGGACGACGGCAACTGCCACAAGGTACATATTTTAAGTTTTTATCTTAAACTCATATCTTAAGTTCGACACAATGAAAACATTAACTTCTTAACAATTACATTCAGCATTTTGTAAATAATCATATTTATATTATACCAGCGTACCCGGCAGACGTCCTGCCCGAACGTTCAATTCTCATGTCATGGGCGGACGATAAAAATATGTTACTTTTTTCCATAAAATTCAGAAATTATGACATAATTAGATGTTATTAAATAAGTTCGCAAGAAAGCCTCTTACAGCCTTCTGTTGTGGCTCAAGAAGTATGAATGATGACGTCACATAGTCATGAACATTAGAATTGTACCCTGCTTTGCAGATAAGTTAAGAACCGTCATATAACAATTATATTAGAGTGAAAAAAAAAGATACATTGATGAGAGTGAGTCAAAACAGTTTTTTCCCCCCCCCCAGTTAGATTTCATTTCTGACCCATACTGGCCGACATTCCATGAGAAAAATTTCTTCCCCCCGTAGAGACTCGAACCAGCATAAGTCCCGTAGTTCTGCGCCAATACTTATTGCCTTAACCACTCGGCTAGGGCGCGAGACTCTCGATATCAATGAAAGACAAAAATGGTTTTTGTGAGTTATCCGTAAGAGATAAACATATGCTGTTGCGGACTTTTTTGTAGAGCTTTTTGAGATATTCAATTCTGTGTACATTGATTTTGTGTATTTCTTATGGTTTAGGCAGCGTAAGCCATTTAAGCGTCCAAAGAGCTACTTTTTTCACGTTTTCCACTGCAAAGGGCGATTTTTAAGGGTGTAGGAGTTGAGTATCAGAACTCTCTTATAGCCTATGTTCATCCCGGGAATCTCTTGAACATTTTGCAAAAAACCCCATCACAATCGGATCAACGGTATGGCCGCACATAAAGTACGAACAAACAAATATACAAACAAACAAACAAACAAACAAACAAACATTAATTTTTATATATAAGATTAAATTTAATATAATAAATATGAAAATCGTATAAAACTTTAAATTTATTTTTATTTAATTAAATTTTATATATTATTATTATTAGTCCACCGCTGTGGTCTCGAGGTAGCATGCTGCCTTGTCACGCAGCGGGCCCGGGTTCGATCCCCGGTCGGGGCAGTTTTTCTGGGTGAGGTTTTTATCGGGGGTTTTCTTCACCTGTAAGACAAATGCCAGGAGAACTTTAAGGCCAGAACAGTCCCCGAAATCATATGGCCATCATCATCATCCTCCTTATCATTATCATCATCTTCCTTCACCGGTGTGGAAAGCAACGGGAAGCTACCACACCTACACAACTCCCTAGTAAAGCTGCAAGCATAGCATGCAAATGCTATGATTGCAGTGAAGGACCTGCCTTCTGGCAGAATTACTATGGATGGATTATTATTATTACTACTATTATTTTCCCATTGGCTTTTTATCCATTTTTTTCCTTCTCTTGCTTCCAATATAGAGTACCTACATTTCTACTGTCTCTCAATAAAGGATCAAGCTGTGGACAAACCATCAGCTGTTTTAATATCATGATTTGAACAAACTTTTATATTAACGACGATGATATAATAATAATAATACTACTACTACTACTACTACTACTACTAATAATAATAATAATAATAATAATAATAATAATGTTTTATTTTAGCTAGCAGAATTAACGCCATAAGGCCTTTTTCTTCCTCTAATAGTAAAATTATACAAAAATTACATATTTATTAGAATTTAAAATTTTATAAAAATATAGACTAAACAAAAAACTATGCTGATGTGATCTAATACTAGCTATTACTAACAAAAACATAGAATATAATAAAATAAAAATAATATAAAATAAAATAAAATAAAGTAAGTAGAACTTCCTAGATGATTATACACAAAATACTGAATATAGTTGTTAAGCAGTTAATGCTTTCATTGTGTCGAACGTAAGATATGAGTTATAAGATAAAAGCTTAAAATATGTACCTTGTGGTAAGTGCCGTCGTCCTCAACTGTGTTAAAATATTAAATTAAAAATGTTATCTGGAGGCCTTTCGGAAGTTGTGTTAAAATATTACATTAAAAATGTTATCTAGAGGCCTTTCGGAAGTTGTGTTAAAATATTAAATTAAAAATGTTATCTGGAGGCCTTTCGGAAGTTGTGTTAAAATATTACATTAAAAATGTTATCTAGAGGCCTTTCGGAAGTTGTGTTAAAATATTAAATTAAAAATGTTACCTGGAGGCCTTTTGGAAGTTGTGTTAAAACATTAAATTAAAAATGTTATCTGGAAGCCATTCGGAAGTTAACTTCCATCATCATTGATGATAGTAATTAATTTCCGAAAGGCCTCCAGATAACATTCTAAAGTTTATATTTTAACACAGTTGAGGACGTCACCTGCCACAAGGAACAAACTTTAAGTTTTTATCTTATGACTTCGCCTCAACGGTAATTGATATGAATTTTATAAGTATTGAAGATATGAATTAATTTGTATTTAAACAATGATAATGGTTGATAGTCTCTGGCATGAACTGGGAAACGAGTTCCATTCTCTAGTCATATATATTGTGCAAGTTTAATGATTATATATATATTCTCAACGTGGGTCCAACTTAGGTACGGATCGAAGGATGAGATGAGATGAAGTCTCATATAGAGGTCTGTGAATGACAAGGCTGCCGGTCGACAACGCCTGATACACCGTCATAGAGGCAGATTAACGAAATGAAACGAAATAGATGAGATGAGTATGGAGAACTCGTGGAAGGAAATTGTGGCAGGGGAAAACGGGAGAAAACCCGGAGAAAAACCTGCCCAAGCTCAGTTTCGTCTACCACGAAACCCACATGGAGTGACCGAGACTCGATGTCGGGACCCTTCTGTCTGTAATGCAAAGTAAAGTAAAGTGATCCCTCTACAGGCCATAGGAGACCCTTGGAGTAATGGAAGGTTAAGGTTTACACTTTTTCTAGACAATCGGCTCTTCATGTCAGCCGGGTTGTCAGCCCTGTGTGTGACGGCCGCCTTTACCCCAGAACAAGTGTCTGGTACTCATTTCCGTTAGAGGCTGAGTCGACCTCAGGGTCATAGTGCCACCAGAAGGTTTGGGTCAGTTTAAATTCCCTGACCCCACCGGGACTCGAACCCTCGACATTACACTTTGTAGCGCACTGCCTTTACCACTACGCTACGGCGTGCCGCCTTTGTCTGTAATGACAACCTTAAATTTTAAAGATAAATAATTACTTACTTACTTACTTACTCACTGGCACTATCGAACCCGTAGGTTCATGGCAGCGCGGACATAAGCTCTCCATACATCCCTATCCTGAGCTAATGCTTTCCAATCATACCCTGTATAATCTACTTCCCTCAAATCATAGTTAATGTTATTCTTCCATCTCATTCTTGGTCTACCAACTGGGCGTTTTCCCTCTGGCTTCCCTACAAGAAGCTTCCATGCAAGTCTTTCATTCCCCATACGTGCAACATGTCCTGCCCATCGCAGTCTACGAGACTTAACTGTTCTTATTATATCTGGCTTCCTATAAAGACCATGTAGTTCATTGTTATGTAGTCTTCTCCATTCACCTGTCTGTTCATCTCTATTTGGTCCAAAAATTTTCCTAAGTACTTTATTCTCAAATACTTGTAATCTCATTTCCTCCCTTAAAGTAAGAGTCCATGTTTCGCACCCATATAGTATAACTGGTAGACTAATAGTTTTATAAGATGTAAATAATTAATTAAATAAATAATCGCAAAAAATAGCATGCATGTTTTGAAAATAATTGCATTCATTAGATATATAAAATACGTTGTATAGAACTTTATGCTACGTGTGCCTAATTAATGAATTATTCATATGAACATCATGCTTGAGAATTGACACAATAAAATATAAGACATATGCGTGCACGAATAAGATGGTGTCGATTCTTCTAAATACCGTCATAAGCACAAAACATTGTTTAACTGTCACTTTCGAATACGTGTAGCCGAGTTACTTCTTTTTGTGTAGAGCAATGACCTTCCCAACGCCACCCTCAGAATAATTTTATAGAAAGTAAATTCAAGTAGAGAGAGAGTACATCTTCATGTTCATTGCTAGATTCGCTGCGCTGTAATAGTTTCATCAATACACTGTCATTAACTTCCCCGTCCCTTTAATTACGTTATCCATTAATCTTAAATGTTGCCATTCTTTCTTGAGTTCCTGTAGAATTAAATATTTCTATAATTTATTATATTATACAGAGTGATCAATTATGTAAGGGGAAATTTAAAGGATGTACTGGAAAAATGCTTACAATTACAGTTTCGTTAATATATGTACAGGATATTTCAGAATACGTATTACAGACTTCTAGGGGTTGTAGAGGGGACTTATTAGACAACGTTTTGATAAGGAACCCATGTCCGGAAATGTACCATTTCGATGTAAAAATATATTTGAAGATCGAAACACTATGGGCTGACATCGTGTGTCTTGTGTTTCAGAATAATTATTACAGACTTTTAGGGATGTACTATAAGAGTGGTTCCACGTGGCGACCTTGTTGTTCGTTGCACAAAGTGTACCTGCGACGCCTGTTTTCATACACACGCCCCACAAGACGTGTTGTGTGCTCAATAATTTCTGCTGCCGCTAGAATTCGTGTAAGAAGATCTTTTCGTGTAAGAAAATTCTATCTTCAAGCCACAGTTAGTCCAAGAACATTCAAGACTAAAAGTGTATAAAACACTGGCTCTTCCAACTCTTTTGTATGGTAGCGAAGTATGGACGTTGAAACAGAAGGATATACAGAGACTTAGATCTGCTGAAGTGAGATACCTTCGGAGGACTGCAGGATACACACTACTAGATCACAAAAAAAAAATGAAGACATCTTAGAAGAATTACACATGGAAGCTTTAGCAAACAAAATTCGCTGATTATAAGTCAATATGGATGCAACATGTTCATCGAATGGAAGATCACAGGATACACAAGAAATGTTAAGATATCAACCTGCAGGAAGAAGACAAGGACGACCACTCAAAAGACTTCTGCATGGTGTTTCTTTTGAGGCCAAAACAGGTCAACAAATTACCTAAATTCGTGAATGTACTATGATGATGATGATGATGATGATGATAATGAGATCTTCCTAAGACTCGACAGGTGTAGTACAATCCCTAGAAGTCTGTATACTTATTCTGAAACACAAGACACGCGTTATCAGCCCATTGTGTTTCGATCTTCAAACCTATTTTACATCGAAATGGTAGTTTCCGGACATGTGTTCCTCATCAAAACATTATCTAGCAAAGACCCCTCTACAACCCCTAGAAGTCTATACTTACTTTCAAACACCCTGTATATCATAATACGTGACATTTTCCTATATGAAGACATAAATATGAAGTGAGATCATAATAGATCTACTGGTTCATAATTTTGTGTGTGTATAGCGCAGAATTGCAGAGTTGGTTGAAAACCGAGAAGTTAATTAGACAGGAGTCGTTAAGATGTGAAACGCACACAACTAACCAGCACGAGAATTCCGGGCACGATGTCCTACATGATACCACAGTGAATTCCGATCACACATTCCAGTCCCAGCTCAGGACCGCTCCACCATTTTTACAAGAGTATAACCTCCTTTATTTTAAACTACACGCAAGCAACCATGGTATATTAACATACCATCAAGGGAAGTGCTATTATCTAGTTTACATACATTATGTTCATTCTGTATCAGTTATATCAACTGTAAAGAAATTTACGTGACCGAAATATAATACGGTCAATTTTTTGTAATGTCATGAACATCTGATAAATTTAGAATTGTATTTATACTTCCATATAATAACAATTGTGAGATTCGTAAATGTGGAAATTGAATTAATTAACCCTATTGTCATTATTATCTTCATGGAGATTAAACTAGACTGCTATTTGTTTGAATGAAATTTCTCGTCCCACTTTTTCATTAAAATCTCCTAAGACAATTTAAATTATATCGAGGAAGTATATCAAATACTCATTCTAATTCTTTATATATCTCGCCTTTGATCTTGTCATCCTTATATAGGGCAACGTACATTTATAACTTCGAAATCATGTAGTTTTGTAACCTATTTTATATCCAGATATTGTTCTACTGGAGACAAACCTCTGTATTGAGGAGAATTCTCATTAAGTAAAAAATGTAGTTTAGTGTTCAGAATCACGTATGAAATTCTATCGTTAACAAATCTAACATCTCTATAAGTTGAAAGGATTTTTTCGGACTAAAAAAACTGTTCCGAATTCTGGTCTCGCTACATTCCCATACTGTAACAAGAGTCCTAATCCTTATCTTCTCCTGCCCAACTACGAGTAACTTACTATATACGAAGGAGATATATTTTATTTCTGTGTTAATAATTTTAGTGTCTCACTCCTCTATAATAGGCTATTATTCCATGTTCCTAGGAATATTTCCTTTGATTAAGCCTTTGTCAAGATTGTGCTAAAATAGTCCACACCCGGATATCCAAGTGAAATATTATTTAATAATAATAATAATAATAATAATAATATTAATAATAATAATAATTTTTATTTATATACAGAATTTTAATGTTTACACAAATTTCTGTGCCTAAAGTTTTATTTTTCTTCTCCACTCGTCTCTCTCCATCCAATCCATGTCATCTAGTCTTCATGCTCTCATCCCAGTACTTATTTCCTGCATCCACGAGTTGCGAGGTCTTCCTCTCCTCCTTCTTCCAGGTGGACACCATTCCAATGTTTTCCTGGGTAATCTATCTTCTTGCATTCGTCGTACGTACCCATACCAATTTAATTGCTTATACCGTATATAATCTACTATTGAATAACCAATATTCATTTTTTCTCTCTTATGACAGTATTTCTTATTTTGTCTAATTTCGAACATCTTGCTGCTCTCCTCAAGAAATCCATCGACATAAGTTTTTGTTGAATTTACAAACTTCAATAATAATAATGCTTTATTTCAGCTGACAGAGTTAAGGCCACAAGGCCTTCGCTTCCACTCAACCAGCGAATACTAAAATTATTCAAAAATTACATACTTATTACAATTTGAAGATAATATTTAGATATAGATTGAACAAAAGACAATGGTGATGTGTTCTAATACTAACAAAACATGGAATATAATGACATTAAAATACGTAATATAAAATAAAATAAAGTTACTAAAGCTTCCTAGATGATTATTTACAAAATTCTGAATATAGTTGTTATGCAATTAATGTTTTCATTGTGCCAAACTTAAGATATCAGTTAATTTGTATTTAAATAATGATAGTGATTGACCTTCCCTGACATGACTGGGAAGTGAGTTGCATGCTCTAGTCATAGACAGTGTGTCGTGTTGTCGAATTTTTTCATAAAACATAACGATATAAAGAATGTACTAACTCATTATAGGAAAACCAGAGGAATAGCGCCCAGCAGATAGACCAAGAATGAGATAAAAAAACATTAATCATCATTTGAAAGAGGTAAATTATATAGGGGATTATTGGAAAATATTAGCTCAGGATATGGATGTATGAAGAGCCGGCCGGCCATGAATCTACGGGTTCGATAGTGCCAATGAGTTAGTTATAACTAGGGGACTATTTTACCTCCGAAAATTTCATTAGGTGGGAGTCTTGATCGTATTTCTTGATGGTTGTGTTTTGTGCCAAGAGATCGTCACATTGTACGCGCAGAGCCGCCCAAACTTATTTGTACCGCGGGCCAAATGGAAGAAACATCAAGGTGACGCGGGCCGTGGGCCCTGTTATAGCTGTTGTGGATTATTATTATTGTTATTATTATTATTATTGTTATTATTATATCTATTTATGTAGCAGGTTTCACTATGTTTCATAATATCTTCCTGCGCCCAATTAATCTACTGTTATTGTTCTCCACATCTCTGTCATTCCAATCTCCATCGTCCTATCTCGTTTTCTCTCAAGCTTCTCAAAACACCACCAATCCACATTATTTTTGGCCGTCCTCTTCTTCTTTTTTATCTTCTACCAAGTGGTACCCATTCTAGTATTCTTATTGGGAATCTGTTTTCTGTCATTCTTCTGACATGACCATACGTATTATTATTATTATTATTATTATTATTATTATAAGCGTGTGTTAATTGCTACTTATCTTATTATGTCGGTATAACATATTTTACAATTTCTTGTTCCATTACTGATAAGACTAATTTTATGACCTACCCTCAGCATAATTAAATGTGTTAGAATACTATGGTCCTACAGGAGTCGGATAGAAAGTGATGGAGGGCCATATCCGGCCCGCGGGTCGTAGTTTGGACGTCCCTGCTCTATGAGTATATTCAGGAATATCTCTTGGTGCGACTGATAGTCTTTGACCTATCTTCTTGGGTGACTCTTCCGGGAGCAATATTTTAAAATAAAACAAAATAAAAAATAATCAACAGAAACAACTCAAATACATCCCAAATTACAGCAAAATATTCAATAATAACAGTACGATTGCGGAAATGAATGCTGTTGTTTCTTTTCGGTTATATTAAGTAGTAGTAGTAGTAGGACAAATATGGGTCGCACGGGCAGTAAGCCGTAAGTGCTGTTGACAGTCCGTTACAATATAGTAATAATTGGTACTAGTGTAAAGAAAAATAAACAACAAAAACAGCAATAACATTACAATTACATAAAGAAAACACAATAATATTACAATTAAGTAATAACACAATAGCATTATACACTAGAAAAACATTAACATTACAATTACATAAAGAAAACACATTAATATTACAATTAAATAATAAGACAATAGCATTATACACTAATTAATTTATATATAATTGTTAATAATTAATGGTATTGTATTTTGATAACATGTATTTATTCATGAATGAGTGTTGTCATTTTTCGCGTTTTGTCCAGAAATTTACCGAGGTTTATCCAATTTTCTGGATTTACCAATAACTCGTAGCATGCCAATCTTTGCAATTTTAATTTATAAATCTTTCCGGTAATAACTGACGTCTCCAATATTCTAAATCATTACATTTTCCTAATATAATTGTTCCCGCACATTGGACATATTCGCATATCGTGATCGTCGCTAATTTTTAGAAATTTCCATGCCCCTAGCCTAAACCAAGCAAGCATGTTATGTGTGAGCTAGCTGTATTTGATGTGATTTGACATTTGAAACTCCTACATATATAAGATAAATCGAATATTATTAGTTTAAGGTTATTTTCATTCCATTAACGCAGTTGAATTTCTCACTTTGTAGTACTTTTATGTGCCACGCGCCACCCGACCTATCGAAAGTCTGTATCTATTGAGTACAGAGTGATTCAGAAATATGACTATACGTTTGATCGCATTTTGTGACGAAAATATTATTATTAAAGCAAATATGATGCTATCATTGGAAAGGGAATCCTTCAAATTACAACAATAGAACAAAACAAAACAAATCACTGCTCACGTGCAGCTTGGCGGGTTGATTTTTGTGGACTAGCGTCGAACGCTTCCACAATTCTCTTCGTTGTTTCTGCAACCGTGCTAATGCCAGGCCTTCCAGGAGGTTTGATTTTCTGCATCCTTCCCGTTTCCAGCAGTCGTTTTCTCCACTTCCCCACAGTCGACGGCTGCAATGCTACGTTAAACTCACATCTTGCCCGTCTTGCGGCCTCACGATCATTAGCATACGTTATTGCCCATGCAGCAATTGTAATTTGCTGTTGCATATTCAACGCCATTTTGACTAATGACGTAAGTTCTACACTGTTTTGTTTTATTCCATTGTTGTAATTTGAATAATTGCCTTTCCAACGGTAATTTCACATTTCCTGTAATGGTAATATTTGCATCACACAACGCGACCAAACGTATAGCCATATTTATGATTCACCCCGTATTACATTCAGGATCGTATATGCAGACCTATCTCCGGCTCCTTTTGCTGATGATGGGACTAGTCCCGAAAGGTCTAAAGAGAATAATAGTTTACAAAATTGAGGAGACGGACCTATTAGGTAACAATTTTATAATTTTATATTATAACTTTAATGTTGACATTTTTATGTTTTATAGTTGAATGCAGGCTTTCACGGCCGGTAATCATAATGTTGAGTGATTCCGGGTTCTGTGGCCGTGGTCCATAGTTGGTGTTGATACCAGACGTTTCGCCCTCAACTGCGGAGGGCATCTTCAGTGGCGAGTGCTTCTAGGCGTGTTTCCTGGTCGGAAGCTCTACTTAGAGTGAACGCTGCGGGCGTTGTATTGATACTAGTGGTGGGAGCAGGGTGAGCGGGCGTGGCTCTTGCTGATTGGCTAATGGTCGTCTCCTTGTTGTCCCTAGTGTTGATGCATTTATTTTCTAGTGTACGGTACCAGGCCTTAGACAGTTTAATACCTTCCTCTTTTCTGTTAATATTTTCCTTATGCTTGTGTATTTCTATAGCCTCTCGATATAATCTAGGGAAATAATAGGAAGTAGTGGCTAAAACTTGTGTATCATCGAATAGAATCTGGTGTCCATTCATAATGGCATGTTCTGCTACAGCCGATTTATCCATTTCTCCTTGTCTGCAGTTTCTTTTGTGTTCTGATAAACGGGTGGCTATACTTCTTTTTGTGGTCCCTATGTATGGTTTACCACACGAACAAGGAAGTCGATA
This sequence comes from Diploptera punctata, assembly GCA_030220185.1. Lineage (NCBI taxonomy): Eukaryota > Metazoa > Arthropoda > Insecta > Blattodea > Blaberidae > Diploptera > Diploptera punctata. The sequence continues at coordinate 234,250 of JASPKZ010007189.1, read as the reverse complement.
TACGCCGCAAGTGGAGAGAGGTGGCCGAGGATCCTTAGCTGAGCGAAGGCAGTCTTCTATTTTTCTTGTAGGTCTGTAAACTGTTTTTATGTTGTATTTTCGTAGGAGTTTTCCGATACGATCTGTGACTCTTTGTACATATGGTAAGTAGGCTATGCTGGTCGAGGGTGTGTTATCCATTCTGACGTGCTGTCTTCGTGGATGTATGGTTTGTCTTATTTCCTTGGATGTGTAGCCATTTTTCTGGAAACAATTGAACAGATGGTGTTGTTCTTGTTTAAGGTGTTGTGGTTGGCATAACTTAGTCGCTCTGTCGAACAGTGTCTTAATGACACCTCGCTTTTGTCTTGGATGGTGGTTAGAGTCTTTGTGCAGATATCGGTCTGTGTGTGTAGGTTTTCTGTAAACTGTATGTTAAATTTCCCCATTGCCAGTCATTATTTGAACATCCAGGAAAGGAAGTCTTCCATTATCTTCTTTTTCCATAGTGAACTGTATTTTGTTGTGTCTGCTGTTAAGGTGTTGAAGGAAACGTTCCAATTCTTCACTGCCATGTCTCCATACTACGAATGTGTCATCAACATAGCGAAACCAATGTTCTGGAGACTTGGGAGCTGTTTTTAGTGCTTCTGTTTCGAATTTCTCCATGAAAAAATTCGCTACTACTGGGCTTAGAGGACTGCCCATTGGCTACTCCGTCGGTCTGTTCATAGTAGCTGTTGTTCCATTGGAAGTAAGTAGTAGTTAGTACATGCCTGAATAAATTGGATATTTCTTCTGTGAAAATCTGTCTAATGTAGTCCATGGTCTCATTTACTGGCACCATGGTGAAAAGGGAAACCACATCGAAGCTAACCAGTATATCTTGAGATGTTACGTTTATATTCCGTAGTCTCTCAATGAAATGGGTCGAGTCTCTGATGTAGCTGTCCGTTTTTCCAAGGAGTGGTTTCAGAAGTCCTGTAAGATGCTTTGCCAGTAAGTAGGTCGGAGAACCGATGGCACTGACAATTGGCCGGAGTGGAATGTTGTTCTTGTGTATTTTTGGAAGACCATAGAGTCTTGGAGGTTGAGCTTCGGATACGCGTAATTTCTTCTTAATTCCTTCTGGCAAGGACGATTGCTTGATAAGATTGTTGGTTTTTCGAAGAATACCGGATGTAGGGTCTCGCTTGATAGGTTTGTATATATCTGGTGTCAGAATCTCTATTATTTTCTCTTTGTATTCGTGTGTATTCATAACAACTGTAGAGTTTCCTTTATCGGCTGGTAAAATAGTGATATTATTATCATTATTTAAAGTTTTTAGCGCTAGTCTCTCCTTCTTAGTTAAATTGCTTTTCGGTGGTTGGGCGCGACGGAGTATTCTTGCAGCTTCATAACGAATTTCCGCAGTTGAGGGCGAAACGTCTGGTATCAACACCAACTATGGACCACGGCCACAGAACCCGGAATCACTCAACATTATATTTTTATGTTTTATTTTGCTTTAGAACTTATTTCTGTTTTCTTCTTCTTCTCCACTTCATGGATTAGGCTAACTGCCTGTTCCGTTGTCACAGTGTCTCCTCCCATCTCCTCTTCGGCTTTCCCATGTCTCTCTCTATCCTTTAGGATTATGTTGGTAAGCTATTTTTCCATCCTTCCAACATGTTCAAACCATCTTGTTCTGTATGTATCCATTCTTGAGTTGAAGCTTCCACTTCTAATTCTTTTCTTATTTCTTCATTTCTAACTCTGTCTTCTCTAGTACATCCTTTTGTTTTCCTCAAAAATCTCATTTAACAACTATGTATTCCACTAATTCCCTTTGTGCAGGTACCAAGCTTTCACACCCATCAAAAACGTAGGAATTGATATACTCCAAGCGCGACAGGCCTAGAAGGCCCTTGGCCTACCATCCGGCTGCTGGCCTCACATCCACGTGTCTAATCCAGAGGAAGACGATCATCGAACCAGTGTAGGGGTGACATGTGGTCAGCATGTCGGGTCCCCCAGCCGTTATAGCTGGTCTTTTCTACCTGGAGTCGCTACTTGTTGTAGCTACCCAAATGACTCACGATGCTGGGTGGGCACCGATCCCATATTGACCGAAATTCTATGAGAAAATGTCTTCCCCTATGGGGATTCGAACCTGTGCAAGTCTCGCAGTTCAGCGTTAAGGCATCTTGCCTTAACCACTCGGCTACGGAGCGTAGTTTTTATCCGTTCTTCATCCATCTCATTACTAATTTCATACCCTAAATAAAATTCAAGGAGAAGACTTGGTCAAGCATTTTGTCATCAACGACTATTTTCGACCTTATTGGCATTTCCCCCATTTTGCCATTATTTCTGTCTTCTCTTTTGATATTGCGATATTATAATTTTTGCATATTTGGTTAAGGTGGTGTATTGAACGCTGTAGGTCGTCTTCTGTTTTTTTTGTATTATTACAACATCGTCAGCATACAATAATAATACATTTAAAATATTTTCTTGGGCTACTTTTATGCCTTTATAAATTTTCCATTTCCAATCCAGGATTTTATAATTTATATAAATATTAAAAAGTGTCGGTAACATTGGGCACCCTTGTCTGACTCCTTTATTAGTTACAATTTCTTCTGATTTCTCTGTCTTAAAATGTAAAACTATTTTCTGTTATCTTAACTAACTAACTAACTAAAAGTAACTCACTGACACTATCGAATCCGTAGGTTCATGGCCGCGCGGACATAAGCTCTCCATACATCCCTATCCTGAGTCAATGTTTTCCAATCATCCCCTGTATAATCTACTTCCCTCAAATCATAGTTAATGTTATTCTCCCACTTCATTCTTGGTCTACCAACTGGCCGTTTTCCCTCTGGTTTTCCTACAAGAAGCTTCCATGCAGGTCTCTCATTCCCAATTCGTGCCACATGTCCTGCCCATCGCAGTATACGAGACTTAACTGTTCTAATTTTATCTTGCTTCCTATAAAGACCATATCCATCCATCCATAGTAATTCTGCCCGAAGGCAGGTCCTTCACTACAATCATAGCATTTTCATGCTATGCTTGCAGCTTTACTAGGGAATTGTAGGTGTGGTAGCTTCCCGTTGCTTTCCACACCGGTGAAGGATGATGCTAATGATGATGATAGTGATAATGATAATGATGATGGCCATATGATTTCGGGGGTCGTTTGGGCCTTGAAGTTTTTCTGACATTTGTCTTACAGGTGAGGAAAACCCCGATAAAAACCTCACCCAGAAAAACTGCCCCGTCCGGGGGTCGAACCCGGGCCCGCTACGTGACAAGGCAGCACGCTACAAAGACCATATAATTCACTGTTATGCAGTCTTCTCCATTCATCGGTCTGTTCATCTCTCTTTGGTCCAAAAATTTTTCTACGAACTTTATTCTCAAATACTCGTAATCTGCTTTCCTCCCGTAAAGTAAGAGTCCATGTTTCGTTATCTTAACAATTCTTAATTAAATGCAGTGTTGTATGAAGTAAAGTTGGAGAGAATGTCTTGTTTGGTTAGGAAATTGCACATTTAAATTCGAGACACACTTGACCAGTATAACAAAGAGTACAAGTAGAGTAAAAATATGCAACAGGCACTTAATGTTGGTGAGGTCAGGCGGCGAGATAGTGACCATGAAGTGCGATAAAGACTGCAAACTTCGGCCCGGGTTAACTCGGTTTGTAGCCACATGGGACAAGATTTGATCTTGCCACCAAGAAAACTTCCTCCTTTAACTTTGTTAACACTAGTTTAAACTTAAAGTACAATGTTCAACTTCGTTGCTCAACTGGCTGCGAAGAAATTGCCGCTCTCTTCTCTTCTCTTTTGTTTATAATAAATACCCCTCTTTATGAATGCAAACAAAAACTACTAAATTCATTCACTAACCGAGTTTAGAAGCAATAAAAAAACCCATGTCGTAGGAACTGCGCAAATTAAGCGAATTCCTCAGGACGTCGAATTTATAGTTCAAATTTTCTATATACAGGGTTTCTCTAAAGTCACTATTCATTTCAAGGTAGGAAGGCAATGATTGTAAAATCAATATTATTGTGAAGTTTACAAATATTCTACTGCCTCTCTACATGACCGCCATCTAGGTGAAAATGCATACTCCATATTTCAGCTGTGAAACAAAATATAAAATATATTGACATTTATACCGTAAAGAGCTGCTGCTTCTGTGATACGATTCCGTAAATCAAACACACTTGATAAGGCCATTTTCGTAGAGTGAAACATAGAATTTTCCACACTGTGTTGCGAGGGGCATTCAATTGAGGCGTCGAGTTGATGCGTTCGGACTATCAATGACAAGTTGAACCTGCTGCACTGTTTCTATTTATAAGCGTGGTCGTCCATGATATGCCTCATCACACCTTGTTTGCAAGCAGACGAATTCATGGGTAAATTCAACCCTCGCATCTTCATATAACAATCCGCGTGTCCGTGAACATACAATGGCAACCAGTTCTTCCGTGCTAAACATGTTGAACTAAGCTAACAGTGTATGCAAAGAAAATAAAACAATAGTAGCGTTTTCTTGGAAACGTACAGTGACTTTAGAGGCGCCCTGCATTTCTTTTGTTAAATTCAAGAAACTCTGTTTTTGATGCCAGCTTATTTGAAAGTGACGGACCGCATAAACACAAAGAGCGATTTTTAATTTTGGGTTTCATGTTAACCCCCACATTAATGATAGGTTTTCGCTGATTTTTAGAAAATATTTCCTCGTTTAATTGTAATATCATATACTGAGTTTCGTTAAGAAGCATTAAAGGCGGTCAAAGTCTGTTTTACTCCCGCTCGCTCTCGTAAGCGAGAGCGGATGAAAGGGAGTGCGGCACGAAAGTCTCGTGTACTTGCAACAAGAGTTGTTGTGTATGCTGAGTTCGAGTTACGCGGTAAACTGTGGTCACGTGGTCTTAGAGCGACCAATCACAGCTCGAGGAGCCGGGGGCCCTGCCAGCTGCCGGCAGACGTCAGTGAGTTGTTAAAAACCGTTCAAATCGTCTGGCGATTAACATGTATTTTTAAAATTGATTATTAAATATGCCACAAACATTTTAGAATGCCCGAAGTATATTTTTTGGGTATATTATTTAAATAAATTCGGAGGGTCAGGTCGTACTTTAAACTAAAAACATAGACTGGGAGTATTATTTCTGGATTATATAGCTAATTACTAAAATAACAAATACAAATTTTTGAAGTTGCCCAAAAATATTTGTTGGGTTTATTTTTTTTGCAAATGTAATAGGCTGCGAAATAGCGAAATAACCGCAAGACCGCTACCTGACTCACCATTCCAGATGTACTCATCGTAATAGCACTGTCTTTTTATTATTTCAACGTGGGCACAACGACCTTCTCTAAAATGTGTCGTCAGCTCTTGGACTATTAGGCCTAAATTTTTGAAGCTGTCTGTGTCTGTAGTGGTTCTTGTTTCAGGAAAATTTTATCCACCGAGGAGGGACGTCTATATACTCTCCTTAGGTTACGCTGATCTTGATCTTAGGGCCTTACAGTAGGAACTCGCAGCTGATAATTTATTTGTATGATCTTTACAACATGTCCACTTCTTCAACTAACTGTTAAGATAGTTTTTGACACGAAAAAATGATAGTTCCCTCGTAACTAAAAAAAAAAAAATTGTAAGTTTATCATTTGCTTTTACCCTTTTACTGACTCACATGCATAAAATATAAGATTCTAATTTCAGCCGGCAATTACCTTTAGAAAAATATACAGTTTTTACATAACTTAGAATTTAATTACGGGTGCAGATAACAGCACATATCAACATGTGTTAATTGCTATAAGCTCTACTACATCATGATCCTGCCTCAAATCCTACCCACAAGGTACTTGAAGTGATTCTGAGCGTACTGTTACGTTCCAATAGTAGTTATTCGCACGGCACGGTATGTTAATACAGAGGTAGCCAGCGCGAACCCGCAATGCAGGCAGAACGCACTGGTATTCAGGAGTGGTTAGGCAATTTTGTTCCTAAAATGTCCATAACAGTTATTTGATACTAAATAAAAACTTCTTCTTCTTCTCTATCGTAGTTTAAGCTCTTGCTCCATTCTGCCCGGTCTTACAGTGGCACGACCCGTCGGGAGAGGGATTTTAACTTTCGATCACACATATTTTTGATCATACAATGACTAGAGGACCTCCCAGAATGAGTGATGAGCTTAATTGAAGGTTTGCTCCGAGACAACACGAAAATTTAAGACAAAACACACCAATTTCTCACACTTTCATAATACACATGGGGAATGTTAGAATTATGATGGTCAGATAATATTTACGAACCATTTGGACCTTAAATGTTTCTGTCATTTGTCTTTCAGGTGAGGAAAACTCAGAGCAAGCCATTACCCAATACAGCTCTCGCGATCGGAGATCGAACCCGGACCCGCTGCGAACGAGGCAGTAACGCTACCCCTAGACAACAGCGGTGGACGATTCAAATAAAACATGTAAAAATATTCAACATTAATAAAAATCCGTTGAGATATTAATCATAAAATAAAATTATATATATATGTATAATTGTTACCTAATAGGTTCAATTTCACAACATTGTAAATTATTAATTCTCTGTAGGCCTTTCAGGACTAGTCCCATCATCAGCAGAAGGAGAAGGGGATAGATCTGTATCCCCTGACTCTGAATGCAATACATCCTCAATACATAATACAACCTATAGTTTTCGGCATCGCTAAGCTCATTGGCGAATGAGAAAATGGCACGTAAGCTCAAGTTTAACCCAAAACACACTTAGATTTGTCTCTAATCCATAGTTTTCGGGGTCGCTAAGTTCATTGGTGAGATCAAATGACATGTAAGCCGAAATTTGAACCCTAGTATCGATAGGTGGTGAGAAAGGATGAAAAATAATAGGCTATATCCAAAATTACCCTGATTAGTGTCAAATTCATAGTTATAGAGATAGCTAAGCTCACTGGTGACGGCCCAGATGACATTTAATACTAAGTTTGACCTCTAGTATCAGGTGGCCATCTAGAAATGACATGTGACATGATAGAGGAACAATAATAATGTCAAATATATAGTCTCCGAGGTCACTGAGATGAATAGTGACTGCCCCGATGTCATTTAATTGCACGTTGGGATTGATCAATATTTCAAAATTGACTAAGCGTAGTGTCGAATCCATTGTTTTTGGGTCGCTAAGTTGATTGATGCCAAGAAGATTTTGTAAATAAAGACACGAAAAACGTCGAGCAATCAGCGCACTAGCTAATACCCGGCGTGGGTTGTTACGCCTAAATAAACTAAACATTAAAGGTTAATTAAATTGTATAGTATACGCTGAGACGAACCAAACATGGCGGTTGCTTGTCAGTTTTTAATTTCGGATTTCATGTAACCTCCACTTCTAATTGTACGAATTTCACTCTTTTGGGATAATACCTACCTCAGTTTATTTTAACTTATTTAAATAACATAAATACATTAATTTTCGTATTTTAGCTCATTTACGTCAAGAAGATTGGGATAAGTGGATTCCCGAGCAACGCCAGGTAATCAGCACGGGGGTATCTAAAAAAATATAAATTTTTAATTATTTTTCCTTTAACTTATACAACTAAACATGAAAGTACATTATTTTCCATTTATTTAGGTATAGCAGCGCACGCCGGGTACTAGTTAAACATAAAAATGAATACCGTACTAAAATTGCAGAGCTTCGAACGCTTGTGAAATACGTACATGTCATAGCCTCCTTGAACCTCCAGGAAAGGTTTTATCTATTTGAATTAAATGAAAAATTAATTGCTGCCTTTGTAGTTTTTTTAACAACTACAATGACAAAAAGCGGTAAGTGCTGAACTGTAATAAAACAGTATCTGCTGAAGTACTGCTTTTTAAAAGTTGCATTTTTAATCCACTCTACAACTTCAGCAATGAAAGAAAGCAGTAAAACGCTAGAGATATGTAAAAAAGCAATCTCATTACCTGCTATTACTCGTATTTATTAGAGTACAAAGAAGAAAGCAGCTTCTGAATTAAAAAAAACAGTAATTTCCATTTACTGTTTGATGAATCAGAGTTGAAGTTTAAAATAGGTCCTTATTTAAATTTCATCCAAATACTTTTTGACGCTCATTGACTAAAATAGATATGTGGATCACGCCTGAAAAAATATTTTGACACGAAATGTGATTTCCAATTATCTAGAGGATTTGGTAATCAAGAGTGACATTTTGGCACGACTATTTAACGAATAGAATTAAGCTGTTTACTCAAAATTAATTATTTAAGTATAATTATCGGTATTTTAAAATAGTTATACGTTTAATGTAAACGGCGATGTTTGAAAACAAATCAGAAATGTGAGGTTATGCATATTCACTGCAACTTGATCGTATTATTTATTGCCAAATAGGATAGCAATATTATAAGAAAGCACCCTAGTGGAGACATGAAACACATCAAACTGTATATTATAAACAACATTATAGGTTATTCATTTATTTTATAGTAAACAACTCAGTAAAATCAAGCAATCTGTTCATTATTTGTATATTTAATGTATTTGTTGGAGAAAACTAATGCTCTGAGCTGTTCAGAATATTAAAAAGGAAGAACTTTCTTTATCACAAAAGCAAGAGTTAATAAAAACAAATCAATAAAGGGTGAGGTGAAACACGACTGTCATTGGTTGTAAAACAAAATTCATTGAGACGTGATTGGTCACTGACTACCATTTGGGGCATGAGTTCAATGTCATTGTAAATCGCCGTATTTTATGCACATAAGTACCGAAATTGACAATTGAAAGTAGGCCCTAATAGTTTTCATGTTAAATCATTATATTGTATACAAATGCACACTGGCCTACTAAAAAAATCTAAAAAAATCTTTCCAAGTGTAAGAGTTTCTATGCATACAAATGATTGCATATTCCCACGAGAAATTAGTACCTATGTAATATTATATAAGAGATGACACTTGCGAACTGTATGCTATTTTTTCTGTATGGGTAGGGCCTATGTCCAGAAGCTGTAAAATTATTTTATTATTAACAAATATTCCCAATACTATTCGAAAGTAGGTATAGCCCACAGACAAAGTGAATGAAAGCACGGGGAATTGCAAGCGATTCAATGGCATAAATGAATAAAGGAACAGTCATGACCTATGAAATACCTACTGCTTTCATTCACTTCGTCTGTGGATTAAACTATAAGTTGGTTTAGAATTATTTTCTGTAAGGAAGTACTTGACTTTAATTTGTTGCTTTTTTAAATTTCAGTTGAAAATAAAAACATATTTCTCGTTATTATTTGCTTTTATCCTATTTATGCCTATACAACTTTTATAGTATAAATAATAATTCCAGAGATGTTTGTAAGTCCCTAGGATATGGGCAGGTACCTAAGTACTTCTCAATCAAGCAACATTGGGGAGAATGTGAATATAAATGATACGAAATAAAATGGTGAGAGTTCTTTAAAACAATTTTTAATAATGTACCTATAACATTTGCAATTTATTTATTATTTTATAATCATTTTAACGTCTTACATCGTATCAGGCAATATTTTATTCAATGTCGTAGCGTATCAGTTCAAATTCTGGAGTTAATGGGCTACCAGGAAGTCTTGGGTTGGAGTTCCGGTTAAGGATTTTTTTCTTTAAAATTAATTCAGACGATTTGGCTGATTGAACTAATTCACATATTAATATCGTAAGAAGGGATTACAATATAAATTAGTGTAAAATTCCATCATAAATATAGAATTAAAAATTGACGAGCAATGGAAAAACTAAAAAGATACATTATTAATCCACTCCCATTAAGTTAATTAAAAGATAAAGTAATCCCACTACAGGCCTCAGGAGGCCCTTGGGGTAGTAGGAGGTTAAGGCTCCCACTTTTTTGGACAATCGGCACTTGATATCAGCCGGGTTGTCAGCCCTGCGTGACGGCCGCCTTTACCCCCAGAACAAGCATCTGGTACTAATTTTTGTTAGAGGCTGAGTCGACCCCAGGGCCATAGTGCCGCCAGAAGGTTTGGGTCAGTTTAAAAATCCTGACCCACCGGGACTTGGACCCTAGACCTTCCGGCTTACAGTGCAGTGCCTTAACCACTACGCTACGGCGTGCCATCATAAGTAATGTCACGACTGATTTTCAAAACATCGATAAATTCACAAGTCACCAAGTGACTAATAAATTTATCTAGAGGATTTGGAAATCAAGAGTGGCATTTGTTGGCACTATTTAACGAATAAAATTAAACTGTTTACTCGAAAATCATTATTTACATATATTTACTGGTATTTTAAAATATTTGTATATTTAACGTAAATGGCGATGTTTGAAAATAAATCAGAAATTAGTGGTTTTGTTTCATTTGTTCATCTACTGCAACTTGATCATATTACTTATTGCCAAATAGCGTCGCAATATTGCAAGAATGGACCCTAGCACTTATCGTACCAATTTATAAGAAAGGAGATAAAACTGATTGCAACAACTATAGGGGCATCTCATTACTTTCAACTTCGTACAAAATTCTAACAAATATATTAGTAAGCAGACTTACTCCCTATATTGATGACATTCTAGGAGATCATCAATGTGCATTTAGAAGAAACAGGTCTACAACAGATCAGATTTTTAGTATAAGACAGATTTTAGAAAAGAAATGGGAATATAATGGTACTGTTCATCAACTATACGTAGACTTCCAAAAAGCATATGATTCAATTAAGAGGGAGAAGTTATATAGTATCCTTGCTGGAGTTCGGAATTCCTAAAAAGTTAGTTAGACTTATACGAATGTGTCTAAATGGCTCAACGAGTAGGGTGCGTGTAGGCAAACAGTTTTCGACACTTTTGAAATCCAGAATGGGTTGAAGCAAGGAGATGCACTATCTCCTCTACTATTTAATTTTGTACTAGAGCATGCCATTAATCTTTAGAGAATGAGGAAGGCTTACAACTGAATGGTATTAATAAGCTGTTAGTTTATGCTGATGATGTAGTACTACTGGCCGATAGCGAGGAGATACTAAAGGCCAACACGCACAACACTATTGAGTAACACTAAGAAATTAGGACTGGAATAAATATCAGTAAAACTAAATATATTGTCGCACGTAGAAATACATTATATAATGGAAATGGACAGCTAATGACAAATGAGGGAAATTTTGAGGAATTGGCTGAATTCAATACCTAGGAACAATAATCACAAATAGGAATGAGATGCACAAAGAAATTAAACATAGGCTCAATTCTGGAAATGCATGCTATTATGCATTGCAGAGACTTTTGATGTCCCAACTCCTTTCAAAAAACGTTAAGCTGAAAATATATAAGACTATTATTCTACCAGTTATATTATATGGGTGCGAAACATGGACTCTTACTTTAAGGGAGGAAAGGAGATTACGAGTATTTGAGAATAAAGTTCTTAGGAAAATTTTTGGACCAAAGAGAGATGAACAGACAGGTGAATGGAGAAGACTACATAACAATGAACTACATGGTCTTTATAGGAAGCCAGATATAATAAGAACAGTTAAGTCCCGTAGACTGCGATGAGCAGGACATGTTGCGCGTATGGGGAATGAAAGACGTGCATGGAAACTTCTTGTAGGAAAGCCAGAAGGAAAACGCCCAGTTGGTAGACCAAGAATGAGGTGGGAGAACAACATTAACTATGATTTGAGGGAAGTAGATTATACAGGGAATGATTGGAAAGCATTAGCTCAGGATAGGGATGTATGGAGAGCTTATGTCCGTGCGGCCATGAACCTACGGGTTCGATAGTGCCAGTGAGTAAGTGAGTAAGTAAGTATGGACCCTAGCACACAAAAAATGAAACACATCAAACTGTATATTATAACCAACATTATAGGTCATTAATTTATTTTTTAGGAAACAACTCAGTAAAATCATTATTTAAAAACACAATTATGAACTGTGCAGTTCGAAGGAATCTGTTCATTATTTGCTACATCAATGTGTCTGTTGGAGAGCAAGTCACTGCAAAACAATGATCTGACCTGTTCACAATATTAAAAATGATGTTTCTTTATTATGGTAAACAGAATTCGATAAAGAGCCAGGTGAAACACGACTATCATTGGTTGTAAAACAAAATCCACTGAAACGTGATTGGTCTTTGACTCCTATTTGGGGCATGAATTAAATAGTCAATAAAATTTACTTATGAATCTGTTTCGTTTTCAAACGCACGGGATATCTAAAAATAATAATTTTTTAATTATTTTTATTTTCACTTATTTAGCTAAAAAACATATTTAATTTATTTGGGCGTAGCAGCCCACACCGGGTATTTAATAAAATAAGTAAACTATGCATATAATTAGTATACGTGACTCCACAACTCTCACCGTAGACTGAGTCTGGCATTTTGTTAAGAATTAACATTGTACAAAGATTCCTGAAATGAATAGTGCAGTACTTTCATAACACGGTAGAGAATGTGTCAGGTAAACAGAGAGACAATGACGGCCATGCAACTGAATGTAACACACTCCTCTCACTTAATTACTGCGGCTGACAGCGGCCATGCAAACTGCCATTCACTTCATGGCCAGCTATTCTTCATCAGTAGGAGTGAGACAGTTTCTAGCCACTAGTGTGACACCTGAGAAAACCTGGTCACAAAATGTTACAATGTCGTTTCCAGTCTACTGTAATCTATAAGCATTAAATAATTACATTTTTTATTGCGGATGAGCCCATGTAGGACTACGCAAAGTACTTAGAGACGTTTCCTTTGAGCCCAAATTTTTTGCATTCTTTTGCTATGAGCTTGCTTTCTATCATCTGTCCAAGTTGTTCCAGTTTTTTTCTTCGGTTTGTCCTCTTGGTCAACTTGCCACTTATTCACCATAATTCTACATATATCTCTGTTTGGGATATCGTCTTCAGTAAGAAATTTATTATATGTTGAATACACGAACAAGAGCAAGCGTTAGCAGATTTGATAACTTTAAGAGTTTAAGGCAGTGATTACCAATCTTTTCTTGAGTCTGGGAACTGCCTCGAAGATGATTACAATTTATTCGATTCAAATGTTTAGCGATTTTCGAAGGGATGTAGAGTTTATAAAAAAATATTTTTTTTACAAATCTTCATCGATATTGCTTACTAGACACCAAATTATTTATCACACCACTTCGTTAGGCTCTCGGATACACATAAATTAGGCACCCGATCCCATCAGCACATTGTCTTTTATACTCCTTCTCATCACACTACCTATCATTTGAAATATTTTATAGTTTCTCTTGTTAGAACATGAAATTCCCTTCCACCCTATGCCAGAGTCTACGAAACTTTATTAGAAACAAATTGAAAAAAATAATCAACTGACTGACAGAAACATCTCGCTAATAGTATTTTTTAACAAAAAATATTTTTTTATTTAAAGAAAACAGTAATAATATTATCAATATTCCACGTGGAGTTGACATGGAAACATTTATACGTCAATTGTAGTGCGAATATATTATTGCCAGAGAACTGTTTTCAGTTTTTGGTGATTGGAGAGGTGTCTTAGAAGCCGCTAATAACATCTCCTCGGCTCTACCAGGCAGTAACAATTTATTATTTAAACCAGAGGGAACAGTTGCCTTTAATGCCGCCTGGAAAGTAAAATACTGAGTCCGCTATACAAGCTGTATCTTAAAATTAAACGTGCCAGTATACTAAATGTTGCATATTTCAGTTTTTAACATTAATTATAATTGTATGAAGATATCACAAATAGGTGTTGAAATGAATAATTTTGATATCTAAAATATTAATCGTGATAGGTATAGCAGTATTTTAATATCATAATAAATATGAAAGTTAAAGTAATAATCTTATACTTTAAAATTCTTTTAATATTTATATATAACTTAAATAAAGAAAAACATCTAAATAATTCATTGTTGAATAAAAAGTCTCAGTAATAATTAAAGAAAATGTATTACATAACAGTCTTTCTAAATAATGCTTTTAAAATTGTTTAAGTCATTGTTGTCAGAATTATAAAGCTTTCTGTTATAACTGTAATAAGAACACCTGCTTAACTTAATATGTTTAAATAAAAGTATACTAAACTCTAATTGAATGTTAAAACAATTAACTTTTCGATTTAACAAATCAAATTTAAACATTATATTAACCAATAGAATTTAAATATAAAATCATGTAATGTAATAATGTTCTTTAAAATTATTCATAATTGCACTGGTCATTCTGCATACAACTTTCAACAAACATAGAAGCAATAAGAGTTCTCCTGTTAAAATGTGATATTTAATACAAGAAGAATAGTTGACTCAAGAAAAGAAAATAATTTATTTTAATTGACAATGAAGAATAATACCACTTAAATTTACTTAATCTGCTGGGAACCTACAAAATGAATACATTTATAACTATTTCTACAATAATCAGTTATTAGTGATTTTTAAGTGTTTTCCTATCCTGTGTACTAACTTCTGACCTTGAGAACAGATTCCAGCTCTACCGAAAATCAAACCCAACCTGAACCAGTAATTCTTTTTGGGACACTAATCCTTCAAAATGTTACTACAACATCGGGCATGAAGAGAGTTAGCTGCTTCAAAAGTCACCACAACGTGGGAAAAGAATTACTTCTTCATAGGGCCTGTGCCTATAAAAGAACACAACATTTAAATAAACATTTCCAGACAAATTATAAGTAGGCCTAAAATAAATTGTTAATGTGCTTTAGTTTGACATTTAGCAACAGATGTAATAATTTAACGGTTTATTAACTGCTGACGCATTAATACTGCTTTTAGAGTACATTTTTGTCTGACTGGCAAAAACTATTATTACCAAATACATGCCGAAGATAGAGCATGTTCTGAAAGGTATACATGGTCTTAACTAATTAAAGAAGTTTTTTTTAAACAAAATTAATTTTAATTGAGGAAGACTTATCTCGGTACTTATAATCTATTAATATATTACACGCTTTATATTAGCTTGACCTGTATCTATATATCTATCTATGTAACGGAATCCTTCAACGCGATTTTCACCCACTTAAAATCATTGGATCGACTTGAAACTTTGTATACTTGTAAACGACCCGTGACAATACAATAATTTCGTATTTTGTTTCTAAAATCATGGCCAGAAAATCAAAAAAAGTGTATTTGTATCTATGTAACGGAATCTTTGAACACGATTTTTACCCACTTAGAAACATTGGATCGACTTGAAACTTTGTATACGTGTAAAGGACCCGTGACAATACAATAATTTCATATTTATTTTTAAAATTGTACTGACATATTGCCAGAAAATATATTCCTGAACTTACATACATCTATACATCATCAAATTTGAGACTGCGTTTAAATTTTATCTAACTAATGACAGACATTTTTCACAATATTCATGTTTTATATAAACAAATAGAAAATATTAATTTTATTATAATTTAATGATAACGATATCATTGTATGAAAGCAAGATGATGCATTTTTTGCTTGGCCAGTTATTCTTGGATAGAATAATTCGTAACTAACTCACTGACACTATCGAACCCTTTGGATCATGGCCAAGCAGACATAAGCTCTCCACACATGCCTATCCTGAACTAATGTTTTCAAATCATCTCCTGTATAATCTACTTCCCTCAAATCATAGTTAATATTATTCTCCCACCTCTTTCTTAGTCAAACAACTGGGCATTTTCCCTCTGGTAATTCTACAATAAGTTTCCATGCCCTTCTCGCATTCCCCATTCATGACACATGTTCTGCCCATAGACGTTTACGAGATTTAACTGTTCTTATTATATCTGGTTTTCTACAAATATAGTAATTATTCGAATTTATGTAAAACAGAGAGTTTCACTTTATACAATGATAAATCAGAAGTTAATTGGTCTCTATATTTCAAATATACGGTCTCATTTTTTAATCACAAGTCCCATTAAAATCGTTACAATTTAAGTAAAATTAAATCAAGTTTGTGGCCTTATAATAAAATATGAAAATAATGAGATTTACATTAAACAGGTTTTATAATAAAAAAAGTAACTGAATCAGTTTAATAACTTTCAGCATTAAATAACGGTCTCATGGGCTAGTGGTCAGCGTTTCTGACTACTGTTCGTGAGGTCCCGGGTTCGATCCCCTGTCAAATCATAGGAATTTTTCTTTAAAAAAGGAAATAATTCCTGTAGTTGCCCATGGTCTGGAATTTAGGTTAAGAACTCTCCTGGCGCTTCATTATCATTTATCATCCATCATATCATCGGGGTAATGTAACTCCGCCTTCTAGGCGCCCCAATGCCAGGAGAGAACACCAGAAATGTTTAAATAGCCTGGGGCATTGAATAAAGAAAAACTTTCAGCATTAAATACAGTAATATAATCAGGATTTATAAAATTTCTTATAAAAATATATGAAGGGCTTAGGGCAATAACATAATAATCTACATATTGTTCTATCCGATATATAAGGATTTTAATGTTTCAAAAAATTATAAATACTAATTGGGCAGTATTGTTGTTAGCACATCGTGTATCTATACATTTTAACTCATAAATGGAACACTTACAAATTATTTTATGATATTTCAATACATTTATTTGCTATCGTTGTACTAAATGTAGCTTATCATGTTACTGCCCTAAGCCCTAAACTCTTCAAATGTATTAATGTGCTCCTTGCTATGCAATAATGTAAAGATTGACTTTTGCATTGGTAAGAAGTTTGAAACAGTAACCTACTCTAGTATTGTTAGTAGATAGAATAACAAAAAAGTAGTGAAGTCCGCCACTGCAGTGCCCTCATTGTGGAGGGAGATAGCTCTTGCTGGTCAGTAAGCAATTTGCACCAATACCTCGTGCTAGGTGAACCGTGGGAACACAAATAAAAATACAGTGCAACGTTATATTATAGCTTGGACTAGATATGGAACGTGTGATAGTCTACCCTTTCACTTGTATTGTGAGAGTTCATGGAACTTGTCCATTCCAATGGTCATCGAGGTTCATGATCAACTTTCAATCACTAATAGAAGTCTTCAATAGTTCTAAGTTAATTATACAGGAAGTTCGGGTAATGTGGACCCTTCAGTATGAGTGGACCCTGTTAACCCTTAAATTCGTAATGTATCCTTTTAGATACATCAGTTGGTTTAGTTAATTTAATATTTTATACAAAACAGAAGAAAACGGACATTTATTTTATTTTATTTTTATTAAGAGCCCCACCACCATCCCCCTGGATTACCTCGGGCTTAATGCCCATATCCCCAGGTCTGCTCTTGTCCCTAATTACTCTCTGCTGTTTTTATTATGTTCATTTTCAGGATACAAGTTTCGGGTGTTTGTTCTTAATACTACTTATATACAGTTATTTTTACATATTAATCCTTAACCTAAGTCTTAAATCTACCACCTAATCTAGTAATATTTACATGGTGTTGTGTTAAAACTAATACTTAATTTACTAACTTACAACTAACTTATTGCTAGATTACATATAATCCCTTCTTCTATGTCTGCGGATGTCCTCCTCTTGGCGTTGGGTACTCCGACGAACTTTCTCACTGCTTGATATGGCTGTTTTTCTGTCCAAAACCGTAGAGGAGGCGGCCAGTTCATATCACCATTTAGTGCAGCCTCATGTAAGTCCCTTCGTCTGGCCTCATATTTGATGCATTCGTACAGGACATGTTGTACAGTGTCCCGAAGCAATCGCAATGAGGCGTTCTTGAGAGGCCTCTTTCATGGAGTTTGACTTTGAAAGAGCCGTGGCCGCTCAGGAGTTGCGTGATATGGTGACTTGGTTGGATCCAAGTTTTCTTTAGCCTTTCCTTGATGTTAGGCAGAAATTCATATGTTATGCGTCCATGTTCTGCCGCTTCCCATCGTTCTTGCCATTCCTCGGAAATACTTTCCTGGATAATCCGTCTGATAAGAAAACGGACAAAAATAAACTATATAAATGTGTGTCTAATTATACAATATATCTAATAATAACAGTTATACGAGATTCCGTTTTCACTGCGGTCCGCCACATTCAAATATATAAGAGAAGAAATTTGTGTTTTGCCAATTTAAGGGTTAATATCTTCTTTAATCGGTACTGCCCTAGAAAAGAAAATATCTTAAGCTTCTTCCCCTAATTAACTTTTACGTGCTCAAGGCCTGTTTCTTTTATTCTTTATGCAAATAAGGGTTTATTTGTGACATTTATGAAAAGACCAGTTCAAAAGTTTTCAAGCTAAGAATTATTAATTTCTGCTATTGAATACTATAAATATTGAAAAAAAAAATCCTAAATATATTATGTAGATGCAGTTTTAATATACTGACGGATTTGATTTGATATTATGTGACATGGCGGCTGTAAACATAGCAAAGGAATTTGGTTAATGTGGAACCCCATGAGGCGGTTAAAATGGACCTGGGTCCACTTTACACGAATACGTATATTTTATCAATGAGGATGCTATCTGTAAAAACCATGCACTTAATTAATTTTATTGAATATCCTTGTAATTTTACTAAACCCAAATCGCTGTGTGCAGATGAATGACGTTTGAATGTTATAATAAACAATAATTTTTCAAAACATTGTATAGGCCTAAATATCAACGCTTTTTAATTACGATCAGCCATAATTTGTGCCTGTCTGTATAAATTAATAGAGCAAACAAACTTAAAAATAGTCTAACAGCTAAGATGGACTCTGGGGTCCACTTTACCCGAATATGGAGGTTAAAGTGGACCTCTCTTGTAATATAAATTTCATTCATAGTGTTCTGCTCAAGAGCAGGTCTTTCACTGCAAACTCAGCATTTTCCACTCTTTCCTTAACTCAGCATAATGTAAATTATGAAGAAGTTTGGATGTTTTAATAAAACAACAATGCTATTTCATAGTTGTAACACTAATGATAAGTAATGTGCAGGGTGAATCATAAATATGGCTATACGTTTGATCGCGTTGTGTGATGAAAATATTACCATTACAGGAAATATAAAATTACCGTTGGAAAGGCAATTATTCAAATTACAACAATTGAATAAAACAAAAGAGTGTAGAACATACGTCATTAGTCAAAATGGCGTTGAATATGCAACAGCAAATTACAATTGCTGCATGGGCAATAACGTATGCTAATGATCGTGAGGCCGCAAGACGGGCAAGGCGTGAGTTTAACGTAGCACTGCAGCCGTCGATTGTGGGGAAGTGGAGAAAACGACTGCTGGAAACGGGAAGGATGCAGAAAATCAAACCTCCTGGAAGGCCTGGCATTAGCACGGATGCAGAAACAACGAAGAAAATTGTGGAGGTGTTCGATGCTAGCCCACAAAAATCAACCCACCAAGCTGCACGTGAGCAGTGATTTGTTTTGTTCTATTGTTGTAATTTGAAGGATTCCCTTTCCAATGATAACATCATATTTCCTTTCATAATAATAATAATATTTTCGTCACAAAATGCGATCAAACGTATAGCCATATTTAAGAATCACTCTATAATTAAGCTAAATTCAAATCCCTTACTTAAAATAAAAACAACAAATTCAAAATAGGGGTCCGCATTACTCGAAGTTTATCTGTTCAAAGAACAGACATCACGAAACTCAGTAGTGTTCTTCATTCATGCATAACAGAATCATGTATCTTAAGAGCCGAGCTGCAAACATATATATACTGGCCTACTATTCCTCTCTTAAGCCATCTGTATGAAATGTAATCGAATGGGTTGCTTAGACTAACTTCTCTTGAGGTCACAGCTTCTGACTAAATAGATTTGCATTGCTCACTGTTTATATTCTCCCAATGATTTCCTTCTTGTGTACTCTTTATTTTCTTTATCTTGGTTCAAGACAAATTGGCATCAGAAATTTTAAGGAATAAATGATAACGATGTTTGCAATTGGAATGCCCATATGTGAAAATGTTTTCCTCCATATTTTCATAAATAATAACATTATCAATAACATCGATCATCATCACCATCTTCTTCACTTCAAGGTTTAGGTGATTCGCCTGTTCCGAATTCACAATGATTCCTTCCATCTCTTCCTAAGTCTTCCTACATCACTTAATCCCTTTGGTTTATAATGATATGCTATCTTGAGCAATCTTGTTTCTTACATTCTCTGAACATGCTGTTCCCAGCCAACGCGGTCTTGTTGAATTCCATCATGTATTGAATATATTTATAATTATTTCTTATGTGATCCAATTTTGTGTATCCTTTGTTACTTCTTAGAAAGGTCATTTCTGCACTTTGTATTCTGCTCGAACTCCTCTTATTGGTTACCCAGAACTCACAACCGTAAAAAAGTACAGGTACCGCCATTGTTTTATAAATCTTACAAATCAAACTTCCCGCGCCGTAGCCGAGCGGTTAAGGTAGGAAGCCTTGGCGCAGAGCTACGGGACTTGCGCTGGTTCGAGTCTCCATGGGGGAAGAAATTTTCTCATGGTATTTCGGCCAGTATGGGACCGGTGCCCACCAGGATCGTGAGGCAATTGGGTAGCTACAATAAGTAGCGGATCCAGGTTGAGGAACCAGCTATAACGGCTGGGGGACTCGACATGCTAACTACATGTCACCCCTACACTGGCTGTTGATCATTTACCACCATGTGGATGTGAAGGGCAAGCATCCGGCTGGTAAAAGGGCAACCGCTGAAAAGTGGAAAGACCCTCAATCGGAACAAATCAAACAGCGATGATGATGATGATGATGATAATAATATTAATACTACTACTACTCCTACTAATAATAATAATAATAATAATAATAATAATAATAATCACTGTTCATGCTATGTAAAATTTAAGTGACGTCTTATAGGCCTATTGGAAACAAAACTAGTCTGTGTATATATATATATATATATATATATATATATAAGCAAATTCACTGCTATAAGGTAAAAATATTCTCTTTAATTTGCTTACTTCATATAGTCAGCTGCTAGATGGCGGTGAAGACCGAGTTCTCGCGACATCTAGTAATAATGGAGAGTATAATACATATATAAGAAAAATAAGTGTTTGAATTGGATTCGCCTGGTAGTGTAATGGATATCACACTGAGGTACAGACTCAGAGATCCGGGTTCGAATCCCGTCCAGGCATTTATTTTTCTTATCATTCCATATATATATATATATATATATATATATATATGTATATATATATTAATAGGACGAGGATATTATAATATCAATCTCCAAGGCGCGACAGGCCTACTAACCAGTTGTTGGGAAAGGTTGTTACAGACCGCTCGGCCTTGGGGGGGGGGTAATACAATTAATTAGAAATGTAATTATATTAAATAGCTCATTTTACTTTTATGTTTGTCTGTTACGAACTGGTAAATCAGGAAGTTCTTTTCGTATTCTAGACTTAAAAAACCTATCATAACAAGTACATGCGTGCTTCATTCTTAGTGACGCGTTACTGCAATAGTGTAATATGGCTTAGTTATTTAATATTTGATTATTTAATGACATTCTTAACAGCTCGGATCATTTCCGTTGTAATTCACATAAGAATATAAAACAACTTTAACATTATTATTATAAAACATGTAGTCAATGTACCCATTTCACCAATTAAAATTAAGTTAACATGTTTTAACAGCGTCTTGAAAATGACAGCTTCGCTGTTGAAACATGTTGACTCTCTTAATATTTAATTGGTGAAATGGGTACATTGACTACATGATTTACGATTTTATCACCAAGAAGATGATTAGTTTATTAAATTATGATTATAGGTCTGTAGTTTTAGGCTTAAATTTATTTAAATGCCTTAAATCTATGACATAGGGACCCACATTTATTGGCATTCGGAAGGAAGCTAAGAATGTTTACATATGTACATCCTTTGAAAGAAATGATGGCGCAGAAATATGTTTTAAGTTCCAGAACGAAGTCATTGCGCATGATCAGAGGTCAAATATTTGGTTCACAAGTGCTTCACTATTTGAGAAACTAAAATCCGTTCTATTTCGTTGTGTGTCGTGCAAGGGAAAATAATTTCGCTTAAATAGATAAAAAAGCAAAACAAATTAAAGAAAACAAACAAAATTAATTTAATTAAGGACGAAAAAAGCATGACAGCGGAAACGAACACACGACCTCATTCATGCAAAACAGACGTTCCCTCCACTAGACTACATCAGTCCCTAATATAAATAATCTATGAAGCGATGCAATACTCCAGGACTGACTTGTACATAGAAATAAGATATTAACTTGACCTATTTTAAATTAATGAGACGCATTTTGCATTAGTTGCGGAAATAAACAATATTGTTATGCGTTGTGTTTTGTAAACGAAGTAATGAGATGTTGCAATCGTTATTTATTTTCTATAGGCTACATGACCCGTTTTTTCATTAATTTATTTATTTTCTTCTACATAATTTTTATTTACTTTGCGAAGCCTGGTAACTTTTAGGCATTGTGAAAATTAACGACATTATTAAAAAATTGTTCCAGACCAGGATCGAACCTAGGCCCGCGTCGTCACACGAGAGCATCTTACCGACTGCTCCACCGAAGCGAACAATACGAATGTTGCATGAAGATACACTTATGCCGACCTCTTTGTAGCCTACTCAAACACGTTAGCACACATAACATAATGGTGTGAATCGCTCTTTAAAATTCCAACTTTTCATCAACAAGAGTTGCGACATCAAGTTTTTTCAAATGTTGTATAATTATAATTAAGCATATTTTTTGTATCGATGATTGTTTTTATTATGATACCAAACTTGAAATTAATCTTGCACTAGATATAAAATTGCATTTATATGGATTTGATGAATGCATGAAGAAGAAAACTAAATACCTTACAATGTCTTCTATTCCTGAGAATACTTCTTTTGAATTAATTATTATATTAAATATACTAGACCTCTTTAAATATTATTTTTTTATTGATATATTCAAGTTTTACAAAGTATTGGCAGTTCCATCTCTTATCTATGGATGTGAAACCTGGACGTTAACAAAGGCAGATAGTAAAAAAATTAGAAGCTGCTGAAATGAAGATGTTGAGAGCAATAGCAGGATACCAAAGAACCGATAAAAAAACGAATATATAAGAACAGAAGTTAATATATTTAATCTCTGTGAAATAATAAAATATTATCAAAATGCTTATCTTCAGCACGTATTACGAATGAATGAACAGCACATACCTAGAAGAATGTATAATTATAAACCAAAAGGGAAAAGAATGTTGGGAAGACTATTGAAGAGATGCAAGAACCAATTCGACCTATAATGAGATCGGAACAGACCATTGGGCTTAATCCTTGTTGATGATGATGATGATGATAAAAATATATTCATATTTTTGTATATTTAAATACATTTAGAAAATTAATATAAATATATATGAGGATCTAATACATTGAGAAACGCTGTATGAACACGTTAAGAGGAAGACCTAAAGATCGATGGGAAAATGACGTAATTGAAGATTTAAGAGAGATGGGGATTTTTGATTTGAAATCTACTGCACAAGATAGGAAGAAATGGCGTAATCTAGTTGAGAAGGCCAAGACGTTCCACTGGAAGTCGTAGAGCCTGACGAAGAAGAAGAAGTATGAATACGTTTAGGTAATTCAGGTAGCATTTCTATGAGTCTTTTAATTAGTTTAATCGCAAAAATAATTTTATATATTATTTTATGAATAATGTAGAAAATCAAAGTATAGAACAGGTGTCTAGTTTCAAATATTTGGGCTGTGATGTTGGCTACAATGTGGAAAGAGATATTGACTCCAAAATAAATAAATTTCAGACGGTGTGTGGAACAATACAGAGAACATTCAAAAATAAAATTAGAAAAGAAACCAAGATAAAAATGTATAATGTTATGGCGGTTCCCACAATATTGTATGGATGTGAAACTTGGGCTCCAGTGAAAAAAACAGAAGGATAGAATACAGACGGCGGAGATGAGTTCCTAAGACAAGTAAAAGAATGTACAAGACTTGATAGAATAAGGAATGAGGATATAAGAGAAGAATTGAAAGTACAGCCTTTATTGGATAAGGTCACGAATTACAGACAGAAATGGATTGATCATATGGATGGAATGGGTAAGGAGAGATATCCATTTTTAGCAAGAAATTACCAAGCACGAGGAAGACGTGATGTTGGAAGACCTAGAAGACGTTGGGCTGATGCATTCTGAAGTCGGAACGGGCAATTGCCTAATCCCTGGAGTGATGATGATGATGATGATGAATAATGTAATTTAACCCCCATCCAGTTTATGCAGAAGCCGCATTCAAATTATTTTCTTATAAAAATCTAAAGTTCGTCGGCAATAAATTATTTAAGAAATACGTATCTAATAGAAACAATTTTGAATTCAATTCTCCCTTTTATATGGTTTGAGACGCATTAGGCCATCTAGTGGATTTATTGTTTTCTTTATATATAACATGGCAGGGAACACTACATGGAAAGTCAATCAAGGACGAGGTTTTTCAAGCTTGACCCTAACGGTTCTGTCCATCTGGTAAGAGTTTAGAATCGCCCACACTCATCTTTCAAGTTGTAAAATGTTAATTGAAGCCTCTCATCTCATGCCTGCCTCTCAGAGACACTGTAAGCAAATCAGTTTTACAAGAAGATTCAGTGCCAAAATCTTCGAAATTTTGTTATCCTTTCTGTAGTTATGATACTGAACGAGATGTTTCATGTTAGATAAAATAATTCGTATTCTGATACATTGAAAATAATAAAATTCATATGTCGATTTTCTCATCGAGATTTTTTTTTTGTGGTCGTCGGAAAGTCGCACTCTGATTTTATTCTCCTTTCATTAACTTTTCATTAAGTCAATCGTTTCATTTATTGTCCTCCATTAACATGCATTAAAATAATGTGTGCATATCTTAGTGTGTATATTACTAATCTCGTTGGAACGATCATAATCTTTCTTGCTTCCAATTCCGAGATATTGTGTATTTTTTCTGTAATATAACGCCCCAACAAACTTTAAACTGAATATATAAAAAACTATTATTCTACCAGTTATATTATACGGATGCGACACATGGACTCTTACTTTAAGGGGAAAGGAGATTATGAGTATTTGAGAATAAAGTTCTTAGGAATATTTTTGGACCAAAGAGAGATGAACAGACAGGTGAATGGAGAAGACTACATAAAATTGAAGTACATGGTCTTTATAAGAAGCCAGATATAATAAGCACAGTTAAGACTGCGATGGGCAGGACATGTGGTACGTATGGGAAATGAAAGACGTGCATGGAAGCTTCTTGTAGGAAAAGCAGAGGGAAAAAGACCAGTTCATAGGCCAAGAATGAGATGAGGGAAAAAACATTAATTATGATTTGAGGGAAGTAGATTATACAGGGAATGATTGGAAAGCATTAGCTCAGGATAGGGATGTTTGGAGAGCTTATGTCCGCGCTATGATTGCAGTGAAGGACCTGCCTTCGGGCAGAATTACTATGGATGGATGGATAATATATGGAAAAAATCAAGTCCAATAGGAATACAAATTAATAAGGAAAAAATATGAATATTTTTATGTATGCAGACGATCTGGTATTTATACAGAAGTCAGAGGATGATTTACAAATTGTCATTTACACATTGAATCAATTAGGACTCGATTATAGTCTCAAAGTCTCAACTTCAAGACTAAAATTATGCCTTTTGAGGGCAAACTGCCAGTCAGAGCAAAAATAGTAATCAATAATGAAATAATAGAAGAGATAGCACACTTTAACTATCTTGCTTCAGATATAACATATAGCTACGATTGGGATATACATAATAAATTAAACCGATATCAAACTATGTATGGCACCCGAAACCTCCGAAAGACTCGAAGAGAAACTCAGCTCAGGTTTTATAGAATGATGGCTGTTCCTGTTCTTTTATAGGCCTATGGATCTGAATCTTGGGTACTTACAAAAAAAAATATCTCACACATTCAAACCACTGAAATGAAAATCAGTGTAAAAGGATGTACACGCATAGATAGATTACACAATGAATCAATAAGAAATGAACTGGGGATATTTTCAATAGTCGATAAACTAGAAGAGAAAAAATACCAATGGAAAGAACATTTATACAGAATGGACAATACAAGACTACGCAAAAAGATCAACACCTACAAACCACATGGAAAAATATCTTTGGGACGGTCAAGGAAAAGATGGACTTGAGACCGGAACAGGTCACATTGACCTTATCCTGGAAAGGAAGAAGAAGAAGAAGACGAATAAGAAGAAGATGAAGACTGATAATATTGGTCGACCTTTAAAGAGATGGAGTGAGCAATTTTGAGTCGGAACAGATCAATAGGTCTAATCCTTGAAGAAGAAGAAGAAGAAGAAGAAGAAGAAGAAAGTGATGATTGATAATGATGATGAGAAAAAACGATTTACCCATCCGTGTAGCAGATTTAGGACTGTACAGTAAATTTATTTCAAGCCTGAAATAAGAGAGCTCCGAACAATATTCAGGCCCTTACACGCCCATATGTGTATTAACCTGAGTTGTTAAAGAACGTATTTAAATAAAACTGTCAAGAAACGGGGATATGTGTTCCACTGGGGTAAAGGTTTCCAGAGGTTATGTTAAGTCTCCTAGACTACAATGGGGAGGACACGTGGCACGAATGGGGAATGGAAGAAGTGAATGGAAGCTTCTTGTTGGAAAACCAGAGGGAAACATCCTGTTGCTAGACCACATATGAGGTGGGAGAATAACATTAAACCATTTGAAGACAGTATATTATACAGGCGATAATTGAAAAACATAAGCTCTGGATAGGGATGCATGGAGAGCTTATGCCCGCGCGGCCATGAACTTACGAGTACGATAGAGCCAGTGAGTTAGTTAGACTAAGTATGTAACAAAAGTTTTTTTTTTCGTGGATGAAAGCATGTAAAAGAAAATAACAGAAGACAAAGAGATGTTAATTAATGCTACCCAATACTATTAGGTATATGTTTTATTCATTGTAATTACCCATTAACAGATTCAACCATTACATTTCCTATTTAGTAAATGCTAGGTCAGGAAGTCATACGCTTGGTTACGTCTGCTCTAAATTAATAGGCTATACGGTTAATAAACACTACCAAATTAAACAATACTGCCAGTCATCCTTTCTTATTAGTTAAGTTAGAACTTAATTACTTTATGCTCAAGTATCTTTAAGGCCACAATGTCAGAATGCGAAATGAATTAGCTCTCTCAGGTGTAAACTCAACCTTTCACTTACAAGGGATTATCAACCATTATATGTCCAAACTTACCTTGAAATTTCTTCCAGAGAAGCGTTGTAATGTACAAAGACCGCATAAAAACATTTTTAATTGGAAGGCATTAAAATCCAGCGCCAAATCTATAATTTAAACTAAAGGAAAGTAATTCAACACCTGAGTTGGTGAACTGGATAACCCTCACTACCTGTCGTCCATGCCGCGTCTCGCCTCACTTCATTCAACATTCATTCATGCAGGAGTCCATCTCCTCCGTATAGTGGTTGACATTGTTGGATTCTGGTTTCGGTTTATTTCCTACCGTTGACGTTGGTAGTGACATCTACCGGATGAAACGAGAATTACATATTTGTATGTATGGAAAGAAGTGTTAATGTTTCTACCATGTCTCGAATAGTGTAGTGATCCTGCACACTCGTACGGAATATGAGAGGTCCACGGTTCGATTCCTGGTTCAGGCATTAATTTTTATTTTCAAATATCATTATGATATTGCAGTTAAAAAAGACATAACTTTTTGGACACGGCCTTGATACATCACAACACTTCTCTGGGAGAAATTTCAAAGTAGGTTTCGCCATGCAATGATTGGCAGTTCTCTTGTTAGAAAAAAATATGTTAGAAATAATCTAACTAACTAACTCACTGGCACTATCGAACCCGTAGGTCCATGGCCGCGCGGACATACGCTCTCCATACATCCCTATCCTGAGCTAATGTTTTCCAATCATTCCCTGTATAATATACTTCCCTCAAATCATGGTTAATTAATTCTCCCATCTCATTCTTGGTCTACCAACTGTAGAAATAACCTAGTTATATTATATTAGGTGTAAGTATAGAAAGAACAATGGAGATAGAAATATAGCAGATCATAACGCTACAGACAACAATACAATAAAATATAGTAAAAATGTACCTTCTTAGGTCAGAGCCGTCATCCTCAACTTATAATATAGTATGCTTTTTGTCTGAAAACCTTTCAGAATCTCTATTTCATCCTCAGCAGGTCTTACTTCGCTACATTACTTGATGTTCTCGGTGCTGGTCCTAATGTAGTGTTCTACGTGACTAAAGCTTCTGCCTAACGATATCGTATAGTGGGTTGTTATGTCTGGGAGTGCTTTAATTTACTAACAACTTCTTATCTATCTCCTAGATAATTTCCAGATCTTCTAATAAATTGATTGTTATTGGGTTTCCCTCTTTCTGTACTATTGTAAGGGGTCTTCTTTTGAGTTCATTCTGTGATCGGCGTTTATTAACATCAAGTAATGCAGCGACGAAAGACTTGCTGAAGATGGAATAGAGATTCTGGAAGGCCTTCAGACAATAAAAGCATATGTATTTTATAAAGTTAAGGATGGCGACTCTGACCTAAGAAGGTACATTATAACTTTATTTTATTTTATGATTATCTACCTCAACGGTTTTAAAAATGAATTTTATTAGTACAGACAACAGTATATTGTTACAGAAATGAAAACATTCAAATATTATTATTAAGATATGGACAGAAACTGGACGAAAACCAACCAAGAGCTAAGGCATGTTGTAACACGATACGCGATACACAGCTTTCATCATAAGGTGTGCAGAATCAAGAAATATCACGAACCTAGTGAGAAGAGCGTGTGTGAATTGTGTGCGGACAATACGACCGATATCATATATCGAAATGCACAAGAAACACGAAATCGCTGAATGACTACAGCTAAGACTAAAGAACAATCAATGCCCATTAGGGCGAACCTTTCTTCTTCTTCTTCTTCTTCTCCTTATTATTATTATTAACATATAAAAATCACACGGTCGAAGACATTTAATACCAGCTTAAAGCAGGGTATTTGTAATATTACTCAATTCAATGTCTAACTTCTTCTCGACTTTTATCTAAAAATCTAAAAATCAAAATTCCGATTGAGGGTCTTTCCACTTTTCAGCGGTTGCCCTTTTACCAGCCGGCTGCTGGCCCTTCACATCCACATGTGTCAATCACAGAGGTAGATGATCAACAGCCAGTATAGGGGTGACATGTGGTTAGCATGTCGAGTCCCCCAGCCGTTATAGCTGGTTCCTCAACCTGGAGCCGCTACTTATTGTAGCTACCCAATTGCCTCACGATGCTGGGTGGGCACCGGTCCCATACTGGCCGAAATACCATGAGAAAATTTCTTCCCCCATGGAGACTCGAACCAGCGCAAGTCCCGTAGCTCTGCGCCAAGGCTTCCTACCTTAACCGCTCGGCTACGGCGCGGGACAGAATCAAAATTAACAAAAAATAATCTTGCTTCTATGGCCTCTTTCATTAATGGAAGAAACAAGTTAAAATATCATCAAACTTTTAAAATTCGTGCCTGATGTATCGGTCGTCCATAACTAAAACAATATTCTATTTAGAAAATTTAGTCAGGCATTAAAATATGCGGACTTTTCATGAGACAGTCTTCAGTGCCATTGTAATAATTGCTGATGATGGAAGATTGTCTTCTGAAAGGCCTACATTGTTTAATGTTTGACGAAGTTTTTAAATAGAAGTTTGTTTCAGTTGATGCTGACTAATACATTAGGTACGAATTTTAAAATTTTAATACTTTAATTAAAAATGTCAACTGTGGTTTATCATGAATTTTAAAAGTAGAGAAACAAGTAAAAGTATTCTAAAATAGGGTCCAATGAAGAATATTAGATCCCACAGAGCCTAGAGGATGAGAATGGAGCATAGGGGAAGCTTCATAACGAAGAAGTTCATAATTTATATCACTAACCTAATATTTTCAGGAATCTGCGGTGGGCAGATCTTATAGCATTAATAGGTGACAATATACATTACTTTCATCGTAATAATCATCATAATTCACGTATTGAATGTTAAAAAAAGCCAACTGTTGCAGTGAAAAATGAAAACGTTCGCCAAATTTGCATAAGTAATGCCACGAGTGATTTCCAAATTATCGATAAATTCACGACTCACGAAGTGAGGAGTGAATTTATGTAGAGAATTTGGAAATCAAGAGTGGCATTTGTTAGGACTATTTAACGAATAAAATTAAGCTGTTTACTCACAAATCATTGTTTAACTATAGTTATTTTAAAATATCTATATATCTAATGTAAACGGCGATGTTTGAAAACAAATGAGAAACGATAGGTACGCTTCATCTGCTTCTGTTGTTTATCACTGCAACCAGATCATACTATTTATTGCCAAAGGAACGCAATATTGTAAGAATGCCCTCTAGTGGAGAAAAAATGAAACACATCAAACTGTATATTAATTCATTTCTGATGTCGTATGATGTAGATATGACAATTATATTTTTCTGGATTATTACCTGGGGAAAAAATACATTTAAGAAAGTGCAAACAGTGGTTTCTTTTTTTGGTGGTATAATAAATTGCTACAAATGTTTTTATATTAACTCCTGCAAGCGCTATGTGTTGACATCTATGCACTATATATACAATCTGGTAGCCGCATTTATTATACGTTCAGTCATTGAAAAATAATGGTCAGACCTGTTCAGAATATTAAAAAGGAGGAGCCTTCTTTAATATGGTAATTATAACACTGATAAATATTTCGTGAAACACGACTCTGATTGGTTGTAGAACAGAAATCATTGAAACGTGATTGGCCATTGAGTCCCATTTGGGGCATGAGTTATTAGTCATCATTCATCATAATTCACGTATTGAATGATAAAAAAAGCCAATTGTTGCAGTGAAAAATGAAAACGTTCGCCAAATTTTCATCAAAACCCGATGCCGATTGTTTAGGAACAAAGTCAGTTTAACATCATAAGAAGATCGTCTTGCATATTTCATCAAAGGATTGTCTCTGACACAGATTTTTTTTTTTTTTCAATTTCACTAACATCTACTTCCCCTTACTTTAGTAATTTTACGCATAGTATAGAATTTGTCACATTTTTTACAACAAATATTCTTTCCATTATTTGAAACATTCCACTAAATTCAGGAACATGTTGCTACAAAGGAGAATGAATACTTGAGTTTATTTTCGCATTATATCACCAACGATTACACTTAATGTATCGGTACTGCATGAGAAGTCTGATGTAATCATGATTGACTCTAACTGACTGAAACATGCAAACAAGTGAACTGCGTCAGGCTAGTAGAAATAAGGGATTCCCCTCTCATCTAACACGTGGAGAGAATGTCACGTCGCGACGAAATATATTTAAGATTGAAATTAATTCGTATTGAGCTTTCATTAATATGAAAAATTGCACTAGTTCGTGAAACAATTTAAAAAGTAGAACAACAAATATGTGAATAGCTAAATTGTTTAAAATATGTATAAAAGTATTAAAATATGTATTTTTATGCGCAGCAGAATTTCGATTACAGATTAGTCTATTTCCGTTTAGAAGTTCTGTGTTCGTCTTAGTCTTCTATCGATAAGGAAAAAAACATAAAAATCCTCTCTTCCAAATTGTTCTCATTTTAGTTAAGTTTGCATTCCAATACCAATACAGAAAAAATGGCTCGACTTAATTAACTATGGAAAAAATAACATTTCAATGGATTCCCAGCCACTGTGACATATTTGGTAATGAAATGACAGAGAAAATTGCAAAAACTGCTACAAAATTATTTCCACAACCTAGAAAACTGATATCCCTAAATAAAGCAATAGCATCTATAAATATATACTACACAAAATATTAGACAAGCAAGTGGTTAACATCTGAAAATGGAAAAATACTGAAAAAAATTATGAAGAAACCAAATTATTTAAAATAACTGTATGACAACCCCCCCAGGAACTATCACCTTGACGTGGTGGGGGGGCTTAGTACCCGATGAACCAGACGACTCTACTGGGGAAGATTGACTTAGGTTAATCTTGCTGGTGGGTTAGAGGCAAGGGGAACTAAGTATAGCTCACAACGAAGGAATGGTGTCTGTATCCATATTGGGCGGCCTCATCTTCGTCAAGTCTTCAACGGTCAACAGGGCGACAAGGAATAGCACAGCTAAACTTGTAGGGCTTGAAGAGCGGAAGAAGCAGCTCTCTCTTGGGGGGTGGATACCCAGAGGAGCATGTTTGGAGGCTCAGAGGAAGCAGCCTTCCACCATCCTTGTCCTGCGAAGCGCTCGTAACGCTTCCAGGAGACATTTATCTTACTGAGAAGCTTCATGGAAATCAACCGGATTGTCATAAAAGGAACCGACCCAAGCAAGATAAAAGGAACAAGATAAAAATGTATAATGTTATGGCAGTTCCCACAATATTGTATGGATGTGAAACTTGGGCTCCAGTGAAAAGACAGAAGGATAGAATACAGACGGCAGAGATGTAGTTCCTAAGACAAATTAAAGGATGTACAAGACTTGATATAAGAGAAGAATTGAAAGTACAGCCTTTATTGGATAAAGTCACGAATTACAGACAGAAATGGATTGATCACATGAATGGAATGAGTAAGGAGAGATATCCATTGTTAGCAAGAAATTATCAAGCAAGAGGAAGGCGTGATGTTGGAAGACCTAGAAGACGTTGGGCTGATGTATTATGAAGTCGGAACGGGCAATTGCCTAATCCCTGGAATGATGATGATGATGATGTATGACAACACTCCGCTGCATGTGCAGACATTTGCATCAAGAGCAAGAATTGGTCACATAGTGATTAATGCATATTTATATAGATTCAATCTAAACGACTCACCTATGTGCCCACTGTACACCTGATTTAGAACGTATTCTACATCTATAAATTGTCATAGAAATACTCTAAAGTCACTACTACCTCAAACCTTGGGCGAAACATTTCAATTCATCTCATCCACACCTAAGCTATGGACTATTGCAGAGCTTGTATATACAGTGCGATCAGTATAACACTGGACAGCAGACGCGGAGATTTCACTATACACTGCTGACACACTCGTGGCGGGGAACAGACAGCGTAGAATCGCGGTGATACAACCACTCACATTTTCGTAACTATTTTACAAACTGTCCTACTTGCAAACTTTATTGAAGCAGGTGTTAGAACTGTTCACCTTCGTTGTCCATATATTTTTGACACCTCTTTATAAAATGTGTTGCATAGATTATGGGCTGTTGAACGTGGCGGAATTTTTACACCCGACAATTGTGTTTTAAAATGTCTTTTTACATGGCTGACAGACTGAATTCACAAATATTGATCATAAATAAATACACGTTGTTCAGTAGAAAAAATATTAGCCATTATACAGTTTACACTTTACACTTATACACACGTCATTCAGTTTACACTTATATACGCCTGTTTTATAATATACACATTTTAAAATTGAAATAACTTATACACATGTCATTCAGTTCACAAGGAAGAGCGAGCGAGTATCTTATATACTCGAAGTACACTATCTGACTGTGGCCGTGAATGTGTGGGATGTACTCGTTATACTGCTGAGTCAGCGCACATTTCAAGTCCCGTGTTTGTACGTGTAAGCCTTCGTTATTGCACAGCACAAACCCTGCGTCTGCTGTCCAATACTACACTGATCTCACTGTAGTTTACATTAAGAAAAACCACTAATCAACTCTTCAAATAGTGTAACTCTGCAATGGAATCATATCATCAGCTATGGCTGGAAATATGTAATGAAGAATGAAGTTTGCATTATATTTTCTTAATAATGTACATACCTCTACGCGTGGTCATATGTTCATTTTACCAATATTTATTTCAGGTCTCGGTTTTTAATGCTATTTATTAAATTGTACATGATTTTGAAATTAATATACTCAGGCCAGCCATCTGTATGCAATTGTTAGCACAACTAAGGAGAAAAAAAATCCTACCTAAACCATTTTACGGGCTGGTGATCCTTGATTCAAATGCCGGTTCAGACAGGATTTTTTTTATCTTCAATTGTATTATTAGAATGTGTGTACTGACCTGGCAATACATTAAACTATTTTCATTGTCTCCCTATAGAAGCTCTGGATTTTATACATTGGATTTTAATGTGTGTAAATCACCTTCAGTGATAAAATTATACAACAGGGATTGCATTATGAAAATTTGTGCTATATCGGTAAAGATCTGACTTTATGAGAATAAATTACACGTGAGTAAGACAACCGTATTTGACCTTTGACATACACACAAATCCTTAACAACAATTACCACCTGTACCGGATCACAATTGCATTAACATCACCAGAAAGATTAACACCGACATCTCGCCTGGGCTTCACTTACTTAAGAGGGATCATGTACCAAACGTGCATTTGTGTACAAATTTCAAATAGCCTATAACTCTGCTCGCAATCAATGTAATCTATCTCGTTCATTTCGAACACTATGACGCAATAAGCTTTGATAATGCATATGTATGTCTGTGATTAGGACAATACGATCACAAGAACAGCTTTTATTGGGACACCGATATGTCAGAGCCTTTTTAGCAAATTCCGAAGGAATTAAGCAATTGAGTACCTAGTAGACAACTGAAAATGATCATGACCAAACAAGTAAATAGGCCCTACAATCATCGTACACTATTCATGAATAGAGGCAAATGTTGATCTGTTTCGGTCTCAACTAGACAGGGTCTAAAAATAGTTTTTGTAGAAATCCAGGTTGTCGTCATTCTCGTTGGCGATACCGAAGAAATGCATGGGGGATCCTAGTTGGTGATATTCGAGATACATTTTACAGTCATCTGTCTTTGTAGGTGGATATCTTTTCTTCTAAAGGTTTCATATGGAGTTCCTATAAAATATCTTCATTCCTCTGGTGGTCAAGTAGAATATATCAAGCAGTTCGGAGCATGAATCTCATTTTTGCATCTCTTAATCTGGTGATATATTTCTTTTTTATAACCTAGATTTCACTTCGGGAGGGCGAGAGTTTTATATAATTTGAGTCTTGAATGTTTTTGTACAAGATATGGTTTTAAAATATTATTTATTAAGCGTAATATTTGTAAAAATGTTGTGAGTTTTATATTAAAATCGTTCTCGTCTTGATAGGAGATGTTATATCGTAGGTAGGAGAAGTTATTAATTTGATCTAAAATTTATTCTCAATCACTATTTTGCTACGCATTAGATCGGTGCCTCGGAATACCATTACTTTGGTTTTATAAGTTGAAATTCTCATACCATAGTCTTTTGTGATGTTATGTAGAGTAAATAAGCATTTTTGTAACATATATTCTGATTCGGTAATTCAACAATTCAGCAATTACTACCTGATCGTCAGCAAATAGCATAAATATATAATATTTTTAGTAAAGTAATGGAAAAATGAATAGGTATATATATATTATTTAAATTGGTGTCAAATTGTATAAAATATGCAAATAGGTAATGAATTATGATTTGCATGATTCGTTTTCACTGGTATCCGACACTTCAAAATAAGAGAGCATCAAAAATTGAGTTTCTCCTTCCAGTGGTGAAAACACTTCCACTTCACCAATCTACGTCATCGCATTTTAATTTCCCATCTACATCGACCCATATGTAAGGGTTAGCAGATGAACCCCTTATATTTAGCAAAACAATTAAATTAGCCGTCAAGAGGCGCAGGTGCCTCAGAATCGATACACTGGACGGTGAATTCCTCCATATGATGTCTGTTGTGTTAATAATTATATTTGCCAGGAGATGGTCTCTAAAAAAATTAAAGTAAAAATGTATAAAACGGCGAATCTTCCGATTGTGAATCCGAAGATTGGTCTCTCGCTTTAAGAGAGGAGAAAAAGGAGTATTTCAGAATAAAGTGCTTCGCAAAATGTTTTGAAGGAGGGAGGTACAAAGAGGTGAATGGAGATAACGACTCATTAATGAACTAAATAGTATTTATTGGAAACTAGATGTAAAAAAGTACAGTTAAGGATATCTAGATCGAAGGAAGAATGGAACAGAGGCATGGAATCTTCAAGGAAAACCAGTGGGAAAGCGTCTAGTTGGTAAGTTAAAAATAAATTGGGTGAATAACATTATCTTTGATTTGAGGGAGGGGAATTGTACGGGAATGGTTAGAAGATATTAGTTCAGGAAATGTATGTATGGAGAGCTTATACCAGATAGCCAGGAATCTACCGGGTTGGATAGCGCCAGTGAGTTAACCCGTAAATTGATCATTTTTAAAATCAGTTGGATGAATTATTTAATATGTCCACCGCTGTGGTCTCGGGGGGGGGGGGCCGCGGTCGATTCCCGGTCGGGACAGTTTCCTGGGTGAGGTTTTCATCGGGGGGTTTTCCTTACCTGTAAGACAAATGTCAGGAAACTTTAAGGCCCAAACGTTCCCCGAACACAATATGGCCATCGCAATCATCATTCATATTCATCTGAGATTAAGCTTAGGATTAAGGGCTCTCCTGGCGCACCACTACCACATCACCCATCATATCATCGAGGCAACATAACCCCGCCTTCCAGGCGCCCCAATCTCAGAAGTGGGTTACAATTACGCCAATGCCGGAATAGAACACCAGAAATGTCCAGAAGAACAAACCTGGGGCATTAAAAAAAATAATATTATTATTAAAACAGTAGAAAACAAATGAGTAACCATGATTTGAGGGAAATGTATTATTAAAATACGAGTGGAAGAAATTAGCTCAGGATAGGGATGTATGGAGATCTTATGTCCGCGTGGCGACGAACCTACGGATTCGGGAATGCCAGTAAGGTAGTTAGTTAGAATCTTATTGGATACATTGCACAATCTAAGGTTTAAATATGTGAGTAAAAATAAGTTTAAAAAAGTTGTATGTGCAGACAGAAGGTAGAATGAATTCTTGATACATTTGTAAATGAGATGACAAAAAGCAGGTGAAACGAAGCACTCGGAATTACAGAAGCATGTAACATTCTCTCACCTGATTCAAGCAGAATGAAAGTAAAAGTTGCCCTTCATAAAAACAACTCACTATGTCAGTTTTCCTCGCGCCATTGTATTGCAAGGTAAATGTCAAGTTACGGTGTAGTGGCTCCACGGTTAATTAAGTTACTCTTGAAATATTTGTGGCGACCCATCGCCCAGCTAATAGAAAGTTACGCTATTTGATATAGGCTAAAAAATATGCATGTCATTTAAGTTATATGGAACCAGTCAGACATATTAGAGATAAGCCGCATAAATTTAAGGTTACTGTGACGTATCCTGCACGAACTTGTTTTAATTATACAAACTTCTAAAGCAGGGGAAACATTAATATATTATATGATTTTACAATGAAAATAGGTATCATTCTAATATTATAAAGAATGTAAATATAGTATTATTTTTCATTCTTTTGTTTGTCTTTTATATTCCTTCTTTACTTTGTGAGAATGAAAAAGGGGGGATGAGGAACAAAAGAGTGGAAAATAATACTGCATGTATTTTATATTATAATATTGGAGATAAACCTATTCTCATTGTAAAATTATGAGATATTATTATTTCCCTGCTGTAGGAGTCCTCATTTTCTGGGAAAGCCTGCCGCTGCGCTGTGGTCTATCATACATCATACATCATCGCGGCAGAATAACTCCACCTTCCAGGCTCCCCAACCTCAGAATTGGGTTACAATAATGCCATGCCAGAAGAGAATACTAGAAATGTCGTAATGAGAACCTGATGGCACTGAATATCTTCTTCTTCTTCCTTTCCAGGTTTACGTTACTGCGACCTGTTCCGTCCATCGTTTCCTTGGCCGTCCTCCCAAATATATTTTTCCATGAGGTTTGTAGGTGTTGATCCTTTTGGGCAATTTTGTATTGTCCATTCTGTCTAAATGTGCTTTCCATTGGTGTTTGTGCTCTTCTAGTTTATTGCGTATTGAAAATATCTCGAGTTCATTTCCTATTGATTGATTATGTAATATATCCATGCGTGTACATCACTTTTCGGATCTTAAAAATTTCATCTCAGTAGCTTGAATGTGTGATATATCTTGTTTTGTAAGTACCCAATATTTAGATCAATGTAAAAGAACAGGAACAGTCATAATTTTATAAAACCTGAGTCGAGTTTCTCTTCGAATCTTTCGGAAGGTTCTTCCTATGGTGCAACACATCATTTGATATCAGTTTAATTTATTATGTATATCCCAATCATAGCTATATGTTATATCTGATCCAAGATAGTTAAAGTGTGCTAACTGTTCTATTATTTCATTATTGATTATTATTTTTGCTCTGGCTGGCACTTTGCCCTGAAAAGCCATAGTTTTAGTTTTTGAGTTTGAAACTTTAAGATTATGTAAGAAATAAATAATTTTCTGGAAACCAGCATCTGACACGTTAGCAAACGGTTTGTTAAAAGTTGATATAGATTTATCATCATCATCATCATCATCACACACCATTCACGAATATAGGCCAATGTTGACCTGTTTCGGTCTCAACTTGACAGAGTCTAAAAGTCGTTTTTGTGGACCTCCACGTCGTAGACGTCCTCGTGGTCGATAGCGACGAACTGCATTAGGGATCCTAGTTAGTGTCATTCAGGATACATGTCGCTGCCATCTGTCTCTATAGGTGGATATCATTTCTTCTAAAGTTGCATGTGCAATTCCTTTAAACTGTATGAATTTATGGAAATATTTTAGGGGGAGAATTGAATGGATTTTGCAAGAAAGATCCTGTTGTGATAATTATATTATCCAGACACTATCGATTAAAGAAAAGCAGAATTAATTTGGATAATTTTATTTCCAAGTCTCACAACCAGCTTACACAAACTATCTTGATAAAAAATGCTTCAATTTGCAGAAAAAAGCAAAATAAAACATCAAGTCATAGTCGTCCTCGTTGGCGATACCGAAGAACTGCATTAGGGATCCTAGTTAGTGACATTCGGGATACATGTTGCAACCATCTGTCTCTGTAGGTGAATATCTTTCCTTCTAAAGTTGCATGTGGAGTTCTTTAAACTATATGGAATTAGGTCCACCGCTGTGGTCTCGAGGTAGCGTGCTGTCTTGTCATGCATCGGGCACGGGTTCGATCCCCGGTCGGGGCAGTTTTTCTGGGTGAAGTTTTTCTCGGAGTTTTTCCTCATCTGTAAGACACATGTCAGGAAAACTTGCCCAAAGGGTCCACGAAATCATATGGACATCACCATCATCCTTATCATTATCATCTCATCGTCACCCTTCACCGGTGTGGTAAGCAACTGGAAGCTACCACACCTACAATTCCCTGTAAAGCTGCAAAGCATAGCATGAAAATTCTATGATTGCAGTGAAAGACCTGCCCTCGGGCAGAATTACTATGGATGGATGGATATGGATTTGTAAAATTATTTTATGGGGAGAATATTATGTTTTTTGCAAGCAAGATCCTGTTGTGATGTTTATATTATCCAGAAACTATCGATTAAAGAAACGCATAATTTAATTTAGATACTTATATTTTTAAGTCCCACAACCAGCTTACACAATATTCCTTAATAAAAAAACAATATAAAATATCACTATGGCAAGACTTTCACAGTGGTGTTACAAAATGTTGGTGCCACAGCTGTTTGCTATATAAATTAAGAGAATTATCTAGCAATGTATAATCAGTCATAGATGGATTTATCCCAATCATAGATACAGAGGTCACTTTTTGTTAAGGAACATATCATCACCTTACTTCTGAAATCTCAATAGTAGTAAAATTCATGGCAAAACTCCCTTTGAGGTATTAAGTCATAATATTAAAATTAATGAATAAAACTATAAAATAATCACCTTATAGGACCGTCTCCTCAACTTAAAAGATGTTTTAGCACTCTGCAGCCTTTCTAAAACCTCGTAAGTCTAATTTAACAAATTTTTAAGAGAGCATAAAACATTTTTGATATTTTTAATATAATAAATTTGTGATTTTTTAACATTATGAGGTATAATTACGGGCTAAAGAAAAAATTGACAGTCTGAAAACAGGTGACGATGGTCGCTGATACTGTGATGCTGTGTTTAAAAAAACATAGAAGTATGAGGTAAGAAGAATTCACGATTCATTTGATTCTTATTTTTGATATTGCTTATTATTTTGTAATTATGTTGAGAAATAAGAACTAGAAACAGAACAAGAAGGCTGGAGGACATGAAGTGGACGGATACGGACGAGTGGAGAAGGAAAATAAAACTTTAAGAACAGAAATATGTGTAAACATTGAAAAAATTGTAATATAAATACTTTTTAATGTGTTAATTTTGAACATAAACATTCAAAAGAGGATATTAGAAATATAGTTACAAAATAATAAGCAATGTTAAAAAATGTTTTTATGCTTTCCTGAAAAAAATTAAGTTATAGATTTACGATGTTTTAGAACTAAGATGACGCTATACTACCAAAGACGATGTTTATTAGTTCTGCATATTGGACAAGATGTTTACTAATATGTTTAGGACATTGAATAAAAAAATGGCACAGATTATATATTATATTTCCTGATTTTATTGAAAGGAATTTTCTGGCAGTTACAATGTAGGTTCAAACAGACTGCCTAGTATACCTTATTGATATCGTCGAAGAAACGATCGTAGATCTCTGTCGAGCATGTCTCCTTAATGTTGTTAAACGCATCATTCAATCGGCCAATCAGCTAAGCTCTTGTGAGCATCGAGATTCAATACACAATATTTTTCAAGTGAAAAAAATTAATCTAGTACTTGTTTATATGTGACGAAGTGAGCACCTTGGCGAACGCAAATAACTCATTAACGACATGATTGGAAGCACATGTTCCTTAGCAAATAATGATTATCTCTATGTGACATGTACCTTAAAGTGTGTCGATAAGTGCACTCTGTATTATTATTATTACTTACTTACTCACTAACACTATCGAATCCGTAGGTTCATGGCCGCGCGGACATAAGCTCTCCATACATCCATATCCTGAGCTAATGCCTTCCAATCATTCCCTGCATAATCTACTTCCATCAAATCATAGTTAATGTTATTCTCCCACCTCATTCTTAGTCTACCAACTGGGCGTTTTCTCTCTGGCTTTCCTACAAGAAGCTTCCATGCACATCTTTCATTACCCATTCGTGCCACATGCCCTGCCCATCGCAGTCTACGAGACTTAACTGTTCTTATTATATCTGGCTTCCTATAACGACCATGTAGTTCATTGTTAAGTAGTGTTCTCCATTCACCTGTCTGTTCATCTCTCTTTGGTCCAAAAATTTTCCTAAGAACTTTGTTCTCAAAAACTAGTAATCTCATTTGCTCCCTTAAAGTAAGATTATTATTATTATTATCATTATTATTATTATTTATTTATTTATTTATTTATTTATTTATTTATATTACATACTAAAGAACCTAATATTGTGAGAGAAACAGTAGATGTACGAATGGGACTTTCAAAAGGTGTATATTACTTTTTTTTTACAGGTCTCTTTGCTGCGGAAATCGATATAATTTGAGTCATTTTGATGTTCCTGATTTTACCAGACACCTTTCAACACACATACTTATTTTTTTGTTATTATTGTAATAATGTAAGATAAGGGACTAGCACAATGTATCTAGAATTACTTCCGGCACAGAATAATGAGATCGTCAACTGCTTGAATACAAAACAGCGAGCATAATAGCAAATTAATTAAAAAAACCTCTTACATGAATAGATGATAAATGCATCATTGTGAAACCTCCCTTCCTTTAATAAACTAACACTCCGAAACTATCATACTCAGCGGTTTATGGTCACGCAGACACAAGCTCTCCTTATATCCTAGTCTTGTGCTAATATTTTTCAATAATTCCCTATATAATTCATCTTCCTCACTCAAACAATATTGATATGTGTTCTCTCATCTTATTTTTGTCCACCTACTGGGTGTTTTACTCTTACTTTTACGACATGAAGTTTCCATGCCTCTGTTCCATTCCCCTTTCGTGCCACGTGACCTGCCCATTGCAGTCTTCGAAATT
Organism: Diploptera punctata; assembly: GCA_030220185.1. NCBI lineage: Eukaryota > Metazoa > Arthropoda > Insecta > Blattodea > Blaberidae > Diploptera > Diploptera punctata. Next base: position 192,005 of record JASPKZ010007189.1, on the reverse strand, counting down.
TAACTGTTTTTATTAGACCCGGTTTCCCATAAAGATCATATTGCTTGCTGTTATGGGGTATTCTCTATTCGACCTGTCTGCTGGATTCTCTTTGGTTGAAAAATTCTCCCAAGAAATTTATTCTGAAAAAATTGTAATCTTTCAGCTTCTAAAACTAATAACATTAAATAAATTCAAGTTATTGCATATTAAGAATATTAGGGTTAATATAAAATTATGGAATATTCACCTGAAAGGTCCGTCTCCTCAACTTAATTAATCATTTAACCGTAGCGCTTTCGGGACTTGTCCCATCATCGGCAGGATTCAAAACACCAGTTTTGAATCCTGCCGATGATGGGACAAGTCACGAAAGCGCTACGGTTAAATGATTAATTAAGTTGAGGAGACGGACCTTTCAGGTGAATATTTCATAATTTCATATTAATTTTGAATAAACCTCAACGGAACACACACCAACAAAACACCAGTTTTGAATCCTGCCGATGATGGGACAAGTCCCGAAAGCGCTACGGTTAAATGATTAATTAAGTTGAGGAGACGGACCTTTCAGGTGAATATTTCATAATTTCATATTAATTTTGAATAAACCTCAACGGAACACACACCGACAAAACACCAGTTTTGAATCCTGCCGATGATGGGACAAGTCAGGAAAGCGCTACGGTTAAATGATTAATTAAGTTGAGGAGACGGACCTTTCAGGTGAATATTTCATAATTTCATATTAATTTTGAATAAACCTCAACGGAACACACACCAACAAAACACCAGTTTTGAATCCTGCCGATGATGGGACAAGTCACGAAAGCGCTACGGTTTAAATTATTAATTAAGTTGAGGAGACGGACCTTTCAGGTGAATATTTCATAATTTCATATTAATTTTGAATAAACCTCAACGGAACACACACCAACAAAACACCAGTTTTGAATCCTGCCGATGATGGGACAAGTCACGAAAGCGCTACGGTTAAATTATTAATTAAGTTGAGGAGACGGACCTTTCAGGTGAATATTTCATAATTTCATATTAATTTTGAATAAACCTCAACGGAACACACACCAACAAAACACCAGTTTTGAATCCTGCCGATGATAGGACAAGTCACGAAAGCGCTACGGTTAAATTATTAATTAAGTTGAGGAGACGGACCTTTCAGGTGAATATTTCATAATTTCATATTAATTTTGAATAAACCTCAACGGAACACACACCAACAAAACACCAGTTTTGAATCCTGCCGATGATGGGACAAGTCACGAAAGCGCTACGGTTAAATTATTAATTAAGTTGAGGAGACGGACCTTTCAGGTGAATATTTCATAATTTCATATTAATTTTGAATAAACCTCAACGGAACACACACCAACAAAACACCAGTTTTGAATCCTGCCGATGATGGGACAAGTCAGGAAAGCGCTACGGTTAAATGATTAATTAAGTTGAGGAGACGGACCTTTCAGGTGAATATTTCATAATTTCATATTAATTTTGAATAAACCTCAACGGAACACACACCAACAAAACACCAGTTTTGAATCCTGCCGATGATGGGACAAGTCACGAAAGCGCTACGGTTAAATTATTAATTAAGTTGAGGAGACGGACCTTTCAGGTGAATATTTCATAATTTCATATTAATTTTGAATAAACCTCAACGGAACACACACCAACAAAACACCAGTTTTGAATCCTGCCGATGATGGGACAAGTCACGAAAGCGCTACGGTTAAATTATTAATTAAGTTGAGGAGACGGACCTTTCAGGTGAATATTTCATAATTTCATATTAATTTTGAATAAACCTCAACGGAACACACACCAACAAAACACCAGTTTTGAATCCTGCCGATGATGGGACAAGTCCCGAAAGCGCTACGGTTAAATTATTAATTAAGTTGAGGAGACGGACCTTTCAGGTGAATATTTCATAATTTCATATTAATTTTGAATAAACCTCAACGGAACACACACCAACAAAACACCAGTTTTGAATCCTGCCGATGATGGGACAAGTCACGAAAGCGCTACGGTTAAATGATTAATTAAGTTGAGGAGACGGACCTTTCAGGTGAATATTTCATAATTTTATATTAATTTTGAATAAACCTCAACGGAACACATCATGAATCTTATAAAAGTTGAATATTAGGGTTGGCTGTAAAATAGGTGAATCATTTTTAATTTAATGCTATATTTCATTTGAGTACTTTACTGTCTTATAAGATGGCCGGAAAATAAAATATTACATTGTCATGTGCATACTGTACACAAACACATATACATACACTCATCCTAGAGTCCTGTCAGTACAGAATACAAGAATGCATTATCTACGTACAGTGGTCTGCCCAAGTGGCGCGTACCTTTAAAATAGGCCACATCATTGCCATCTATCCGCGGAGCACAAACCCGAAGCACGTAGTGTAGTGAATGACATTAGAAAGACACACACATTGTCATGTACTCTAATACTCAAAATAGAGAAGCTACTGCACCAACATATTGTGACAAATTCTTAATCGTTGGTCAAGTGACTGCATTTGAATTTCGCGGGCGGCCGCAAGACTCGAATCTCACATTTTATGGTAATAGGAATTCGGATCATCAGTAACTTGTACAACTCACAAGCTAATCTGTCCAGACGTTTTCTTTTATTCGAAGAATCGCTTTAGCGGCTATTCCAGTGAAGGGCTGTGGTATACTTTTCGGCCACATCTTCGCCGCTTGTATAACAAGAGAAAGCAACATAATTTGGATGAATTGGGAGCAATAATATCCTACGTGTTAATCAATGTTCAACTAAACATCTTCTTCTTCTTCTGCCAAAAAAACAGGTTTCGGTTTATTCCCATCTGTGAACTACAACTGGAAATCGTCTGTCGAACGGCTATGAGGTCGACCTAAGTCTTTGTTTCGTGCAGGGTGATAATTTAATATATATATATATATATATATATATATATATATATATATATATATATATATATATATGGTAAACGATGTTCTGGCATCATAAGAACGTGCTGTCTCCATTTATGTTGATGAAATTGAACTTTCTCTGTCGTTTCCTCAACACCTAATTGAGTTGTAATACCATGACTCCTCATAACACCTGTTATTGACCGTAGAAATCTCATTAATGATATATTGATTCTGCTTTTATCAGTTTGTCATAGTGTCCAAACATTCACTACCATATAAAAGAGATGGTTGAGATATTGCATTATGAAATATAATTCAATATCTTTTCACATTGATTTTCAAAAATTTCTTCTCAAAACCCAATTTAAGCAATTGTATTTTATTAAATATTTATACACGTCATTTTGGTAATCATATAACGAAATGTGACTTTCTAAATATACAAAATCTGTCACTTGTTGTATTAGTTTATTTTCATTAAAGTAAGTAAAGTGATCCCACAACAGGCCCGGAAGCTCTTGGGGTAGTAGGAGGTTAGGGCTCCCACTTTTTCTAGACAATCGGCACTTCATGTCAGCCGGGTTGTCAGCCGTGCGTGCCGGCCGCCTTTATCCCCAGAACAAGCGTCTGGTACTCATTTCAGTTAGAGGCTGAGTCGGCCCCAGGGCCATAGTGCCGCCAGAGGGTTTGGGTCAGTTTAAAAATCCTGACCCCAACGGGACTTGAACCCTCGACCCTCCGGCTTGTAGCTTAGTGTCTTAACCACTACGCTACGGCGTGCAATTCAATAAACTAACATAAATTCCACTAAACAAGCTGCAGGAGATAGTATTGAGCATACATATTCGTTTATAAAGATGTGTAGAGAATGCTGCAGCTTATGTAGAGATTTAAAATTATGTTAAATATAAACTATAATAGTGGCGTGTCTAACAATAGTAGTTCGATTTCCGATTGAGGGTATTTTCACTTTTCAGCGGTTGCCCTTTTACCATCCGGCTGCTGGCCCTTCACATCCACATGTGTCAATCACAGAGGTAGATGATCAACAGCCAGTTTAGGGGTGACATGTGGTTAGCATGTCGAGTCCCCCAGCCGTTATAGCTGTTCCTCAACCTGGAGCCGCTACTTATTGTAGCTACCCAATTGCCTCACGATGCTGGGTGGTCACAGGTCCCATACTGGCCGAAATATCATGAGAAAATGTCTTCCCCCATGGAGACTCGAACCAGCGCAAGTCCCGTAGCTCTGCGCCAAGGCTTCCTACCTTAACCGCTCGGCTACGACGCGGGACATAGTAGTTCGAAAAACTTAAATTATAACTGTTTAAAAATAGAGAGGGGCCTACCAAACACTCTGTATAACAATTTATGTATTACTTTATTTTAATGTCAAATTGGTGTGTTTATTACTGTAGTATTGATAATCAATATTAATGGACAAAATGTTTAAAATGACGTTTCAAAATGCATACTCATGTAAATAGCACAAATAGAATATCCATTTTGTGATTTTAATCATATGATATAATACGTATAACCATGGCTCGCTTTACAATGTCCAGGCAGGGGTCGTTCTATAGATACTGCCGGATTAATTAAGTGATCACAGCTGGTCTTCACTTAAAAAACTGGAATTTCCCTTTTTAATCAAGTCACATGCATTGGGTTATGATATTATCATTCTACACGGTCATAAATAATAGTAATGGCAAAATAATTTACTTTAACGAGTTTCGCATAATGTAAAAACTTTAAATTTTATTTGCTACCAATAAATACAAATATATTATTTTTATTGAGGGTTTCATAATTATTCTTGCAGTTACACGGATTCGAAATATGGTAGATCTATCTTACTTTAATGGGGAGAAAATATTACAGGTGGAATGCAGGCTTTCACGGCCGGTAATCATGGTAGTAAAAGATTCCGGGCTATGTGGCCGTGGTCTATAACTGGCGTTTCTTCCAGACGTTTCTCCCTCAACTGCGGAGGGCATCTTCAGTGGCGAGCGCTAGAAGCTGTTGTTTCCCTGTCGTAGACTCGACTGCGACATTCGCAGTCGAGTCTACGACAGGGAAACAACAGCTTCTAGCGCTCGCCACTGAAGATGCCCTCCGCAGTTGAGGGAGAAACGTCTGGAAGAAACGCCAGTTATAGACCACGGCCACATAGCCCGGAATCTTTTACTACCAAATATTACAGGTGTTTGGAAATATAGTTTTTAAGAAAAACTTTAGACTAAAGAGGGATGTGCAGAAAGGCGAATTGAGAAGAATATATAACATATAATCCTGTATAATTTACTAGCTAATACCCGACGTACGCTGACACGCCTAAATTATTAAATCATAATGTGTTTTTACCTTTAGTTGAATAAAGAAAGGAAAAAAAAAATGTATATCATAATTATTTTTGGATACCCCGTGCTGTTTACCCGGCGTTGGCCGGAATACTATATTGTCCGATATACTGGTATAAATGAGCTGAAAGACTAAATTCGTTATTTTGAGTTATCCGTAAAAGAATACCCGCTGTGCGCTGCTATGCTTTCCCGGAAATCTACTTATTCCGATCTTCTTGGAATCAATGAAAGACAAAAACTGTTATTGTGAGTTATCCGTAAAATATAAACATATGCTGTCGCGGACTTTTTTGTATAATGTTTAGGGATATTCAATTCTGTGTACATTAATTTTGTAATTTATGGTTTAGGCAGCGTAAGCCATTTAAGCGTAAAAAAAGGACAGTATTCAAGTTTTTCACGTTTTTAAGGATGTGGGAGTTGAGTGTCACAACTCTCTTACAGCCTATATTCATCCCGAGAATCTTGTGAACATTTTAGAAAAAACTCCATCACAATCGGTATGACCGCGTATGAACAAACAAACAAACGAACAAACAAACATTCATTTTTATATATTAGATAACTTTAAAGGGAATAAATGTAAAAATTGTAATAAATATTCACGGGTATACCTCATGACTACATGACGTTTATAGGAAATCAGATCCAATGTGAACAGTTAGATCTCGTAGACTGTAATGGGTAGAGCATATAACACCCACGGGGAATGAATCTAGGGGTATGGAAAATTTCCTCTGGGGGTAATAATATTAACAAGACTATCGTTGCCTAGATTCCAAATAGAAAATATATTTTACATTTGTTGTTGGATTTTTTAATAAGAAAAAAAATTAAAAATTAAATTTATTTTAATTATTCTCAGAAGTGAAAGTAATAATAAACGGTGACAAAAATTTCATTCGAGAAGTTAAGATGTAATATCCAATGTTGTTATTTACAAGCAAGATAATTTTAAATAAATTAGCCCATTATGTGATTATAGCCTACAACATTCTTAAGATTTTTAAATATAAGTATTATTTTACAACTTGTATGCTCCAAAAATTTGATCTACTTTACGATAGTCATCGTCCGTAAATTGGCTTTTAGAAGAAACATTTTGATTCGTCTGGTCTACATCTGTTAACTAATTGCGTTCCGAGCGAATAGAGTGAAAAGCGAGATTCGGTATCTTGTTTCTGGTAACATCGAAATTGCACATTTTCCGAATTTAATATCTCAATTTTTTTCCTGGTACGTTTCCTCTACAATCCATAGAAGTGTATAGAGTGAATTTGGGTAAACAAATGATATGCTTAAACTCTTAATACTTTCCTACACATATCTTACAAATGTGGTTATACTAAATCCATGACGTATACGGAGCAGAAGTAAATAGGAGCCCTGCTTGACGTCATTGGCTAACCGCTCCAGCGCATGATTCATTTGCTTACGAAAAAAATTACTCAAGTATTGTGTTGCAAAGTGCTCTAATTTATTATTTACGCTAAACGTGAATTTAAAATTGGGACGGTTAGAAAAAAAGGGGTGTAAATGATTTAAAAAATGGATTCTGGTGCATAAATTAATCACATTCTTGAATCATAATTTCATATAATGGCAAAAGGATATAAGTGTATGTGTTGCAGTAGATAAAAATTATTGTTATAATTTTCAATGAACTATGATTCTCTTAACTTCAATTTTAAACCTGTTTTTATCGATATTGCAAAACTCTAATTAACTCCTTTGATTCTAACCGCTTCAATTGTTGGTCAGTAGATCGTAAATATGTTTTATTTTCATTATCTTCTTTTGTTTTTGTTGTTTCTGTTGTCATATGGGCAACTTTGGTTGATTCAAAGAAAACAATGAAATATATTTCACAAAATTATTAAATGTTGTCTACTTTGAATTGTATAATTTTAACTAAAGTCACACGTTTGTCGTTACAAAAAAAAACGCATATACCAGCGTTGACCAGCTTAGCTGCACTTAAAAGTGTCATGTGCACTCGCGAGTAAGCAGGAGCATCACTGGTCGTGAAGTGAGCAGCCGTCAACTCAGAGGCGGCTAGTCACTATTAAGAAACATTAAACCATTCTTTGGCATCATGCAGTATTCGATGTTCTTGATATATTAAATAAATAAAATATATTAATTGCCAATAATTAAATGGATAGAATTACGTTTGGCTTTGAATAAGGTTAAATAGTATTAAACTCATATCACAACGTTTCTTATTACATATTACCACAATATATTGAATCAATAATTTATACGAATGTTCATCAAGTAACTCGAAGAATCGATTCAACAATTTTCCCCTGTTAAGCCATTCCATTTCACTGAAAGTAGGGTATGTTACATACTCGTAATCAAGATCTGTAAAGAACTCTTCGGGATCTGATTTTGTTTATTGTTTTAACACTCATCACTTCATTCAGCAAAATTATTTTAGCACACAGATTTTCTTAGTGAATGAAGCGATGGATTCTCCAGACTGTCTGATCTTTTAGTTTGTCTTTGAGACACTACACAATTTCCAAGCTACACCCTACCATAGTCAGTGTGCCCCATCTGTGGTTACAGATACAAGTGAAATCCATGAAAGATCGATATTTTCTACAGCTTCTTCTACACATGATTATACTAGTATCCGTTGTTGTATCTCGCATTGGCGATAGATCTAACATCTCTACTGTAACTTATAATTCGAATTTCACGCCCCTAAAAAATGTTATTTGTAGACCTTCTGTGTTGAATATATCAACACTTTCATTTAAAGTCTAATAATTTTATTAATATATTATATCAGATTATTGATTTTAATTTTTTTAATTATTTCGTTTAGCTTATTTATACATTTTTAAGTGATTTATAATTTTAAAATAATGTGGATTTAAAGTTGGTTAATAAAATTTAAGTATGTTAAAATTTTAGTTTGTGGGAATATATATATATATATATATATATATATATTACTTCAAATTTTTACTATAATGTTTTATTTAAAAATAATAATTTAAAGATAAAGGTAAAAAAACTGTTTAAAGTCAAATACATCAACAATACAACGTAAATAAAATACAATAAAATTACTTGCAATTTTCATTAACTTGTGAAAAATATCACCAGCAAGGTATTATATACGGCGAGTAACAATTGTGCGAGAAAGTCTAATTGCGTCAAATAATTCAATTTTATTAGGGCATAACAATTCAGCTTCTATTTTCTTATAGTCTTTCATAAATTCGCCATCAGACAAACTGCGGCGTTATTTCCCAATATGCATTCCGATTTTGGTAGCTGACACGAACAACTGATTCACAAGGAGACGTTTCTGCCAGCAATAATAATAATAATAATAATAATAATAATAATAATAATAATAATAATAATAATAATAATAATAATAATAATAATAATAATAATAATAATAATAATAATAATAATAATAATAATAATAATAATAATAATAATAATAATAATAATAATAATAATAATAATAATAATAATAATAATAATAAAAATAATAAAATAATAATAATAATAATAATAATAATAATAATAATATTGTGTGACAATTAAAATTTCAGCCAATGCAAATAAATACATTTAAAAATAACATAAGTATAATGAAATAAATGTACACTACTTTGTGCAGTCACGGATGAAAATTTTTCTTTTAACTTTTCGACCTCCGCTGTATTATCGGTATCCTTATAATTCGCATGGTATGTAGAATAATACATCTGAATATTGAACTTTCTCACGTTAGTAAGAACTTTCAGACACACTAAAACATTTTGCTTTTCCTTCATATTTAGTAAATAAATATACATAATCCCATTGCCCATTAAAATAAAGAATTGGGGATGACGAACTCAGTTTCAAATCTGCTGCATGTTCCGGCATGATTACACCGAGAAAAGTGACATTGTTAATGTGCCGCCGCGTCATAAACCTCCCTCCCCTTCATACCTTCTTTATTGATTATTTGAACGTTCTGCTCTTCCGTCGTGCACACGTGCAGGGAAGAGCATTCTTGCACAAATAGCATGAGTTGGTCACCGCTGGAATATACTATAATCGTTAATATTCTGTATCATTAAAGACAAATTTCAAAGATGTGTGGGACTATTAAAAGAACACTACAAACAAAAAAACAACAAAAGAAACAATGCTAAAGTTTTATAAGGTAATGGCAGTTCCCATTGTGACATATGGATCAGAGAATTGGGCCATGGATAGATTAGACAGAAGATTACTAGAAACATCAGAGACGAAGTTCCTCTCAGATACGTTGCACGATACACTCTAAGAGATCACATTCCTAGTGAAACAATTAGGCAAGAACTCAGAATTTTTAATCTACATGAGAAAATACAAAACTATAAACAAAAATGGCATGAACTTATTTTAAGAATGGACTCTTCTAGGCTAACAAAACGAGCACTGTTGTACCAACCTCAAGGCTGTAGAGATGTGAGACGTCGTAGAAGATGATGGGAAGATAAGTTCTGAGAGAGGAACAGGCCGACGGTCTACCATGAAGATGATGATGTTCTTTAAAACTTACATCAACGGTAATGAAACACAAGCGAGGCAAAGAAAAAATTTAAAATATAATTGTGTACAAAACATTATAAAATAATATCCTTAAATAGCTTTGCGACATATAGTAAATAAAACGGCTTTGTTCATTACAATAGTTATATTTATTATTATTCTTGGATCATGTCAGAAAGTGATTGAAGTTATGTTTTATTATACCATATCTACGTTCAGGTCTTGTTTCCATAAAATGGAACTGCCTTTAAAAAACAGCATCTTGTGAATTTAGCTTTTTTTTCATTCACTTTCGACAGTTTATTTCCGCTCCATACACATTGTGGATTTGGTATATCAGAATGTAAAGTATCAGCGCCGAAGACAACATAGGACATCATAAGGCAGAGATCATACATCCAGACCCATTCTTTTTTGGTGGCGCTGACATCCTGCTAATTAAAAATGTAGGAAAGTGTTATGGATTTACCTGTATCACCAGTTTACCTGATTTTACTCTATTACCAATTTTACATTTTTGGAAGGTTAATTAAATGTCACTAATAGCATTGCCTATCAATAAAAACGAATCATTAAATAACTGAATTCAAATAAATTCTACAAAAAATTGTCAAAATATTCAATTTTTAATATATGCTTAATTCTTTCTACAATTACTGGATTAGTCTGTAAAATACATTAAAGTAATGTACAAACTTAAAACGTTTAGTGAAAATGTTATATTATAAATCAAAATTCCATGTTTTTAAGTAAATACATTGCTGTACAATCGTTTTATATTTGGTATATGATGCACGTTATGTAATTATCGAAAATCGTTTCCTTTTTACAAAGCGCCTACTGTCCAGTTAGGTAAATTCTGTACATTAGGTTATGAACATGTACTTGTATTACAGCAAAATTACCTTACCTATGCGGTACTTAGAATCCAGAAGAGATCTAAGCCAAAGGAAAATATCAATTTATGGAAATATAAAGAATTGAAATTTACTTTTACTAGAGAAAAATATATAGGTGAATAGATATGTGAATGTACTTGTATTGTACAAATTAAACTTTTCTTGTTTTAATGCCAATTATGTATAAATCATATTATACGCTGAACCCGGGACCTTTGGTTTTCTAGACCAAGTGCTCTACCAACTGAGCTACCGGAGCAAGATCCAATCTAAACACTTTTTTTCTCTATATAAGTTGTAATTCCCGCGTACCAAATGCTCTAAAACCTTTGCTTCTATCTTTGCAAATGGCGGCTTATTTATTAAGAAGACATATATACAGGAATTATACATTACATGTAGGCATGTAGGAATTCAGAAGCTTGAAAAGTAGTGAAAGAGAGTGCAATTTACGTCTGTCAGTAAGACGGAGCCAAGAGAGGTTATTAAAGTGTTCGGAAATATGGTCATAACGGCGGATATTGAAAATGAATCGAACGCAAGCGTTATGAACACGCTGCAGTCTCTGCGACAAGTCATAGTTTAGATCATTATATATAATGTCACAATAATCGAAGTGTGGTAACACAAGATTCTGCACAAGGATTTGTTTTAACGAAACTGGAAGAAAATTCTTTAAACGTCTAAGATAATGTAAGATGGAGAAAGTCTTTTTACATATGTGTTTCACTTGTGTTTGCCAGGTTAAAATTTGCGTCTAGATGTAGTCCAAGATCTATTACTGAAGAAGAATAAGGGATAATTATATTATTTATAGTAATGTTTGGAAGTGTAGATATGTCAAAAAGTTGTAAGCAGTCTTTGTTGCCACATTAGAATTACTTGTGACTTGTTAGGATTTAGATTTAGACCGATAATTGAAGACCAGTTAAAGATGGATATGGGATCGTCATTCATTTTCGTCAAGCTGTTATAGAGAGAATGCGGAAGTGATTGTAGGTAAATTTGGAGATCATCAGCGTAGAGGTGATAACGGCAGTGCTTTAGTACAGTTGGCAAGTCATTTATGTAGATCGTAACTTACTTAAAAAAGGAGCAGATGAAATGAAATGTATCGAAATGAATTACTTGAAAATCGGTAAGTACAGTAATGAAGTTATAAAAAATAAAGACGTAGCTCATTGCTGTTGTTAGGAGCTCCTACACCAAGTTCATTTTTGGTTACTTCTTATGCTCATAGAAGTCATGAATGGCATGCGGTCAATACACCGACTCAATGAGACACCTAACAGAGAACTAAGGTCTTACTAGGACATTGAGGTCGGTAAATTTTTCTTAGAGGCCTTTTTATAGCTTTAAGGATACGCCCTCAGAGGTCCTCATCTAGGGGATATGTGGATGGCGACCACAAGGTGCCCAAGCTGTGCAAAACATTTCTTCCACTTACTTGTGTTTTTGCACTCTTTTAACTTTACTATCTAACCTCTCTTGGTTAACTCTTGTTTTTTCGACCCCGACGCTATTAGGGCATCCGAGGGCTAGGGAGTCCTTCCTTTCTTCCATTTCTTCTTTCCTTTATTTTATTTTCTTCTCCAGAAAGCCTGACCAGAGGCTATAAGATGGCAGCCCCATCACTGGTCTTGCCTTCCTTTGGCCAGCAACCAATCGAAGGGACTATTATTATGCTTTCAAGTCTTATATGAGAATTTCCCATAAGGGAAAATTTTCTATAGGATCGTAACAGGCCTTGGCCTGATACTTGAAAGGAAGAAGAAGAAGAAGGATCGTTTACGAACTTGAAAATCTTCAGACTCGGAACCCACGGCTTAAAGTCTTTCCCGATGAACTTGCTCCTTGGATTTTTCCGTCCTAAAAAAAATCCACTGACCACGGCCGGGTTTTGAACGCGCGACCCTCGGGATCAGAGGCAAGGAATGAAGTTATAGGTAGAGGAAAACAGGAAAATCTCTGAGAAAAACCTACCCTTACTCCAATTCGTCGACGGACCTCAAAACGACGAGGTAGACTCGCCGGTAGTTAAATGGCCTTCAGCTCAGAAGACGAGGGACACTCGCTTAAGTCTGCTGTTACATATTTTGCAATATTATGTACATCCCTCGTAAGGACAATCCTTTGTTAACATTTGTGCACAATAGAGGAATGTGTTTTTGCCCACACCCTTATTGTAATCTCAAGTACCGTTATCTTTTGTTTATTTTGAATGTCTGAAAATAGACAATTTAATTTGCCGTAATTTAAATCCGGTTTCTGAGAAAATGTATTCAGCACTTAAACCTGAAACGAATGAGTTAAAATTCATGACTATATTCAGTAGAAAACCAGCATTAAAGAGTAGATTTAAGTTTACCTTATTTACTTGTGAATGGCTCTCTTATTCCATTTCATACCAACCTGCAACAAATAGAAAAATTTATTATAATTATTATAAAAACATGATTTTAGTATATTTTAGTAATTCAAGTCAAATTTTTATGCAACTGAAGGACTTATGGCAATAACATATTACGCCACACATTGTTTTGTGATATATACATAATTTAATGTTTCAAAAAATTATAAATAATAATTGGGCAGTATTGGTGTTAATACATTGTGTGTCTATATGTTTTAACTCATCACAGATGCACTTTCAAATGATTTTATGGATATATCAATGTATTTGCTATTATTGTAATAAATTACGTTTCTTAACAATGTGGCTTATCATGTTACTGCCCTAAGCCCTTTAATTATAATTTTATGTATTTAAAGTAACAAAGCACAATTACTGTAGACTGCGTTGGGAGGATATTTTGAACAAATTGTACGTGAATGAGTGGCATGGAAGCTTCTTGTAGGAAAATCGGAGGGAAAACGCCCATTGGTAGACCAAGAATAATGCGAGAGAATAAATTAACCCTTAAATTGGCAATGTATCCTACAGGATACATCAATTGGTTTAATTTATTTAATATTTTTTAATAAAACAGAAGAAAAACGAACGAGTAGAAATTACTTAAATTCGTGTCGAATTAAAAAACATACCTAATAATAACAGTTATGCACGATTTCGCTTTCACTGCGATCCGTCACATTTAAATAACTGGCACGTGAAATTAGTGTTTTGCCAATTCAAGGGTTAAATTATTTCAGGGAAGTAAATATTATTCAGGGGACAATATAAAATCAATTGAAATTTTACAAAACAGTAACCGTTTCAACATTAACATACGGGTCTGAAACTTGGCCTTTAACGATCTCTGATAAACATAAAATTGAGACAATAGAAATGAGATTTCTGAGATCCGTAGTAGGTGTATCTTCAAGAGATCAAAAACAAGTCAATATATCAGAGATGAATTACAAGCATATAATATAAATGAGAGAATATATAGAAATAAATGTAAATGGTTTGAACATGTACAAAGAATGCCAAATAATCCTTTATCAAAACAGGTACTTTATTATATACCTGAAGGCCGAAGAAATGTTGGAAGACCGAAACGACGTGGGAAGGACGACCAGTAGCATATTGTGCAGCGGGGAGCGGAACGGGCCAATAGGTCCATGCCTTGAGGATGATGATGTGATTAATGTGAAAACATTAGTTCAGAATTGGAATGTGTGAAGAGCTTATGCCCGCGCGGCTATGAACCTATGGGTTCGATAGTGCCAGTGAGTTAGTTAGTTCAAATAACAAAGTTGCTGTATTTGGAATAACGCTGTTGGTAATTGCTCTTAGATGATGTTCTGGGCGCGCTTTTAGAGTTTGTGTCGATATATTTTCATATGGAATATGATTCTCCGAGATATTTGAACATGAAGAGTGTTCTGCATTGTTATTTATGAAATATGTTCACTTTGAAAATATTTTTTTTGTCGTAAACGTTATTTGATTTTAGACTTACGCATTTTTCTACGCCTAAATCACTAAGTATCAGCTTCTATTATCAATATTCATAAAGTAACATTTTAAAATATTTTGGCAGGTGCCCTCAACTAGGCTAACAATTTTGAAACTACTAGAAATGCATGCTATTGTGCATTACAGAGACATTTTACGTCCTAAATCCTTTCCAAAAACGTTAAACTGAAAAATATATAAAGCTATTATTCTACCAGTTATATTATATGGTTGCCAAACATGGTATCTTACTTTAAGGAAGGAAGGAGACTACGAGTATTTGAGAATAAAGTACTTAGGGAAATTTTTGGACCAAAGAGAGATGAAGAGACAGATGAATGGAGAAGACTTCATAACAGTGAACTACATGGAATTTATAGGAAGCCAGATATAATAAGAATAGTTAAGTCTCGTTGACTGCGATGGGCAGGACATGTGGCAGGAATGGGGAAAGAAAGATGTGCATGGAAGCTTCTTGTAGGAAAACCAGAGAGAACACTCCCATTTCGTAGACCAAGAATGAGGTGGGAGAATAACATTAACTATGATTTGAGGGAAGTAGATTAAACAGGGAATGATTGGTAAACATTAGCTCAGAATAGGGATGTATGGAGAGGTTATGTCCGCGCGGCCATTTGAACTTACGGCTTTGACAGTGCTAGTGAGTTAGAACTTTCAGAAACCGGCTTTCATCTTCAGCAGAGAGTATGCCCTACTAACACCCTTCTCCTCATTATAGAAGCAGGTTTCTGAAAGGCCTGTAGTTTAAAAAAATATATAGTTGACTACGACGGCACCTGTCAACGTATTCATTTATTTTAATATTCTACCTTATTACTATTCACCTCAACGGAATTTTATTAAGAATTTATTAATATTGATTATTTATGAAAAAAGTATTATTTTTTTTAAAACAAAAAAGAAATTATCCTCACAGAAAATGTTCACATTTCTTAATGTTTTGATGTCATTAATTTAGCTTCCCTTCCCTGATGATACTCTTGTAAGTTTTCGTCTAAACAGAACCCCATGTGTCCTTTGGATGGATAAAATGTCATTGTTTCGTTGTCAACGAATCATGTTCTCTTTGTTAGTAAAATATTAATTAAGAAGACAGTATGTGAGGTTGTTAAATGTGTATGATGACACCCGGTAGTGAAGACTTTTGACTGAGCAAGCAAGACTAATGTGTCTCTGACCTAGGTATTCTATCTTGATGAACAAATCTCATGTATCACTTACGTCAGAGTGGTTACATAAGAAGTTAAATTGGCTGACACTTGGAACATCGAACATAGCTTGCTCTGGAAGGATTAATTTTACCTCAGAGTTGCGCTACTGTTTGCTTTTGTCCAGGTCCCACAAGTTTAATTGAAATCTACTCCCTCTACCAACTTCAAAAAAAAAACTACAAAAAATAACTTAGGCGTTCAGAGTAAAACTGAATTAAGATTCTTGTCAGACTAAAAGTAATGTTATATTTTTATTAATTACATACTTTTAGGATAATATATTAATTACATTTATTTATAAATATCATAAAACAGAATAACCTGTCTAATTCCTCTTCAAAGAAGTCAAAATGGTGTTCAAGAAAAAATCCACAATAGTTAGAACAACATTAACTAACTCACCAGGTTCATGGCCGCGCGGACATACGCTCTCCATGCATCCCTATTCTGAGCAAATGTTTTCCAATCATCCCCTATATAATCTACTTCCCCAAAATCATGGATAATGTAATTCTCCCACCCCATTCTTGGTCTACCAACTGGACATTTTTCCTCTGGTTTCCCTACAAGAAGCTTCCATGCGCCTCTCCATCCACCATTTGTGCCACATGTCCTCGCAATAATAAATGAAAATAATCCAAATTTCTTCATATTTTACAAGTATAATATTACGTATATATAATTATTTAAATTTTACTTAATTGGACTTTATATAAAAGAAAGTATAGTTGCAAAATTATAAATTTGAGAATAAAATGATTTAAGTCAGCTAAAATATGTTATCATCTTTATAATCTTGTTCTTCTTTAATTCAGTTAAACGTCTTATCTTATAATAATAATAATTAATAATAATAATAATTATTATTATTTTTAGGTACTTTTTCATTCATACACCATCCGTGCCTTACAGTGGCACGATGATCTTTAAAATCAAAGAAATTAAATCGGTGTAAATACATACAACAGCAGCCACTACTACAAAGTAACAAGAAGCCTTACCATAAAGTTTCTTTGTGCGATAGTGCGTTTGTCGTACTTACAACAATGGCGACCACGATTGAAAGTTCAACTTCCTACATTTTGGAGTTGCCAACCTAAATAACTATACTGTAATATTACATATTACAAGCCTCGTACGGGAAGTAAAACCACTGCCCTCTATGTAAAGTACGTACAATATAAGTAAATTAAAGTGATCCCACAACAGGTCCGGAGGCCCTTGGGGTAGTAGGAGCTTAAGGCTCCCACTTTTTCTAGACGAACGGCACTTTATGTCAGCCGGGTTGTCAGCCCTGCGTGACGGCCGCCTTTACCCCCAGAACAGGCGTCTGGTACTCATTTCCATTAGAGGCTGAGTCGACCCCAGGGCCATAGTGCCGCCAGAGGGTTGCCACTACACTACGGCGTGCCCCCAGTACGTACAATATATATACAAAAATATATCCAAAAGGTAGTAAGAAACAAATAACTGCGATTTTAAATGAACTTTTTTGAAACAATATAAAACAATAAATACATACGCCATTTCATAACTTATTGATGTCACGGCCTGCTGTAGTTTCAAGTAATAAACATTGCCCACACTTTTAACAGTCAATTGTTTATAATGAACGCAAATATTTCCAACAAAGATGTTATCATTTTACTATTATTTATTATTTTCAAAACACTATAGCGCAAAAAATAAAGTACAACGCACGTTGTGGAGTGTTTTACAGAATCTCGGAAATAAAAAACCTCGCTCTCGCTCGGTTTTTAAACATTTTACTAGCTTCTGTAAAACCACTTCGAAACCTCGCATCATAATATAGGCTACTATTATACATAGTATAAACAGCAACACTAGATCTAAGACTTATCTTTATAAGCTATCAAATTACGGTTAATATTCAAAGTATTTTATTTCTCTCTCTCATTTCCTTTTTTTTTTATTTTCATTCTTTGTAGGTAACTTTACGTATTCCAGGGCTCAACATAACTTGTCATATGACTTAGTTCAAGGGTCGCCTCCAATCGAAGTCTCTATGGTGTTGCGTAATTACGAACCATCTCGGTTTCTTTGTTCGTCTCGAGGTTTCAGCTCTCCGAGAGTTTATAAATAACATGCATACTGGTTATTATAACGTAACATTTATTAAATATTCGATTAAATTGAAGGTGACCCGTGAATTAAGCCTATGAACGTTATACGATCACGGCTTATGGGGGAATATCCCCAGATGATTGCTCAGCTTATTGGGAGGATCAACTCCAAGACAACAAACATATTTAAGACAAGACACCACTCGTAGGCCTATATTCACACTAAACAAGGAAAAAAAAAAAAAAACATGTATACGATTATAATGGACAGATGGTGTTCGGGGACTAATTTATGCCTTAAAGTTCCCTGATGTTATAAAGGTGAGGAGAAAACCCGAAAGAAAACCTCACCCTCGAAACCTGTGTCGAACGGAAATCGAACCCGAATTTTCTGCATACGAAGTAACTATATTACCAAATAAGTAATTCATCTTTTATTTAATTATGCTTTTTAACAGCTAAGATCATTAGCGTCGCATTTCAAATTTGGGGGTTAAAAGGGCGACATTTTTTTTTCCTCAGAGGGATCTTTATTGAAGCTTTAGGTTCTTTTACGCGCTGTCAATTTACAACACGGGAGTCACGGCTTTAAATACCTTCCGAAGGAACTCATTCTTAAGATTTTCACGCCCTGAAACTCCACTGACCTCGGTCGGATTTGAACCAGCGAACTTCGTAAGCAGAGTATAATTTAGTAACTACTAGTTCACCAAGAAAAACTCTGTTACCTATAGATAATAAAGTATAGGGAAAGAACCAAGTAAGTCATTTTTGTTTCCTTGGAACCTGGAAATAGTACATTACGATGCGAGGTTTGGAAGTGGTTTTTACAGAATCGAGGAAAATGTTTAAAAATCTAGTTATTGCTCAGTTTTTAACATTTTCCTCGATTTTGTAAAACACTTCACAAACGTGCGTTCTACATTATTTTTTTGGTCGATGGTGTTTTCAAAATAATAAACAATAGTAAAATAATAACATCTTTGTTGGAATATTTGCGTACATTATAAATACCTGATTAACGTTAAGAGTGTTGGCAATGTTTATTAGTTGAACTGCAGGAAGCCGTGATACCAATCAGTAATAAAATGGCGGCAAGTAATATAATAATAATAATAATAATAATAATAATAATAATAATAATAATAATAATAATAATAATAGCTTTATTTTACCTGGCAGAGTTAAGGCCTTAAGGCCTTGTCTACCACTCAACCAGGTTAAAAAAAATACAAACAAAAAAATATTCTTAAATCTAAATTACAATATACTTATATAAACGATTACAAGTTATGAATACAATACAATTAATATTTATAATGTATTTTAATTTACTCTAAATTTAACGAATTAAATATATAATATGTACAATATATATAAAAAACGAGGAAAAGATTAATGACATAGTATAAAATTAAATAAATAGAGAAAAATTAATTATTAGACAACAGGTAACTGTAGGCCTATAAGCGTGACTTAAAGGCACCAAGTGTGCGGCAACCCCTGATATCTTGACGAAGGAGATTCCAGGAGCGGGCAGAGGCTACTGTGAAGGAAGTAGAATAGGAGGAAGTGCTATGAAGAGGAATTGTTAGCAGACTGCTATCTTGTGACCTAGTGTCAATATTGTGGTAAGAGGATAACTTCTCAAATCTGGACGTATGTATAATTTTATATTCTTTCAAATAAAGTTCAGTTCATTTAAAATGAAATGATTTGTTTCGTATAATGTATATTAAAACTACCTTTTGGATATATTTTTGTATACACATTGTACGTAGTACATATAGAGGGCTGTGGTTTTACTTCCTGCACATCGTTTGTAATATGTAATATTACGTTATAGTTATTTAGGATGGCAACCCCGAAATGTTGGAAGTTGAACTTTCACTCGTGGTCGCCATTGTTTTAAGTACGACAAAACGCACTATCGCACAAAAACGCATTTTTTAGTTGTCCAACAGCCCACTTCCTTACCTACGATAGGTACGCTTCATCTGCTTCTTTTGTTTATCACTACAACCAGATCATACTATTTATTGCCAAAGGAACGCAATATTGTAAGAATGCTCTCTAGTGGAGAAAAAATGAAACACATCAAACTGTATATTAATTCATTTCTGATGTCGTATATCCGTCCCGCGCCGTAGCCGAGCGGTTAAGGTAGGAAGCCTTGGCGCGGGACTTGCGCTGGTTCGAGTCTCCATGGGGGAAGACATTTTCTCATGGTATTTCGGCCAGTATGGGACCGGTGCCCACCCAGCATCGTGAGGCAATTGGGTAGCTACAATAAGTAGCGGCTCCAGGTTGAGGAACCAGCTATAACGGCTGGGGGACTCGACATGCTAACCACATGTCACCCCTACACTGGCTGTTGATCATCTACCTCTGTGATTGACACATGTGGATGTGAAGGGCCAGCAGCCGGCTGGTAAAAGGGCAACCGCTGAAAAGTGGAAAGACCCTAAATCGGAAAATCGGAGAATGTCGTATATCCACACTTTGGAGATAAATAAACCCATGGCCAATGAGTATCTTTTAGGCTCTGTTTCACACATCTAAATGACTATTTAACTCATGCCCCCAATGGGAGTCAATGACCAATCACCTTTCAATGATTTGTGTTTTACAACCAATCAGAGTCGTGTTTCACGAAATATTTATCAGTGTTATATTTACCATATTAAAGAAAGCTCCTCCTTTTTAATATTCTGAATAGGTCTGACCATTATTTTGCAGTGACTGAGCCTGTAAGAAATACGGCTACCAGATTGTATATATAGTGCATAGATGTCAACACATAGCGCCTACAGAAGTTAATATAAAAACATTTGTAGCAATTTATTATACCACCAAAAAAAAACCACTGTTTGCACTTTCTTAAATGTATTTTTTCCCAGGTAATAATCCAGAAAAATATAATTGTCATATTTACATCATACGACATCAGAAATGAATTAATATACAGTTTGATGTGTTTCATTTTTTCTCCACTAGAGAGCATTCTTACAACATTGCGTTCCTTTGGCAATAAATAGCATGATCTGGTTGTAGTGATAAACAAAAGAAGCAGATGAAGCGTACCTATCGTTCTCATTTGTTTTCAAACATCGCCGTTTACATTAGATATATAAATATTTTAAAATAACTATAGTTAAATAATGCTTTGTGAGTAAACAGCTTAATTTTATTCGTTAAATAGTCCTAACAAATGCCACTCTTGATTTCCAAATTCTCTACATAAATTCACTCCTCACTTCGTGAGTCGTGAATTTATCGATAATTTGGAAATCACTGGTGGCATTACTTATGAGAATTTTTAATGACAGCTCAAACTCATTCTCGACAAAAAGGTGATTTACTTGGTTCTTTCCCTCTTCAAATGTAAGCTATACATTATGGAATAAAACACAGGCGAGACACTAACACAATCTGTTGAAAAATACTCCTGAGTGTTTTGATATGAGTAATCTATGGTCTCTGGTGACTTTTTGTTAGTTAATGTGTTTCTTTTCTTATTTCGGAATTTATCCACAACCTCAAGAAATTCGCCTTCCCCTGTAGCAGCGGTCTTGAGCATTCTCGACCTCATTTGTAAGTCCCAGTTCACTCATTCTTCTTCTCACACCATCAGCCAACCTTACTTAGGTCTTCCCTTTCTTTTTTTTCCCCTATCTATTTTCCACTCCAAGATCTTCTTAGGGATTCTATCAGATATCATTCTCTTTAGTTATTTATAATAATAATAATAATAATAATAATAATAATAATAATAATAATAATAATAATAATAAATAATAATAATAATAATAACAATAATAATAATAACAATAATAATAACAATAATAATAACAATAATAATAATAATAACAATAATAATAACTAACTCACTGGCACTATGGAACTCATAGGTTCATGGCCGCGCGGACATAAGCTCTCCATATATCCCTATCCTGAGTCAATGTTTTCCAATCATTCCCTGTATAATCTACTTCCCTCAAATCATAGTTAATGTTATTCTGGTACCTCATTCTTGGTCTACCAACTGGACGTTTTCCCTCTGGTTTTCCTACAAGAAGCTTCTATGCACACATGTTTCATTCCCCATTCGTGCCACATGTCCTGCCCATCGCAGTCTACGAGACTTAACTGTTCTAATTATATCTGGCTTCCTATAAAGACCATGTAATTCACTGTTATGCAGTCTTCTCCATTCACCTGTCTCTTCATCTCTGTTTGGTCCAAAAGTTTTCCTAAGAACTGTATTCTCAAATACTCGTAATCTCCTTTCCTCCGTTAAAGTAAGAGTCTATATTTCGCATCCATATAATATAACTGGTAGAATAATAGTTTTATATATTTTCAGTTTAGCGTTTTTTGAAAGGAGTTGGGAAGTTAAGTGTCTCTGTAATGCATAATGCATAATAATAATAATAATAATAATAATAATAATAATAATAATAATAATAATAATAAAATTATGATAATGGGTTGTTGATATGTCAATTATAAAGCATCCCCTTAGGACTACGATAAGATCGATTCTGATATATTGTAATAAAAAATACAAATAATGAATATTTCAACATCTACAGTTGATATGTTAGGTATGTAGGCGGTCTAACACATCAACATGTTACTCTGTAATAATTCACCGGAGACCATGGGTTCCTTATAACAAAACACTCAGATAAAAATCTAGGAACAATCTGTGAACCTTTGTAGTAGAATTCTGTTCCAGATTGTATATTTTTTCCCCCACAGCTGAATAACTTGAATAATTGTGATTTAAAGTGTGAACTATTATTATGCATTATGAAATGGAATACAACTTTGCCAAGTAAGTAAACTTGTAACAAGAGATATTAAATTAAAACTTCCTTCACACTAACATAAAATTGGGAAAATCACGAACCGAACAGAAGTTCATTTAAAAATATTTCCACTAAATTACTTAAATGTGAATAAAATCAAGCATTTGAACATTATTAAAATATTTGGTATTTTTCTCTCTCTCTCATTCATCTATTTCCACAACTTTTGTAACTTGACAAACGTTGTTATAATTACAACACTGGAATGTGAAATTGTAATTTTTTTGCATGTGTATTTGTAACTCATGAATAAATCTTGAATTTGAAATAATTCATCTGACGGACAAACAGATTTTCACAACACAGCAGTCAGCGCTCTGAAACCACAAAACCAATTGAGGTATGTATCACAAAACCGCTTTATCCATGCGAATAAACTTTCAGCACTGTAATATGTATCAGCTACAGAACTATCAGGTCGTATATTTTAATTTGTTCATCGGTGTGGTTTTAATGCGTTCATAGAAGTTTTATATCAAATTATATTTGCAACAAATTACAAGATGGGTTAAATAATACATTTGATGAGATTAGAATTAAACCATAATAGATGGTAATCAATATTTTTTATTCAATGACCCAGGTTGTCATTTCGACATTTCTGGTGTTCTCCCCTGGAATTGGCTTAATTGTAACCCATTTCTGAAGTTGGGGCTCCTAGAAGGCGGAGTTACGTTACCCTAATGATATCCATCCATAGTAATTCTGCCCGAGGGCAGGTCTTTCACTGCAATAATAGCATTTTGATGCTATGCTTTGCAGCTTTACTAGGGAGTTGTAGGTGCTTTCCACACCGGTGAAGGATGATGATGACGATAATGATAAGGATGACAATGGCCATATGATTTCGGGGACCATTTGGGCCTTAAAGTTTTCCTGACATTTGTCTTATAGGTGATGAAAACCCCGATAAAAACCTCACCCAGAAAAAGGCAGCACGCTACCTCGAGACCTCAGCGGTGGACCCTAATGATATGATGGGTGATAAATGACAATGAAGCGCCAGGATGAGCACAAGTGACAGTAAACTCCTGAGGATAAAAGAATACCTGTATTTAATAGTGGACTTTGAAGAGGATTAAAAGGTAAAATTCCTGTTGGCGGTTAAAGCGATACAATATCAATAGTGGGGGATAATGTACTATGGAAAAAAGTTAAAAAAAATTAGAGAAAGAAAAATACTTCTGAAATAATAACCTAAACTTAACGTAAAATTCCAAACCATGGGCAACCACAAGAATAATTTCCTTTAAGGAAACATTTTTATGGTTTGACCAGTAGCCCATGAGGCTGGGCAATATAATGCTGAATTAGTATGGAGATGAAAGAAGAACAATGGCGGTTCCAACACTACTATATGGATCGGAACACTAGATCTTAACCAAAAACCAGGAATGAAGAATAGAAACGTCAGAAATGAGGTTTCTGAGGGGTGTGGCTGGCTATACAATAATGGATCAAAGGCGAAGTGAGGATATACGAAGAGAACTGAATATATTCAAACTATTAGATAGGAATACACAATACAGAGATGAATGATTGGACCACACCAATAGAATGGATTACAATAGAAATCCTAAACAGATTCTTCATTACAAACCACTAGGACGAAGAAATGTTAAAAGGCCCAGTAAAAGATGAATAGACCAATTCTAACATGAGATCGGAACAGACCAGCAAGTCTAATCCTTGATGCTGGTGATGAAAGAAGAATAAAGGGTGATATAATACCAAAAGTAGTAAAACATGCAAATTTGAAAAATTGAAGAAAGAGACAGAAGATGAAAACATTTTTGGGATGAATATTAATCCCCCCAACATTTTGGTCAATTCCCTCAGATGGAACAACATTCAACAATGAACAAACAAGGGATGAAGCAGTAGCAATATTTAGACTTGTTAACAGGCCATGACTGTCTGGCAACACACCTACACAAAATTGGAATTTTCAACTGTCCAAATTGTATACTGTGTCAATGACAAAGACCACCTTACTAAATGTGAAGCTCTCAAGGCATCCTACAAGAACTCTGTCTGGACTCTATTGGGAAACGAGAAATCAAGTAGAACATATCCAAGCTAATGACCATTATACTACTACTACTACTACTGCTACATTCAACAATGAATGAGGAAATTCGCAATATCAGATCAAGGTACATAGGACAGAGCATTTAAGGGATATTTGTAAATTTATAAGTATAAATGTCCGTTGAAACAAGTAATTTTGTTTAATTAAATGCAAAGTTGCAATAATATTGGTTGGAGAAAATCCTCAGTAATAAAGAAAATCCTCATAAATAAAAAATAAAATGTGTATAAAATCTGACAGAAATATGAAAATATTATATTTATATATTTTTTATTTATTTAGTCTGGTGATGTTAAGTTCAGAGGGAAAATAAGGAGTTGGTAGACCGAAGAATGAGGTGGGAGAATAACCTTAACTATGATTTGAGGGAAGTAGATTATACAGGGAATGATTGAAAAGCTTTAGCTCAGGATAGGAATAATGTATGGAGAGCTTATTTCCGCGGCCATGAACCTACGGGTACGATAGTGCCAGTGAGTAAGTAAGTAAGGTGGTGATAAGACCATGAGGCCTAGTCTTCCACTCACCAGGTCAAATATACGTTAAATTAAAGTACAAAAATCACAGTAATATTAGATACTAAACGATTATTTGACCAAACCGAACAATAACGAATATAAGATCCAATAACACAATACAGTTAATGATAATTAAAATTCCTGTGTACGGTGGGGAGGTTTCAAATTTAATCCAGGTAGTTCGTGCACAATATAACAATCAAATATTGTACACAATCACTCTTTCGAGCCCCGAGATTGAACATTTTAAATTAAAATTTCTAACCTGCCCGGTAACCAGCAAAACGGGCGGGTACCGGTTGTGCGCGAAAAGTTGTAAACTTTTACCATTTGCAAGCGAACTGTTTTGCCAATAAGGTTCATAAGTGGATTGAGGATAATTGAGAATGCAGTGTAATATTCTCATCATATAGATTGAGGAAAGAGTCATTTCATAGAATCAGATTCTATATTTCCTCCAGAAATTTTGGTTTCTGAGAAAATCACGTCTCTGACAGATCTACCAATGCTTGTGAAGCATTTCAGAAAATTTAGTGTTAACTTTAACAAAGCGTATTCATATACAGAGCTATTCAGAAAGAAGGAACAGACTTCAAACATTTATTTCTTCCAAACTGCAAAAAAAGTAGAAACAATTCTAATATTTCTGGAAAAAGAAGAAAAGTTCAAATCTCACTATTTTATGCATTCAATATGAGTACCATGTGTCATACGACATATACCAAAATGTTGGCTCATTTCTTGCCACACGATTCAGCTGGTTTGTGGTTATCAAAATCACAACTTCAACAATTCGATGTCGCAGATTTTCAAGAGTGTCGGGCCTCTCCTCTTCCAATCCAACGTCCTGGAATGGTGTTATTCAGGTAACGTCGGACGTGGTTAGAGAAATGCGGTCGTGATCGGAACTTCAAGCTTTTCTCTTTTCAGGAACATTGGAATTGTGTTTCCATTTTTTGTAGTTTGAAGTCTGTTCCTTCTTTTTGAATAGCCCTGTATATACTACTTCAATGAAACTATCATTCAAACACAGAGAAGCAGATATATTAAAATGAAGATACACATTCTTATAGGCCTACACGTAATCCTTTGTATGAAAAAAAAACGCAAGTAGTACATTCAGGAATTATTTTTAAAGTATAAGCATGGAAATATCACAAGCTAGAACTTATTAAATATTCCACATTATAGCAAAAATGACATAACATGCACGACTATATTTTATTAATTTGGCAGAAACCCATTTCGGGTAATTTTATTTTCTTCTCAAATACCAAGCATCGGATCATGAGATTATCATACTACAATTTTAACTTACTTATGACCCGACACGGGATAGTCATAAAGGGTCGTAAGACCTTATGCGCAATTAGTCTGACCCCAATACTGACCGCCGTGTGAAGCGAGGTTATATTATTTACTATGGAGGTAGTACGCGCAAAGCATGCAAAAACATCGTATAAATTTTGGTCCTTATAGAGAATACTGAATGAAAGAATATAATGATGTTTCCTTATGAAAGAATATTTTTTTAATCTTTACCGATCCTACCTAGTAGACACTGAAAATGACCATGATCAATATATACAGGGTGTAACAAGACTTCACCGACAAAATTATAGGGATGATGGGCCATGCAGAGGGGATGAAAGAATTTTTTTTTAATCTTTACCTATCCTACCTAGTAGACACTGAAAATGACCATGATCAATATATACAGGGTGTAACAAGACTTCACCGACAAAATTATAGGGATGATGGGCCATGCAGAGAGGATCATTTTTTTGTGAAGGAACATATAGTCGCAAACACGTGCTTTATGAGATATGCGCAGATGAAGGTGTTCACCCGTAAGGGTCGGAATTGAATACAAACAATTGCACACGTATCAGTTTATTCAAAAATATATGTTTTTACAATAAGTAATCAAACAGTCGACCATGTGCCTCATTGCATGTTTGATATCATCGCAGCAACGATCGGCCAATACGACCGAGCATGACAGGATTGCTTTTAACGTCGTCAAAACACTTATTGTTTGAACACTTGTTGTAAAAAAAACATGCCCTTTTCAATAGAATGATACGTGTACAATTTTTTATATTAAATTCTGCCCCTTACGATTGAACACCTTCATCTGCGCATAACTCATAAACGAGGTGTTTGCGACTATATGTTCCTTCACAAAAAATGATCCACTCTGCATGGCCCATCATCCCTATCATTTTGTCGGTGAGGTCCTCTTACACTCTGTATGTGTGTGTGTGTGTGTGTATATATATATATATATATATATATATATATAAACTTATACGGTACCTGTCTGGGGAGTCGGTTTTTTTTAACGAAACTCAGCATATAGTAAAATCAATTAAAAATGCAAGGTCGAGTTCAATAATGAACAAAATCGAAACATTAGGACTAAGAGTTCTCCTGAAACGAGAGTTAAAAAATATATTCTACCGATTGCTATTTAAGATTTTTCGTAATGAAACTCAATATATATTACTGAAATAAAAAGAGGAAGGTTTTTACAAAAAAAGAAAAAAGAAAAAAAGAAAAGAAAAAGCGCGATCCGACCATTAGAAAAGGGGATTGACCTGAAATCCAGAATTAAAAATTCAATGTAGCCGTGTCATGTTTGCTTTGTTGTAATGCAACTGTATACCATACAACTGAATTTACTCTTGAATTGTGATATATTTATTTAATTTGTGTATTATTTATAGTAAAATAATGGAACATTAATAGGTAGAAATGTATAAAATTGTATAATAATATGCAATAGGTAATAACTTAAAGTATATACCGGTACATGATTTGTTTTTATTGCAGTCTGACACATTTAAATAAATTGACAAAAGATATTCAGTAAACCAGCAAAATTGAACCATACATTCGACTTGAGGAATTTGATTGGTTAATGCAGGTCTTGAGTGATGGCATTTTTTTATTAATGATAGACTGTTTATCACCACTATCAGTTATATCACAACAAACACAATTCTGCCATGAACGATAGATTATTCTTGTCTTTAGTCATTGATTGGTAGAATACAACCCTTATATAAGACGATAACTACATTACAAAAATAAACAAAACCAGGGTTTGATATATTCTATTTATCTTTTCCAAATTAGCAATAGCTTACATTTGGTTACACAAAATATGCACCTGTTGACTGCATTATATACTACTGAGAGATAACAGCGACTACAGAATTCCGATTTTTTAAATTCATTTCTACATCCTCATATCCCCCTGACATTGGTATTATTGTAACCCACTTCTGAGGTTACGGGGCCTGGAAGTCGTATTACGCTCTCCCGATGATATAATAATAATAGTAATAATAATAATAATAATAATAATAATAATAACAATAATAATAATAATCATCATCAACAACAACAACAAGGATTAAGCCCAATGGCCTGTTCCGATCTCATTATAGGTCGAATTGGTCTTTCCATCTCTTCAATGGTCTTCTCAACATTCTTCTCCCTTTTGGTTTATAATTATACATTTTTCTTGGTATGCGCTGTTCATTCATTCTTAATACGTGCTGAAGATAAGCATTTTGATAATATTTTATTCTTTCACAGAGATTAAATGTATTAAGTTCTGTTCTTATATCTTCTTTGCTATTGCTCTCAACATCTTCATTTCTGCAGCCTCTATTTGTTTACTATCTGCCTTTGTTAATGTCCAGGTTTTACATCCATAGATAAGAGATGGAACTGCCAATACTTTGTAATAATAATAATAATAATAATAATAATAATAATAATAATAATAATAATAATAATAATAATAATAACAATAACAATAACAATAAGAATAATAACAATGCTTTATTTATTTTGGCACAGTTAAGGACATAAAGTCTTCTCTTCCGCTCAACCAGCACAAAAATGATATAAGATAGATGATGGCGATAATGATGTGACAGGAGAGATCTTAATCTTAATATGATAAATATGACAAAGATGCCCAGATGTTGTTCAGGAACCGTTTGGGTCTTGAAGTTTACTGACCCCGAAAAAACATCACCCAGAAAACTTGCCCCGACAGGGGATCTAACCCGGGCCTGCTGCGTGACAAAACAGCACATTACCTCGTGGCCACAGCGGTGGAAGTGTTCCAAATATTCGCAGTGAAGCTATTGCTGACTTCAAGTTCTTCTCTCTGTGTCGGCCCAGGTTGCTCTAAATCGGCCCAGATTATTATATTTTTTTCTAATCGTAACATATACACTGAAAATTAATTTAAAATTAATGAAAAAGTATAGAGCTACTTAATCTTCTCTATATCTAGTGGATACAGTTGCGTCATATGTAAAGTAAGATCGTGAAGAGGAACAGATTGTCGGCGAAAGCGAGTCAGATGATGTCACGATAAATCCTTTCCCTCAATTACAGCTGTAACGGAATGCGCAGTTTCCGACCGTGAACTTGTTTCTTTATCTGCGCTCTTGGCATTAAAATCTGGTCTCCATAATAAATCGCTACTTATTAAATATCTTAATTACTGAAATTATCTTTCTTAAAATAACATGTTTTTACCATCCTCACTCACATATTGTTTATGAATAACGAATAGCGGTTCCTACACTGTGGAACGCGTACACAGAACTTATTTAATAAATATCCCAAAAACAGAGATAAATTAAGATGCGAAAATAAAATGAATATTTACCCGTGACCCATTTCTCTACGTAGGTAATTGAATTGTGATCGGGCTTATGTTCATTTCATCTACGTATTCTGGTGGTGATGATGATGATGATAATAATAATAATAATAATAATAATAATAATAATAATAATAATAATAATAATCATCCCTCCATGGTATCTTTACCTTATCGTGGTGGAGAGGTTTGCGTGTTTAAATGAACCCGAGAGCTATGCCGACGGTAGCATTGCTGCCGGATGGGTCACTCATGCCAAACAGATCGAAGGAGATAAGCAAGACGAAAAAAATTACCTTGGTCGAAAGAGTGACGATCTTTCACCGTGAAAATACAACCGTCAAGAAACGCGGACGTGGGTTTCACTGGGGTATGAAGAACTTATGTCCTCGCGGCCATGAACCTATGGGTTCGATAGTGCCAGCTAGTTAGTTATATATGAATTAAGCCTTACGAATCTCGTTTCGATCGAATTTTTAACACTCTAAAGAGTGACACTACACTGTGTCTTGCCCTCGGTCCTACATTTTGCGTTGTTTTAATAATCAGTTATGATAGGCCCTATACGTTCATCTTTCAATTGTATTATACTTTATTTAGATCATTTCCATATTGATTAATAATAATAATAATAATAATAATAATAATAATAATAATAATAATAATAATAATAATAATAATAATAATAATAATAATAATAATAATAATGTATCACTCAGTAGAATAAACAGAAGGTGGCCGAATATAGCATGGATTTAATCGTGTTTTAGGCAGCATGAGAGAAAAAAATGAACGATTTAATTAGATTAGAATAGGAGAATGGTAAATGAGGTATTTGCCTTCTTATGATGAAAAACAAGTTAACGTGATGCATAATGAAACTTTTCGCTGTTATGAGTGACAGACAATACGCAGTTTTTTTTTTAAATTTTCCAATACAGTTATTTTAATACAGTTCCAATAATGGATCATTTATAGTATTATATAATTGCTACTAGTAAAATTAATATGAAATTCGGTTGAGGTGAAGTCATATGATGAAAGTTAAAGATTAAATTTAAAATTTTACCTGTTACGAGATCGTCAAAAACAAGTCAGTTGCTGTTACAAACAGTTGGGAGTAAACATCACCGTACACAACAACAACAAATAGCGGAAACTAAACCTGCAGAAGATGGAAGATAACTTCCGAAAGCGCTCCAGTTAATTTTATATACAATATTTTAACACAGTTGAGGACGACGGCACCTACCAACAGGTAAAATTTAATTTTTAACTTTCATCATATTGTATAATTGGTTTTCTCAATTTGGAGTTCATTACTTATAGTAACTATTCAAATTCCTCACGATGCTGGGTGGACACAGGTCCCATACTAGTCGAAATTTCATGACAAAATTTCTTCCCCATGGGTACTCGAATCAGCGCAAGTCCCTTAGCTCTGCGCCAAGGCACGTTGCCTTATACCACCCGGCCAGGACGCGGGACAAAGGTTTATATATACACTATGCTAAGAGACAAATATTCATTATTTAGTTAATATTTTTGTATTTGAAAAACGAGCAACATATTTCATGAAACAAAGGGTCTATGTTATATCTAAATGTATGCAGATAAAACATAACAAAAGACTATTGTCTGGTAAGCAAACAGAAAGGGAAAGTGATTGTAACTCGCTTTGGGTTATAGATTTCCCCGGGCGTTGAACTCTTTTGCGTGTTGGAATCATTCGCTGAAACACAACTCTTTGTGATTGAAAATAATCTGTAATCTACATAGGCCTGAAGATATTTAAAGTTTTCCAATTTAACTCTGATTGGAGCTAAATACAGTAAACCTTGCTCAAAGCGGAATCGCATGGGACTATTTTTTCCACATTAGACAAAATTCTGCATTATAAAAAAACTAAAACTTATTAATAATCTTAGATTACAGAATACAGTATATGTCTTTTTACATACCTTGGATTAATTGTGGTTCCGCCGCCTTTGAAAAGTGAAGTATAGTATGTATGAGGGACTTCGGTGGTAACGCGCGTTTCGTCAGCGTTAAAAATGTCTCTTAGGCGCGTATCCTCAAATTAAAGTATACAGTTTCGGTTTTCACTCACTAACTACACTTTCATCCACATCCTTTGATTCCCCGAAAATTTCATTCCACACTATATTGTGTCGTCTTTTAAAACTGTTCAGCCAACCTGAATTACCTTGAAATCGTTATTCTCTAGGGACATAGCAACAGCTAAAGCTTTACTTTGGAGCATCGGTCCGGAAATTTGGAGATTTATCTTCAATCACTTTTATTTTTAGTTTAATGACAATAATGCATAGCCTACGTTTTAGCCATCTTTATTTCGTAAATTCAGAACTCTACCTGTGAAAGATCGGTCTCAGAACTTAAACTAATTTAAGATTTTGCAGTGCAATGGTTATTTGTCATCATCGTCTATGCAAGTTGCCTGTTACGGTCTCAAAAAGAATTTTCCATCCAGCCCTTTTTCGGACGTCCCAGCGATCTTTTGCATTGAGGAGCAGTGGTTATTTGTAAGACAGGTATTTGTATTTCGCATAACGGGTGTACAGTGAGACCGAAATAAAATTTCACGTACAGGTAGAATCTATACTTCATCCGGCGGCAGGAATCATTCCTTATTGTTTTTTTGGCATAACGGAAATTTAATGAAATGGAATCTATTTTATTTCTCTGTCTTTCCGCTTTACAAACATTTTTTCATGAATTTTGTAGAAATATCCTTCCGTTTCCGCGTTGGACAGATTCCGTTTTATGTAAAATAAATACATGCAAAATTGCTATTATTTCGTCGGGACCAATAAATTTGTTCACATTGGACAGATTTTCGCATTATTCACGTTTCGGATTAAACAAGTTTTACTGTATAACGTTTTTCATAACATATTATCCAACGCAGAGGAAAATTGATCTGCTTCGTTTGTGGATGATTTGCGAACTAATGCCGTGTCATCCCGCGTACACTCGCTTCACGTCAGTCTGTGGCTTACCCTAAGTAAGCTGGGTAAGTGTTTCTATTGATAATTGTTGCTGACTATACATGGTTATAAAGTAAAATGTTAAAATATATACCTTTTGGCAGGCGTCGTTATCCTCAACTGTGTTAAAAATGTTTCTTGATTTTAAAAATTAGTAACTGTAGTCCTTTTGGAAGTTGACTTCTATCAAATGCAGAAGAATTATGTGCTACTAACTGTTGTTAATGTTGTACGACGTCGTAGACTTTGATGGTCTTGAAGCGTCGTCCATAGCAACTCTTCTGCTGATGATGGAAGTCGACTTCCGAAAGGTCTACAGTTCCTAATTTTTAAAATGAAGAACATTTTTAACGCAGTTGCAGACGACGATACCTGTCAAAAGGTATATGTTTTAACATTTTACTTTATGACTATTACCACAACGGAATTTAATATGAATTTTATTAGTATTGAATATACGTGGTTAGTATATCTACGTCAGCGCGACGCAGTGACCGTGCTGCTATGACTGGAGGTAAACGTTCCGCTGTTGGTATAATAATTATGCAATCAGTAGATGTATTTCTAGTCATTCATCTGAAGTATTTACTTTAGACTCTATTGATATACCAGGTCTAAATGTATCGTCTATTTTTGCTATGATTCCACAAATCCTATACTGACGTTTGGAGAAATGGTGCTGCTGTCACGAGACGAAAATTATGTATGTAATATTAAGGTGTGCAGAAGCATAAGTTCTGTAAAATAATAATAAACGAAACATCACACGTTTTAAACTAAATTGAATGAAACAAATTAAGAATGTAAATCTATGTTTAATGCATGGTTAACACGCACACACTATTAAGTAACACTAAGAAATTAGGACTGGAAGTAAATATCAATAAAACTAAATATACGGTCACATGTAGCGTGCTGCCTTGTCACGCAGCGGGCCCGGGTTCGATCCCCGGTCGGGGCAGTTTTTCTGGGTGAGGTTTTTATCGGGGTTTTTCCTCACCTGTAAGACAAATGTAAGAAAAACTTTAAGGCCCAAACGGTCCCCTAAATCATACGGCCATCATCACCATCCTTATCATTATCATCATCATCATTTTCGTTATCATCATCATCATCATCCTTCACCGGTGTGGAAGCAACGGGAAGCTACCACACCTACAATTCCCTAGTAAAGCTGCATGCATAGCATGAAAATGCTATGCTTGCAGTGAAGGACCTGCCTTCGGGCAGAATTACTATGGATGGAAAGTAAATGGACAGTTAATGACAAATGAGGGAAATTTTGAGGAAGTGGCTGAATTCAAATACCTAGAAACAATAATCACAAATAGGAATGAGATGAACAAAGAAATTAAACATAGGCTCAATTCTGGAAATGCGTGATATTATGCATTGCAGAGACTCTTATTCTACCAGTTAAATTATATGGGTGCGAAACATGGACTCTTACTTTAATGGAGGTAAGGAGATTACAAGTATTTGAGAATAAAGTACTTAGGAAAATGTTTGGACCAAAGAGAGATGAACAGACAGGTGAATGGAGAAGACTACATAACAATGAACTACATGGTCTTTATAGGTAGCCAGATATAATAAGAACAGTTAAGTCTCGTAGACTGCGATGTTGCACTAATGGGGAATGAAAGACTTGCATGGAAGCTTCTTGTAGAAAACCCAGTTGGTAGACCAAGAATGAGGTGGGAGAATAACATTAACTATGATTTGAGGGAAGTGGATTATACAGGGAATGATTGGAAAGCATTAGCTCAAGATAGGGATGTAGGGAGAGCTTATGTCCGCGCGGCCATGAACCTACGGGTTCGACAGTGCCAGTGAGTAAGTAAGTAAGTAATGCATGGTTTATTAAGCAGTCAAAGTAACAATCACTTAACTTAAGAGAGTTATTCAGAGCCCATATTATATAGCTTTTAAAGGTACAGATTATTACTAGATACGTTTTTGATAAACTTTATCCAGAAATGCATAATTTGGATGCTATAAAGTGATAAGAATCATATTTCAGATCTCTTATATACAGTGATGACACTCAATTTTAACTGAAATTATAGGCTAACCGCTTTTAAAGTGATCCTCATCAAAACAAAACCACGTGACCTGCTCGCGTTCCATTGGTTATGGACACCGACATACGATGTAGAAGAAATAAGTACGCGAAAAAGTAGTTCCCTTCAATTAAATTAAAAAAATATGTCCTCTGGATATACTTGTTGTTCTTCATGAATGAAAATAGTAATATTCAAAGCATTGCAAATACTCTAAAATATACCGAATCAGTAATTACAACTTAAAATAGTTTATTAACATATGGGTGATGAATTTGAGTCATGCTTCAGTCGATTCAAATGCAACTGAATGAGGGAATGTTTCGAATATTCTGCCGCCATCTAAATTTTTAAAATGCAAATATGGCAAACCTTTGACTAGTGGTCAAATAACAGTTATTTGAAATGTATTTCACAAGTTCGGTGAAAAATATCATCAGCTTTTATGTAACCTACCCCATTCAACGATCACAAGTCTTATATACTTCACACGTGCTCCCTGTCAATGTGACAGTTATTGCGGCGCGAATGGCGAAAGGATCAGTCACTCTACGAGCGGATAAAGTATACATTAAAATATGAGCATATAAATAATGATAAAACCAATATGAGTGATCTTCAGTTCTTCAAAGAGTGAGAAAAAATTATCATTATCGTGATCTGGTTTACAATCTATTATTACTCTTACATCCCTTTTCATCCAAATAACTCTATCATTGCAGTTTCAGTCTTGTAATTAATTTCCATTCATCGCTTTTCATTGCTTCCTTCACGTCAATGAAAAAAAAAACTTCTGTCATATCATATTAAACAAGGGTATAAAACATGAAGAGGATATGGCAGAAGATGTAAATATACCACATAATCTGAACCCAAATATGTAACATATTTTTATGTCTAAATCTGGTAATACTAGTGCATTAATAAATTAAATTAGCTACAATCCAAGTAAACCCTCCATCTTGTTGTGGTGGAATAGCTTGCGTGCTTAAATGTTCCCTAGAGCTAGGCCTGCGGTAGCATTGCTGCCTAAAGGATTACCCATGCCGGACTGGTCGAGGGGGATAAGCCAGACAGAAAAAAGTACCTTGGTCGAAAGAGTGACGATCATTCACCGTAAAAATACAACCGTCAAGAAATGCGGACATAGGTTCTACTGGAGTAACAATTTCCGGAGATAAAATAGTCCCTCATTCGGTTCTCTGGGCACGGACCACTTCAGGAAATCCATGCCAAACACAAGGGTATGTACCTACGAACATGGAATTTTAGGACTTTATACAGTAGCCGGGCCCTAGAGGTATTAACGCCGGAATAGATAAATCACCCTTGGATATGATCACTTTACAAGACGTTAGTTAGAATCTAAGTATAATTTTATTACAATAAAATAACTTTCTGAACTGACTGTATTAAAAATGTATAACATACAAAAATAATTATCACAGTACAATGAAGATATTAATACAACTTACATTTTGCAGATGATCAATTTTTAATTGCACAAG
This sequence comes from Diploptera punctata, assembly GCA_030220185.1. Taxonomy (NCBI): domain Eukaryota; kingdom Metazoa; phylum Arthropoda; class Insecta; order Blattodea; family Blaberidae; genus Diploptera; species Diploptera punctata. The sequence continues at coordinate 155,283 of JASPKZ010007189.1, read as the reverse complement.
ATTATGAAGATTTATAACATATGACTAGAAAATTAATAGAAGAATACGAAAAATGGGGATTCATTTTGTACATGAAACAAACAAAATATTTATCAATTGGTGAACCAGAACAAAATTTAATTTTGGAGACTGGAGAAACAATAAAATCTTGTAGTGAGATCACATATTTAGGAATTAAAATAAATGAAAATTGGAGTTATGAAGAGGAAATAAGAAATAGAAATGATAAAGGAAAATTTGCAATTGCTTGCCTCAATGGAATATTGTGGGATAAAAACACAAATAATAAAAATTAAATGAATATATCATACAATTGTTAAAAGCATCATTACTTATGGAGCAGAACTTTGGCCATTAACAACAAAAACAAATAAGTATCTTTTGGCAACGGAAATGAATTTTATACGAAGGGCAGGAAGAATTTCAAGAAGAGAAAATAATTAGGAACTCAGTTATAAGGGAGAAAATGAAGATTGAAGACACCATTTTAGATTATATTAAAACTCAGCAATTAAGATAGTATGGACATGTCCAGCGAATGGAAGAGGGTCGGCTACCAAAATCTGTTTTGGAATGGAAACCTGAGGAAAGACGAGGCAGAGGAAGACCTAAAACCTCCTGGAGTCAGGGAATATGTTTATACATGAAGGAGAAACATCTACAACCAGGAGATTGGATGGACCGACAAAATTGGCTATTAGGAATCGGACGATGTCAAAGACATTAATCAACCGATGATTTATATATCTATATAGAATACATTAGAAACGAGTTAAATAATTTTAAACCTTTAGATAGAATAAAATAAAATAATCTAGAAAAAAAATTGGAAAGAACATGTTCAAAGAATGAAATATGAACGCATACCAAAAATTAGACTTAATTACAAACTAAAAGGAGACAGGAATGTTGGTAGACCGACAAATAGATGGATTCAACTTTTTGAATGAGAATCTATGAGACCCGAACAAACCACATGGGCTTAATCCGTGATTGTTGATGATGATAATTTGACTTCTTCTTCTTCTTCGGCTTTCCCCCACTTATAGGTTTGCCGTCTTCAGTTTCCATTCATCTCTATCATTCCAATCTCCCTCTTCCAAATTCCTATCCTCCATTATTGTTCTGACGTAGGTTTTCCATTTCCATCTTGGTCTACCACGTTTATTTCTTCCAGGGGGTGACCATTGGTATATATTTTTTGGCCATCTTTCATTTTCCATTCTTTGTACATGGTCATACCATTTAAGCATTTGATTTTCAATCCTCTTAACAACAGATGTGGTGACCTTCATTTCTCTCCAAAGGAATTCATTTCTTATTTCATTCTGTCTTGTTTTTTGGAGGCTTCTTCTAAAATAATCGAATTCAACTGTTCTAATTTTATTCTTCTGTAATTCCGTCAAAGACCAAGTTTCGCTTCCATATGACAAAATATTCTGTATTATGCTCTTATAAATTTTCATTTTAGTTTCGTTTGTAATATTTTTGTTCCAAATTACTCCATGTAATGTCTTAGTTGCATTTTTTGCCATTGCAATTTTAGTCTGTACATCTCTCTCACAGGTACCGAAACTTGTAATTATTGACCCAAGATATTTAAAAAATTCACATTTTTTTATTTTCCCTGTTTCAAGTATGAGGTCATCCACATCCTTTCCCAAACACATATATTCTGTTTTCTGTAAATTTATATTCAGTCTCCATTTTTTATATTCTTCCATTAATTTATTTATCATATATTTCATATCATCTTCTCAACTGAGAACTTATAAAATACTGAATTTATTGAAGTGCTTCCATTACGTGTTCTCAACACTAAGCATAAAACATATTAATAATTATGCAATTTTAATTGGCCTATGTCACTTATCGTAAGTAATGCTACGAGTGATTTCCAAATTATGGATAAATTCACGACTCACGAAGTGAGGAGTTAATTTATCTAGAGAATTTGGAAATCAAGAGTGGCATTTGTTAGGACTATTTAACGAATAAAATTAAGCTGTTTATTCAAAGATCATTATTTAACTATAGTTATTTTTAAATATTTATATATTTAATGTAAACGGCGATGTTTTAAAACAAATGAGAAACGATTGGGACGCTTCATTTGCTTCTTTTGTTCATCACTGCAACCAGATCATATTATTTATTGCCAAAGGATCGCAATAGTGTAAGAATGCACCCTAGTGGAGAAATTTATAACCAACATAGTAGGTATTAATTAATTTATGATGTCCTATGATGTAAATATGTCAATTATATTTTTGTGCAATGTCATTTTCTGGAAAATAACTCGTTTAAGAAAGTGCAAACATTTGTTTCTTTTTTTTTGTGGTAAAATCAATTGCTATAAATGTTTTTATATTATGTCCCGCATGCGCAATGTGTTGACATTCATGCACTATATATACAATCTGGTAGCCGTATTTCTTGGGGAGTCAGTCACTACAAAATAATGCTATGACATATTCAGAATGTTAAAAGGAGGAGCTTTCTTTATTGTGATAAACTTCTGTTGATAAATTTGAGGCGAAACACGACTGTGACTGGTTGTAAATAAAAAATCATTGAAATGTGATTGGCCATTGATTGCCATTTGGGGCATGAGTTAAATAGTCAGTAAACTGTATTAATGAAATGTAACTAAATGATAAATTGTAAAATTTATTTAGTATTAGACCTATTTCTAGATTAAAATATGTCATTCCACGACAGATAATGAAACAAGGTAGGAATAAAATGCCATCATGCAACATTTTATGTTTTGATGTACAATGAAATTAATGTCAGAATGTCACGCATTTCATATTTACTTTGTGATAGAACATGACATATCTGTCCGAGAAGTAAGTTACTACAAATTAAATTTCACAAAATGTTGAGTTCACTTTATACAGTTAACTCTGATAGATGTAATATTTGAAATTGCTATTTGCGGAGTATATACTTAATGTAATCTTAAAAGTTTATTTTTCTTCTTCTTCTTCTTCTACGCATGAAAGCTGGCAGCTTGTTGCGTGTTCATTCACTACAGGTCCGGGGTATGGTGACGTCCTTCCATCGTAGTTGTGGTCTTCCAAAAGGCCTTTTCTGCTGAGGTGTCCAGTCACGTAATTTCTTCACAAGTCTACTGTTCTCCATTCTATCTATGTGATCGTTCCAATTTAGTCTTCTATCATTTATCCAGAGGTTTATAGGTTAAAATGTCACATTCTTCTCTAATAACTTTGAAACTAATATTTAAGGGGAGGGGTTAAGTCTCGGAGACTGCGATAGATGGCAGGAATGAATGAGGATTAGGAAAACGAGAGAGAAAGCACTTAGTAGATTCAAGAATGAGGTGAAAGAATACCATTAACCATATTTTAAGGGAAGTCAATTATACAGATATGATTAAAAATATGAGGTCATGAACCTCGGGGTTCCATATTTCCAGTGAGTTAGTATCAAAAATGCATTGCTATTTTATAGCGTAATTCTGGAAATGGGTGCTACGTATTATGCATTACAGAAACTTTTGATGTCCCAACTCCTTTCAAAAAAAGTTAAACTCAAAATATATAAAACTATTATTCTACCAGTTATATTATATGGATGCGAAACATGGACTCTTACTTTAAGGGAAGAAAGGAGATTACGACTATTTGAGAATAAAGTTATTAGAAAAATGTTTGGACCAAAGAGAGATGAAGATACAGGTGAATGGAGAAGACTACATAGCAGTGAACTACATGATCTTTATAGGAAGCCAGATATAATAAGAACAGTTAAGTCTCGTAGACTGCAATGGGCAAGACATGTGGCACGAATGGGGTGTGAAGGACGTGCAAGGAATTTCTTGTAGGAAAACCAGAGGGAAAACACCCAGGTCGGAGGTGGGAGAATAACATTATCCATGATTTGAAGGAAGTAGATTATACAGGGAATGATTGAAAAGCATTAGCTCAGGATACGGATGTATGGAGAGCTTATGTCCGCAAGGCCATGATCTTACGGGTTCGATAGTGCCAGTGATTTAGTTATAGTTTCGTAAAGCTATATCATAAATTAACTAAAAAAAATTAAAATAATATTTAGCTCTTGAATGAGAGTATTTTCAAGAAAGTAGATCGGTATATTTCTTACTCTCTTTTTAGTTTAACCTCGCACTTTGTAGATACCTTTACGTGCCCCAGATCTCCCGGGCCTTAGGGACTCGACCTGTCGGGATAGGATATGAAATTCTGGATAACACTTTTACTTTTTTGACTACTCAAGGTCATGGAGAGCCTCCACGGATGAATGATCGACTCAATGCTAAGGTCACCTCGAATACAACACGAAGGTATTTAGACAAATTCCACCATTTAATCACACAACTTTAAAACAATTCACTCATACAATAAAATTATACTAATTAAAGCAAGTGTGATATGGATGATTATGATATCCAGATGACGTTTGGGGACAATCTGGGCCTTAAAGTGTCTGGTATTTATCTTACAGCTGAAGAGAAACCTAGCCCAAAAGTCTTGTCCGGACAGGACATTGAACCCGGACCTTCTGCATGCGAGGCAACGACATTATGCCGAGACCACAGCGGTGAATATTAGTAAATTTACAATATATTAATATATATGCATACAAATTTCATTTCATTATCTAAAACGGTTCAAGTGAAATTGGGCATAATTTCGTAAATTTAACATTATTGAGATAACGTCCTTATTTCAATTCCCCAAATATTATTTATTAATTACTAATATTTGTAGCTATGCGAATGGTTTAGTACGCGAAAGGGTCTCTGCCTTCCACTCTGGCGACCTGCGTTCGATTTCCGGCAAGCTAGAGGATTTTAAATCTTGTCTTGGTTCTGGATCGTGTCTGTATGATTGTGGTAAAATATTAACGAATGTCCGATTCCGATTGAGGGTCTTTCCACTTTTCAGCGGTTGCCCTTTTACCAGCCGGCTGCTGGCCCTTCACATCCACATGTGTCAATCACAGAGGTAGATGATCAACAGCCAGTGTAGGGGTGACATGTGGTTAGCATGTCGAGTCCCCCAGCCGTTATAGCTGGTTCCTCAACCTGGAGCCGCTACTTATTGTAACTACCCAATTGCCTCACGATGCTGGGTGGGCACCGGTCCCATACTGGCAGAAATACCATGAGAAAATTTCTCCCCCATGGAGACTCGAACCAGCGCAAGTCCCGTAGCTCTGCGCCAAGGCTTAACGAATGTAAAACAACAATATAAAAGTGTAACAGAAGAAAGAAAAATGTATGGTTTCGTGATTTTAATAACAAGTTACTCAATTTCCCACTGAGATATCTGCGGCAATTTTACAGAATTTCATATTAAACTAATAGTAAGTAATAATGTGTTTTGCAACATCATTAAGGTAAATTTATACTTGCCTATGAATATTAATTTATAAATGTTGAAAAAGGTAAAAAGAAGAAACTGCAAAACATAGGAACATATTTTATAGTAATCTGTTGTATTTTATTGTATTCGTACGTCAAATATTTTTTACGATTAAATAATTTTAAATATATATAAAACTAAATTTGTACATTTATGGCAGTCGTCCTCAACAAATTACATTTGTATAAAATATTGAACAAGGCCTTTCGGAACTGGTTCCATTTTCAAAGCTGTTCATTCAGTACTGGTTATGTTTAACGAATATATAGTATAATGGGTTGATGTGATATGGCGTATCTCGTTCAGCATGTTATCGTTTCTTGTTTCTTCATAATTTCTATTTCTTCTAATTTGTTTATATTTGGGTTATCATTTTCTCTATGCATTATTGAGAGGGTGTTCTCTATTGAGTTCAACTGATGACCTGTGTTTGTGACATGCTTAGCGAAACTTGATTTGCCTCCATTTTTATGAAATCAGTGAAATGCTCATTATATATTATTTTAATACTTCTGGTTGTACGTCATATATAACATTTTTGACAACTATTGCATTTAAGTTTATATACTCCTTTGTTGTTGTATATGCTGCTGTCTTCTATTTTATTTGTATAATTGTTGTTTAGTTTATTAGTAATTTCGTATGCTATTCTTACATTTTTGCCATGTTTTTTATTGTTCTTACCAGTTTTATTATTTAGTTTCCTGTATAGAGGGTTATCCATTTCGGTGTGTTTTATTTGTTTTTTATCAGTTTAGTTGTATTTATTAATTCTTGTATTCTTTTTTGTTTTCTTATTAGTTTGTTGATTACACTGAGCAACAAATAAACTTTTTTTTTCTCAGAAAGAAAAATATGTGATTCTGATAGTATTTGTTCTCCTGAATTCAAATATGATATCGGTTTTTCTCCATGACGCAAGGTTTCCGAGAGATTCCATCCATTTAGCTGGAAACCAAGCATTCCAGACTGGTTTTTGGATAACTTTAAATCTCGTATGAGATCGTTAAGATCTTCTTGAGTCAATAAATTAGGCTCAGATGAACAGCTTTGTTCAAAAGTTGTATCGCCAAAATATGTTTCTTCTTCTTCTTCTTCTTCCTTACTTCTATCAGAATCTGACCTCTCTTCATCTAATGTCACATGTTCTGGAGGCTTTGGTATGGGCAATTCTTCGCAGTGTGGAACAGGTCTCATTGCAGATTGCAAGTCAGGGTACACCACTGTATGTTTTGATTTTGACGTAATCCCTTTATGTTTGTTAAGCAGAAAATAATTATTTAAATCCATTAATTGAAACTGAAATAAAAACAAAACTGTGCGTGATGGACAAATTCCGAATACATATTTGAAAACACGATAAAATACTGCATTAAGTACAACTATTGGTACTCATGAGACAAAAATCATGTTGACCAGTATCACGGAGTATTTTATGGTTATATCCATTTTTGATTGCCAAAGTTTGTATGTATTTCAATTCAAATAAAATAGAAGACAGCAGCTTATACATTAAATTCGTTAAATATTTTTTTCTTCAGTTTTTCTATATATACTCTCGGGATTAAGATTGTCCTGATATCTATGAAAACATTTTAGCTGAAAGTAATGGAATCAAATTTCTTTTTTTCTCATATTTATTTTAATTGGTGAGAATAAAAAGTTACGTACCTAACGTATTATTTCTGAATTTTAATTAAGTCATGGAACTGTGTATAGAGTACACTGATTGAAGGGATGGGCTAAAAACCTGTTCCTTTCAAAATCATATTTATTAAGTATCATATATTTTTTCTGTAACTTACTAAATGTATTAATGTTTTTGCTAACCTCATGTTATACTTCCTCCTCTCTATTACCAAGTTAACGAGTTAACATTTATTCTCATGTCAAGCTATAACACATTTTTCAATTACACGATAGAAAATTCTTGACCCGGAAACTCATTGAGGATCTACACGTGTAATAAAATATCTATTAAAATTAGTTAAATGTCCATTAATATATTATATACTCGTACATACATACACTATATTGGTAGTAACAGGACTTTATTAGACTACAAGTAAGATATATACAATGTTATTTACAAATGTGGGTCGCACGGGCAGTAAGCCGTACGTGCTGTTGACAGTCCGTTACAATAAAGTAATAATTGGTAATAGTATAAAGAAAAACAAAATAATAATATTACAATTATATAAAGAAAACACAATAATATTACAATTACATAATAATACAATAACATTATACATTAATTATGTAGAATTATTAAGAATTAATGGTATTGCATTTTGATAACATGTATTTATTCATGAATGAGTGTTGTTCTTTTTTTCCGCAATTTGTCCAGAAATTTACCCAAGTTTATCCAATTTTCTGGATTTACCATTAACTCGTAGCACTATATTTTATGCATACACTGGTCTGAACAATTTTAACAATTCTAGCTTTCATGAAACCTGAACGAGCCAACAGGCTTAATCCCTGGATGAAGATGATGATGGCATACATACACACTTCGCCTTTGTACAATGATTCCACTCAAGAGAGGTTGCTCCGTACTAACCAAAGTAAATGGCATTTGCAAGGATTTTTTTTTTCGATTTACGAAAGTAACCAATCTATAACTTGTTCGAAGTTTCTACTTTACAAATTTAAATGTGGATCGGCTTTTTTTCAGTCATCTATGTTTCTGATTTTTAGGCCTTCCTAGGATGAAAAATGTATAAAACAAGTCGTATAGGTTAAATATTTCAATTTTAATTTTAATAAAAATGTACTGATTTTCGGTTTCCAAGAGAACATGTTTCATTTTTGTGGGAGGATTATTTTTAGAGAAGGATATTTGATGATATGAGATCTGGATTTATATAGATTAGCTCAGGTAGGCATTTTAGGTTTCTTCAGGGGATTGAGGAATCTTGTTGAGAAGCTGCTTCAAACATTAATATACTGTATACTTTTGTTGAAATTCTTAACTTATTTTCTATATTTTATATTCTTTCATATCGAATAGTCTTATCGGTTTAAAAATCTTTCACTGTCGATATTCTAATTATTCTTCAATTAATCCTTGTAGATTATTTTAAATTCACTAATAATTCATTTTAACTTCTCTCAACCCATGTTTGGGTAGAATTCTGGAACGATTGGGCAGCGGTTGCTTCCTTCTAATTCACGTTCTCTTGCAGGAATGATGAAATCCCCATCTGAATATTATAAACAATATTACGTCACATGACTATGTGCTTTATTCGTCTGTTCCTATGCTTAATATTAGATCAAACCTAATTTAGCTTTTATTTAAAGTTCAACAAAAATATTTTATAAATTTATACAACAATGATTAAAAATATATTTTAAGAGTAATATTCTTTAGAAGACATATTTTAATTTCTTTATTCAATGCCCCAGGTTGTCATTTCGACATTTATGGTGTTCTCTCCTGGCACTGGCTTAATTGTAACCCACTTCTGAAGTTGGGGCGCCTAGAAGGCGGGGTTAGATTACCCCGATGATATGATGGCTGATAAATTACAATGAAGCGCCGGGAGAGTTCATAACCTAAACTTAACCCAAATTCCAGACCATGGGCAACCACACGAATAATTCCCTTTAAAGAAAAATTCTTATGGTTTTGACCGGTAATCGAACCCGGGAACTCATCAACAATAGTCAGAAACGCTGACTACTAGCTCTTGAGGCTGGTCATATTTTAATTATTGAGACGGGATAAAATAAGAAAAGAATTCCTTTGGAGAGAAATGAATGTTAACCATATCTGTTGTTAAGAGGACTGAAAATCAAATGCTTAAATGGTATGGCCATGTACAAAGAATGGAAAATTAAAGATGGTCAAAAAATATATACCAATGGTCACCCCCTGGAAGAGATAAACGTGACAGACCAAGAAGGAAATGGAAAACCTACGTCAGAACTATAATGGATGATAGGAATGTTGAAGAGGGAGATTGGAATGATAAAGATAAATGGAAACTGAAGACGGCAAACCTATAAGTGGGGGAAAGCCGAAGAAGAAGAAGAAGAAGAAAAAGAAGAGATGATATTTTTATCCAACAAACAAGTTTATAAAAAATATTTAGTTTCTGTTTGACCCTTAAATTCGTAATGTATCCTTTTGGATACATCAGTTGGTTTAATTAATTTAATTTTTTTAATAAATCAGAAGAAAACGAACAAAAATAAACCACTTAAATGTGTGTCAAATTACACAATATACCTAATAGTAACAGTTATACAAGATTCCGTTTTCACTGCGGTCCGCAACATTCGAATAACTAACAGAAGAAATTTCTACCACCCATAACGGTGATTGGACATGGTGACCTTTTCAGGATGAATCGGGAATTAAAAGGAAAATTCGAAAAAGACGTGAAAGTAGTAAAAACCCAGGACGGTTTGAGATACTACGCTACCTCGGAGGCAGACTTTCAGCTACTCAAAGAGTACTTCAAAAATGCAAAGAAAGAATTTTATACATTTCAACTCAAAAAAGATCTGCCTCTGAGGGCTGTCCTAAAGAGGCTTCCTTCCAGCATCACTGCTGATGAAGTCAAGGAAGAACTTAAAGAACTAGAATATCCAATAATATCGGTAAAGCAAATCACCAAAAAAGAAGGAGAAGTTTATACTCCCTTACCATTATACATCCTGGAACTTCAGAACAATGATGCTGGTAGGGAAATATATAACTTAAACCGCCTCTGTTTGACAGTGGTGGCTGTGGAACCATACAGACCTAGAGCTGGCATGAAGCAGTGCTTCAGATGCCAGAAGTTTAACCATACTTTCATGGGGTGTTCCTTGACCCCATCTTGCGTAATTTGCGCTGGTACTCATAGTCATCGTGAGTGTCCGGTGAGAACCGAGGCACTCACGGACAAGAGCCTGCTGAAGTGCGCGAACTGTGGGGAAAAGGGACATCCCGCTTCCTACCGGGGTTGTGAAGCCTATAAGAAAGCAAAAGAAATTTATGAAAAAAGAAAACCAAACCAAAGTCCAACAACCCCGGCGTCCCAACCTCGAACTTTCACATCAAAATCCTGTTAATCCTACAGTCTCATATAGTTCTATGGTAAATTCTGGCATCACAGTTAAACCTACTACAGGCACTGTCCCATGTCAGCCAGGGTCTGTGGCTGCTATACCAATGACGGATCAGGGACAACAACTTTTCCATAACATTCAGCCTCTGCTGAGTGGTCTGTCGACACCTATGGAAAGGTTTGTGTTCCTGACAAATCTAGTGAACTCATGTTTCATATCATCCATACCTGCTACGGTAAAGAACACATAAGCAGCGAGACAGCAAGGCTAAGGAACAAAACCCCTACTGAATAAACACAATGGTTGAATGCAGGCTTTCACGGCCGGTAATCATAATGTTGAGTGATTCCGGGTTCTGTGGCCGTGGTCCATAGTTGGTGTTGATACCAGACGTTTCGCCCTCAACTGCGGAGGGCATCTTCAGTGGCGAGTGCTTCTAGGCGTGTTTCCTGGTCGGAAGCTCTACTTAGAGTGAACGCTGCGGGCGTTGTATTGATACTAGTGGTGGGAGCAGGGTGAGCGGGCGTGGCTCTTGCTGATTGGCTAATGGTCGTCTCCTTGTTGCATCAACACTAGGGACAACAAGGAGACGACCATTAGCCAATCAGCAAGAGCCACGCCCGCTCACCCTGCTCCCACCACTAGTATCAATACAACGCCCGCAGCGTTCACTCTAAGTAGAGCTTCCGACCAGGAAACACGCCTAGAAGCACTCGCCACTGAAGATGCCCTCCGCAGTTGAGGGCGAAACGTCTGGTATCAACACCAACTATGGACCACGGCCACAGAACCCGGAATCACTCAACATTAAAACACAATGGTGTTTGGCCGCCAAGGGACCTCAACTGGTTCCCAAAAAGCGGCACACTGGGCAATGCTAGTCATTGCCACAAAACAGTCAGTCAGTCAGTTTTGCCAATTTAAGGGTTAATGTTACATTTACACTTAAAATATTGTATAGTATAAAATCATTCCTTTATTTCAATTTTATAATGTACTCCTTAATATTCTGTTTTATTCCCGAATGTTAAATTGTACTTATACATTTCATCACTTGTAAGATTTAATTGATCTCCGTTCTTCCCGCAGCGGGGTGTGGGTGCTTCTTAATCAGACTAATTTAGTTACACTTATTTCCCTACATATATGAGCGAGGGAAATATGATCAGAACTCGCCTCGAAGAGACATATAATAGGAAACAAAGGTGGATGAAGATAAGTTAAGTTTTGCTCAGGAGCCTTCCTATTCAGACTTGAGGTTCTTCTAAGAGTTTGAAAATCTTTAGAATCGGAACCTACGACTTAAAGATCCTCCCGGAGGACACGCCCCTTGGACTTTTCCATCCTCAAAATCAATCGATCCTGTCCGGGGGCGACAGAGGCAAGGAACATAATCACTAGAGCACCTCAACCGACGACCTGAAAGATAATGTCTGTGGAATCATCAATATTAGATAATAGTATTTGCTAATTAGCAATCTTCTATAGCGTCCAATGACTGATTTCAGAAAATAATTATGGATATACTTTCAATTTCAGAAAAATCAATATTACCCTATAGCACCCAATCTTTCACTTTCATTTCCTGTTCTTTCAGGAGGAGTTATCATATTGTTAACTAGTTAATACCCGGCGGGCGCTGCTACACTTAAATAAATGATAATGCGATTTTACGTTTAGTTGAATACGTAAAAGGAAAAAAAATATATATAGTTATTTTTAGATCCCTCTACTGATTACCCGGGAATCTACGTAATCCGATGTATTTGGGATAAATGAGCTGAAAGACAAAATTCGTTATTTCGAGATATCCGTGCTGCTGCTCTGCTTGCCCGGAAATGTACTTATCCCGTTCTTCTTGGCATCAATGAAAGACAAAAATGGTTATTGTGAGTTATCCATAAAAGATAAACATATGCTGTCGCGGGCTTTTTAGTAGAGCGTTTTGAGATATTCACTTCTGTGTACATTAATTTGGTGTACTTGCTATGTTTTAGGCAGCGGATGCCATTTAAACGTACAAAAAGCCACCCATTTTACTTTTCCACTACAAAGGTTGATTTTTAAGGGCTTGAGCATTAAAAATCTCTTATAGACTATATAGTCTATAACCTTCCCGGGAAAATCCTGAACATTTTGCAAAAAGCCCCATCACAATCAGATGATACGCTTGTCTGGAAATCTACTTATCCCAAACTTCTTGGCATCATTGAAAGACAAACACGGCTATTGTGAATTATCAATAAAAGATAAACATATGCTGTCGCGGACTTTTTTGTAGAGTTTTTTGAGATATTAAATTCTGTGTAAATAATTTTTTTTGTATTTATGATTTAGGCAGCGTAACAATTTAAGCGTCAACAATTTTTTTTCACGTTTTTTCACTACAAAGGGCGATTTTTAAGGATGTAGGAATTGAGTATCACAATTCTCTTATAGCCTATGTTCATCCCGGGAATCTCCTGAACATTTTTGCAAAAAGCCACATCTCAATTGGATCAACGGTATGGCCGCGTATAAAGTACGAACAAACAAAAAAACAAACATTCATTTTTATATATTAGATAAATCGATATCTAAAAATTATATAGTATTTTATAAAATTCCACGAAATTTAATTACGCCATTTAATTATAATTTTATGTCTACCATAATATAGAAATGCCTTAGAACTATAAAATTGACCGAACACGAAGGATTATATAAATTATAGGCGTACCAATCAAATTTATACAAAATGAAAATGAAATGGAAATTTAATTATGGAAGATTTACAGCCCATTATTTACCTCCATTCATCCATCTATAGTAATTCTGTCCGAGGGCAGGTCTTTCACTGCAATCATAGCATGTTCATGCTATGCCTTGCAGCTTAACTAGGGACTTATAGGTGTGGCAGCTTCCCGTTGCTTTCCACACCAGTGAAGGATGGTAATAATAAGGATGATTTTCGGGGACCGTTGGGCCCTAAGCTTCCTCACATTTGTCTTGCAGGTGAGGAAAAACCCCCAAAAAACCTCACCTAGGAGCCTGTCCCGACGGGAATCGAACCCGGGCCTGCTGCGTGACAAGGCAGCACGCTACCTCGAGACCACAGCGGTGGACATTACTTACTTAGCGGATATTATGTTTATCACATGGTCTTCACACTTTTTACGAATGAAAATGTATTTCTTTCTTTGATCCATAATTATATATTTCTTTCTTTGTTTCGAAAAAAAAAGTCAAATTCCATTACTACTACTACTACTACTACTACTACTACTACTACTACCACCAATGTTTAAGGTGTTGCGGGCTATCTACACATAACATTCTAGGGAAAATAATTCGCTTTACATGTTTCCTTTGATTCATCTGATTTAATACAAATTAAAAACGATTAACTGGTCATCATGGAATAATCTGATATTTTTAATTTTCAAAAATAATTGTTCGGAAGGAAAATAGGATATTAATTGCATTTAGACCCTTGCCTCTGGTCCCGAGAGTCGGGGGTTCAAACCCGGCCGGGGTCGATGGATTTTTTAGGCTGGAAAAATCCAAGTAGCAAGTCCTCCGGGAAGGACTTTAAGCCGTGGGTCCCGAGTCTGAAGACTTTCAGGCTCGTAAAAGATCCTTAAGCCTGAATAAAAAGCCTCTAAGCAAATTTACCGAATTTTCGCGTCCTAGTACTACCTTGGTTTCCTAGATGTCAGTAAAAGGCGGAACCAATTTCTTATGAGGTAAGATTAGCATTAATTTTTTTGTCTTTTATTTTTTTAGTGGGTAGTTATAATTTAATAATATTTAATGTATTTCAAAATTATCTCTGATTTATTTTTTTAACTTTACCTCTATCTTTAGTTTGATTTACTTCTTGTTTGGCTGAAACTAACCGGACTCCCTTTGACTTTGCGCTGATCACGGACCACTCAAATGACATCTATACGAAACAAGTGTAACTAAATTAGTATGGTTCAAATTATTCCCTGTAGGGGAGAGCGCCTAAATCTCTGTTAAGGGGAAAACATGGGCTTACAAGAATGAAAAACGTAAATATCAACAAACTGAATTTTAATCTACAGAGGATACAAAGTCATGTTTAATGTGACTATCTTTTCAAATTGAGGGAGTAATTACACTTTGAAAAATGTATTTCAAACAAGAGGCATCTCTAAAAAATACGATAAACTGACAGCTATATTGCTCTTTATTTATATCAAACTGAGACTGAATTTCAGTTAGGAAATTCAGTATATCAAAGTTTCACTATAAACAATTGCAAACGTTTAGAGATATAAGTTCAATTTTTATTTTATTTACTTTTTGCTGATTTCATGTGGAATGTTCCTATCACACGATGACACTTAATGAATATTTAATTGGCAGCAATTGTTTAAGAGTTTGAAATACATTGTAAAATCGATTAGAGGGTTGATTTTAAATATATCAGAGTCTTAGAAGAGTGAGATAATATGTCCTTTATATCCTGTTAAGTTCAACTCCAAGTTATAGCAAGAGAAAGTGTAAAAGATTTCGAGTAATAGGTAGTGTGAAGAGGAGGGATATAAATAAATAAATTGGTAAGAGGCACTCGAAAGAGCATTAAGTTATAAGTTTATGATTTGTCTTCTATGAGTTCGTTCAGTGATCCTGTCCATATTCTGCATTGTTTGTAATGGTATCGCTCACACTTTTGGTCGCATATCTTGCATTCACACGAATCACTCGGTTGGTGGAATTTTGTAGTTTTGCACGGATATCATCACAAAATGTGATGGACATTGGAACAGAAGGATATACAGACACTTAGATCTGCTGAAATGAGATACCTTCAGAGGACTGTGGGATACACACTATTAGATCACAAAAAAAAATGAAGATCTTAGAAAAATTACACACGAATCCTTCTTTAGAAAAAAAAATTCTGATAAGTCAAGATGGGTGCAATATGTTCATCGAATGGAAGATCACAGGATACCCAAACTAATCTTAAGATATCAATCTGCAGGAAGAAGAAGACCAGGACGTCCACTCAAAAGACTTTTGGATGGTGTTTCTCTTGAGGCCGAAACAGGTTAAAAAATGACCTAAATTCGTGAATGATGATAACATGGAGTTCTCTTCCACCCTATGCCAAACTTAACCAGCTTTCAGAAACAAATTGAAAATAAAATTACTATTAGTCATTCAAAATATCTCTGCAGGCGGAAGAATTACGAAGCTCGAGTTTGTTGCTACACGTGACGTCATGTAAGGCAGTGTATACTGTCAGCGTCCCACGTCCCATTCCCCTCAGCACTCGTAGATAGCAGTGTCACGCGGTCTATTCTTGCATAAACACGACTGCAGTGCCCTCCGTCAACAACTGCACTTACTCCTTGAACGGGTAATAACAGAAACATCTCACCAATAATACTTTTTTAACAATTAATATGTTTTTTTATTAATTGGTAAAAATAGTTTTAAGATTTGTCAATATATTTACATAATGCCTTATAAGTAAGCAATAGATTAATTCATTGTTCGTGGTGAACGAAACGGAGCTTGAGCAGGATTTTCTCCCGTTTTCCCCTGCCACAATTTCATTCCACCATTTCTCCATATTCATCTCAACCATTTCGTTTCATTTCGTCATCTGCCCCTGTGACGGTGCGTCAGGCGTGGTCGCCCGACACCATTATCGTTCACAGAGCTCTATAAATCATCTCATCTCATCACTCCACCAGACCCTGACTTGGACACGAGTTGAGGATATTTATTTTATTTATATAGTAATTCATTGCAGTTTATTACGTTATTTGTATTTTTTTATTTTATATACAGTAGATTCGAGTTGCTATTCCTTTGTGTATACGTTCTTTCTTAATTTTAAATGCATTTAATTGTATTGTTATACATTATTTCCATTATTCCTTAGTTTGACCAGCAAATTAATTGTTTAGTATATAGGCCTACTATAATTAGGTTTTTATCGGGGTTTTTTCCTCACCTGTAAGACAAATGCCAGGAAACCTTTAAGGCCCAAACAGTCCCCGAAATAATATGGCCATCATCATCATCATCCTTATTATCATCATCATCATCATCATCCTTCACCGGTGTGGAAAGCAACGGTAAGCTACCACACTTACAATTCCCTAGTAAAGCTGCAAAGCATAGCATGAAAATGTTATGATTGCAGTGAAAGATCTGCCCTCGGGCAGGATTACTATGGATGGATACCATAATTGTAACTTCTTTGTATTTAAATGTAACATATGTTTATCCTGGTGAGTGGAAGAGAAGGCCACATGACCTTAACTCCAGCAGGATAAATAAATCTATTCTATTCTAATACTAAATTTGTCAAAATACAGACTCAATTAGGGGGAATATGAAACAGGAAAACTCGTATTATTCCAACTCGATGAAACATTTCTCGAAGCATAGATCGATAATGTATGAATTTATATTGCGGGACAAAGATTCTGATTCAAGGTTTTATTCTCCGATAAATTATTATAAATTCCCCATCATGTCTAATTAAGTTGGGGTTTTATATAGCGACATTTAATAAAACATTTCGGAATTTTTAGTAAACAACAAACCATTCCCTCAAACAAATATCCTATTTGTAGTAAATAAACGACTTTATATCTGGTTATTACTATTGAAGAACAGCTATGAAAACAAATTACCGTATTCCCTTGTTCGCATCTGTTACCCTGCATCGAATTCAGTTAAAAATTTTGAAGTCGCATTGTCAAGAGGTTAGATAAACATTCATGAAAATATTATAGGTTGCAAATCGTCCAATTTGTGTCTACCTTTCATCCACTTCACAAACATATCTTACTCCTTGAAGCTTATATAGTTTTGTTTATTTCTCAGACAGTAACCTTTGTTCAGCTTCTCTTGCCAATTCACAAATTCCTTCCAAAACATTTACATAAATTCTTCCATTTTGAATGTATTATTGAACAAACAAACTCCCTGCATACAAGTTCTTTAGCTACAAACCTATTTGTTGAATATAAAAAAAGCGACGCCCATATCATTTGGTTATGTGGAGTTCATATTTAATAACCATGTATTTTCTTTTCATAAGTAATTTCACGAGTGATTTCCAAATCATCGATAAATTCACGAGTCGCATTATCTAGAGGATTTTGAAATCAAAAGTGATATTTGTTAGGAGAATTTAACGATTAAAATTAAAGTGTTTATTCAAAAACCATTATTTAAATATAGTTACCGGTAATTTAATTATTTCTGTATTTAATATAAACGGCGATGTTTGAAAAGAAATCAGAAATGTGTGGTTATATTTCATTTGTTTATTCATTGCAACTTGATCGTATTATTTATTGCCAAATACGATCGCAATAGTGTTAGAGTGGACCCTAGTGGAGAGAAAATGAAACGCATCAAACTGTATATTATAACCAACATTATAGGTTACTAATTTGTTTTCTTAGTAAACAACTCAGTAAAATCATTATTTAATACACAATTATTGAACACACAATTATCAAATGTGTACCGGTAGTTCGAAGGAATTTGTTCATTACTTGCTATATATAATGTATTTGTTGGAAATTCAGTCACTACAAAATAATCATCTGACCTGTTCAGAATATTTAAAAAAAGGAGGAGTTTTCTTTATCACAAAAGCAGGAGCTGTTAGAGATTTCCATAAAGAGCGAGGTGAAAAACGACTGTCATTGGTTGTAAAACAAAATTCATTGAAACGTGATTGGTCAGTGACTCCCATTTGGAGCATGAGTTAATAAATAGTCAATATAAAGCACTAAGACATAAAATTATGTTTTCACCAAGAGCATTATTAGTGATACGTACCAGATTTCAGGCCAAGGATGTTCAGGTATATAGAGGCTGAGGGAGAGCACTTTGAGAAAATGTAATGCTAATTTTTAGATAACACTGGCCAAGATGATTTTTGGTCTCATGAGTACCAATAGTTGTACTTAATGCAGTTTTTTATCGTGTTTTCAAAAATGTATTCGGAATATCTCCATCACCCACAATTTTTTTATTTCAATTTCAATTAATGGATTTAAGTAATTAATTTTAATAAACGTTTTTTCGTCCATTTGTCCATTGTAAAATAAAACTAAATGAGCCAACTCAGGAGATTTCAGTTATGGAAAAGATATATCAAGGCAAATGGAATCCTAATATGTAGTTTATCTACTAACTAACTTGTATTGTATTGTAAGCCCATGTTTTCCCTTTACAGAGATTTAGACGCTCTCCCCCTACAGGGAAGAATTTGAACTATACTAATTTAATTACACTTGTTTTCGTATAGATGTCATGTTGAGTGGTCCGTGGTCAGCGTTCCGCCTCATACTGACATCTACTAACTAACTAATTAAGTAACCAACTCACTGGCACTATCGAACCCGTAGGTTCATGGCCGCTCGGACGTAAGCTCTCCATGCATCAATATCCTGAGCTAATGTTTTCCAATCATTCCCTTGTATAATCTACTTCCCTCAAATAATAGTTATTGTTATTGTCCCACCTCATTCTTGGTCTACCAACTGGGCGTTTTCCCTCTGGTTTTCCTACAAGAAGCTTCCATGCACGTCTTTCATTCCCCATTCGTACCACATGTCCTGCCCATCGGAGTCTACGAGACTTAACTGTTCTTATTATATCTGGCTTCCTATAAAGACCATTTAGTTCACTGTTATGTAGTCTTCTCCATTCTGTTTATCTCTCTTTGGTCCAAAAAATCCTAAAATCTTTATTCTCTCGTAATCTACTATCTTTCCTGTTTCGAACCCATATAACTGGTAGAATAATATATTTTCAGTTTAACGTTTTTTGAAAGGGGTTGGATCGTCAAGAGTGTCTGTAATGCATAATAGTACGCATTTCCAGAATTGAGCCTAATGTTTAATTTATTTGTGCATCTCATTTCTATTTGTGATTATTGTTCCTAGGTATTTGAATTCAGTCACTTCCTCAAAATTTCCCTCATTTGTCGTTAGCTGTCCATTTCCATTATATAATGCATTTCTGTGTGACCATATATTTAGTTTTATAGATATTTACTCCCAGTCCTCAACCACCAAAATTGTCTGAAGGCTGAAATAAGTGGCATCAGAATAAAAAGTGCTGATCCTTTCACAAATAGGTACGGATTGCGATACTGATGACCTGAGTTGTTAAAGAGCGTCGATAAATAAAATACTATCCATAGCTTTGGTCTATGGATAATGTCGTAGCCTGAGACACAGTAGGCCCGGATTCAATCCCCGTAGGGACAAGTTTCCTGGATGAGATTTCTTCAGCGTTTTTCTTTACTTGTACCGCAAGACTAATTTAAGGAAATTTAAAAACTCATCTAGCCTTTAACATCATCTGGCTATCATAATCAACTATATCATATTCGCCTTGTGTAGGATAATTGTATGAATGAATGGTGTGTATTTTATTAAATGTTTTTGTTGTTTCGGAGGTGGCATTGAGGTGATAATTCATGTGGAGAAGTCCTCCATGACCTTATATGGTCAAAAAAGTATGCATGTGATATAGACTTTAAAATCCTCTCTCAACAAGTTATGTTCCTGTAGAGCCCTGATGATGAGCGGGCATGTAAAAATGCCTACAAAGAAAGAGGTAACATTAAGGAAAAGAAGAAGAAATATAAAATACTACCTACCAAACTATCTAACTAACTCACTGGTACCATTGAATGATCTCTCGGGCTTAAGTTCTCCACAAATCCTTATCCTGAGCTAATGCTTTCCTTTCAACCCCTGCATAGGCCTAATCTACTTCCTTCAAATCAAAGTTAATGTTATTCTGCAACCTAATTCTCGGTGTACGAAGCGGATGTTTTCCTTATGATTTTCCTAGAATAAGTTTCCATGCCCCATCTTTCATTCCCCTATCGTGCCACATGTCTTGCCTATAGTAAGTAGTCTACGAGACTTAGCTATTCTGATTATATCTTATTTCCTATAAAGATCATGTAGCTCACTGATACGTAGTTTTCTCCATTCACATGTCTGTTCATCTCTCTTAGGTAAAAAAAAATCCTAATAAATTTAAGGGGAGATTAAAATTCTATCGCGACAATGTTAAAATGTAAAACCTTGAGACCCATTTTCTCAGAAACTATTTGAGGTATAAATGTGCATTTTTACACTGTTCAGGTACATGTTTAATAAGTTTACTGAAACACTTTTGAGTTACATTTCTTCTTATGTTTGGAAATATAATTTTTTTTAACTTTTTTTTAAATTTTGCAAGTTTTGATTACAAAAAATTAATAATTTTAAGAGCACCAAAGTGGTTCTATATCAGCAGATGTAAGTACTATACATGCTCAAAGTTTTCATACATTTACCTCTTACAGTTTCCGAGAAAACGGTTCTTTTATATGAAAATTTTAGTTTGTCGAAAAAACCAGTTTACGTAAAACGTTCCTTGTGTCAGATTAGTGATGCAGCCTTACGTTCAAAAATTTATTACAATACTTAAAATGAGCATGTATCAATTATATTTATATCAATTTGCGCAGAATATTTCAAACTATTTATAAGTACAAAAACCAAATTTTATCATTTTTACTAAAATCATCTTTTAATCTCCCCTTATACTTTATTCTCAGATACTCGTAATATTTTATCTTTCCTACGTTTCATTATTATATATAGAATATTTGTAACCTCTGACGAAAGGTTAATGAAAAAATAATTATTTTCCGAAAAAGTCATTATTGTCTAATTAAATTTAAAGTTATGCATGTATATACACTGAGCCATGAATGGCGAAAGTATACGGAGATAGGATCACGGGTGTGGTGAAGAAGAGACTGAATCATATCGAGAGGGAAATGGTGAAAGTAGATGATTGCGGTATAATAAAGCGTCTGTGAGCACTTGTTACAGCATTACAGCTTCTGACAGGACAGCGTTCGCAACCAGGACACATCGAGTTCCTTCCTAAACTTTACACTCATGAAGTCACTGGTACGTATCTCATCACGCCGTATCATTCTTTGTAAATTGGCAACACTGGAAACAACGCACCCTTATGAAATTAAGAATTAACATTTTCTATTCTTCAACTGAAGGCTTAGGGCATAAACATGATAAGCCACGTATTGTTCTTTCTGAGATATAAGGATTTTAATGTTTCAAAAATTAGAAATACTACTTGGGCAGTATTGTTGTTAATGCAGTGCGTGTCTATGTTGAGGCGTTGTGGATATTAGGGGCGAATTATCTCGGAGAACCACTATAGCTTAAATATGCCCTTAATAACCGCAACGCCTCATATGTTTTAACTCATTACTGGCGGCGAACTTACAATTATTTTATTGATATTTCAGATATTTATTTGCTATCATTGTAATAAATGACATTTCTTAACAGAATGTAGCTTATGTTACTGCCCTAAGCCCTGCAACTTAACATATATATATATATATATATATATATATATATATATATATATATATATATATTTTAAACAACATTTCAAATAATCTGACGGATATAAATTAATTTTATTAAACAGTAGAATGTAATTTCACCGATTTAACAAATACATAATTTATCGATGTAACCCACATTTTTGTATAACATTTTCCATTAAGGATAAATGGACAGAAATGTATTAGAATAAATGAAAGTAAACTATTTCTACTCCTTATTTCGCTAACACTTTCAAATAAGAAATTTCAATGTAAGATTATTAATTAGAATTGCGTAAAAGATTAGGCCTACCAGACAAGAACATTTAGATTTAATAATAATAATAATAATAATAATAATAATAATAATAATAATAATAATAACAATAATAATAATAATAATAAGTAACTCGCTTCATTATGGAACCTATAGATTCATGGCCGCGCGGACATAACCTCTCCATAGTGGAACTCAAGTTCGCGATTCTTGATTTTTTTTTTACGGTGAAAGACGTCTCTCTTTCTACCAAGGGTACTTTTTTCGTCTAGCTTATCTGCTTCGACCTGTTCGACATGGGTAACCCATTCGGAAATAATAATAATAATAATAATAATAATAATAATAATAATAATAATAATAATAATAATAATAATAATAATAATAATAATGTTTTATTTATTATGGAAAAGTTAAGATTATTATTTCTATTCAATTAGTACAAATATACAAAATACATTAGTGAAACAAAATTCAAACTATCGTAAATTTAAAAAAAAAAAACAAATTAACATGTACATATATATATATATATATATATATATATATATATATATATATACTTTTATACATAATACAATATATTTGCTATGTAACCCGCTTAAATACTTTATCTAATCCTTATGAATAGCAATATAATATTAATAACAAACAATAAATAATGAAGGTTATCTAATTGTGTAATTTTGTATGTCTAGGGGTTTATATAATGTAAAGTGGCCATTAAGATCAGAATTATAATGAAGTAAATTATAAGAAATAAGCTAGTAAACACATGACAATCTTTTTCTGAATAATAAAAAAAATGAATATCTGATATATTTAACTAATGTCTCTGATTGGAGATGATTTATCTCTTGAAAATCGTATAATATTCAAATTGTATCCTGGTTTTATCGCATTTTTCCTCAGATATATAGGCTTATATATATTCTGGCTGCAGTCTAGCATTTATCTTCTCTAGGTCTATTACGAAAACTGTAAAAAAAAATTAAACAAATATATCAATATCCGATATTATTTGCGAACACTAAATATAATCTACAACAGAAGAAAATAAAGTTTGGTTCTGGGGTATATTCGTGTTCGGGAGCTCCCGGATACAACCCAGTGCCGACCAAATTGATAGGCTGTTTGCTGGTTTTATTTACTCGTCAGGCAAATGCTTGGTAGAAATTCCATTACATGGCTTCATTTTATTATAATCATCATTTCATACCATCATTTAAAAGAGTAGATTCGATGTGTGCTTAGATGTTAAAGTGTCTACAAATAAGAATAAAATAATAAAACAGCTTTCTTTTCGTAGTTAAATGCGCATCCGTTTATAAATTTAATAATATAATAATAACACACTGTAAATAAGTAGAATATTAAAAGAAATACATTTATAAACTGACATAAAAGAAAATTGGTCTTTTCCGAGCTGCTTATGATAGAATTTATTTTTACATAAAATTTTTGTTTGTTTTCTTATACACCATTCTAAATATCTTTAATCTTTTTTGAATGAAATTGAGGTCATTAACAGTAGCACGGTTTTTACTTATGTCTAATAGTAACACTGTTGGAAGAATACGTAGCTTCCAGTACCAGTCATTTTCATGAAAATGTCTTTAATTAGAAAATTAGCATAACTGCTAAAGGACCTATGATACTGCAACTTTCTAAATGAACATTAACTTTCGTACATTGCTCCTGAAAAGGCTACAATTTTTTTTTCATATTAACTAATATATGAACAAAGGTATACATTTTAGTATAATGTTAAGAAAGAAAAGTAGTCCAAAATAATATTTAAATTAACAAATATATACAAAATATAATAGTCAAACAGCTTGTATGAAAGATGGATTAAACTCATTTAATTTAAAATTCACTTTTAACTTAAAATCATTTTGAGTGCCCTCTTCAACTCGTATCCGTCACGGCCGTGTCGAGCGATGAAATGCGATGAAGCCGAAGCAAATATTTTCATGAAATTATAATACAATGGATCACGTTGAAATGAGAAATCGTTATGTGAATGAACGAAAAAAAAAGCATACCTTCAATCAGACTGGAAGAATAATATTATTAAAATCGTGGAGCGTAAATATGAGATGTCCTTACTGAATGACGAGTTAATTAAGTGATCAGAGATCAGAAGAGATAGCAGTGACTATACATTATTAAAATTACAGTTTCATAAATATGAAAATAATTAACGTGAAATCATTTGGGAGAGTTGTCTTAGCTCAAATAGTTTCTCATTTGAGAATAATATTTATCAATGAATTTAATTTTTTAATGTATAATGGTATTTATACTTAGGAATGCACAGAATGTAAATGAATCAAATCGAAGAAATGTGGAGATGCCCTCGCCTGGAATAGTGTCTCATTCTAAGCTGTCGGCATTCCGACTCTCGGCTCGTCGGCTATACATTTACGAGACACTATTTTAGGGTGGGACGTCAGCATTTCATTCTAATTCATCAAGTCGTCAGGCAGAACACAACTTGCAGCCAGGTGGGGTAGGGTTAAATTTTGCGATAGTCAGGAAGGTATTTGCTCCCAAGGAGTAGTAACTGGCTCCAGTATTCGGCACACTGTACGATTCCAGTTATCGTCACCAACTAGTAATAGAAGTAGACAATCCAGAATCAGGGACAAAAAAATCTTAATTTTCAGTTACAAAAATTATTGATATCAGGAACAAAAAATATCAGAATTTTCAGTTACAAAATTACTGATATTGGCCAAAAAATATATACCAGTGGTCACCCTCTGGAAGAAATAAACATGGCAAGCCAAGATAGAAATGGATAACCTACGTCAAAACTATAATGGATGATAGGAATTTGGAAGAGGGAGATTGAAATGATAGAGATAAATGGAAACTGAAGACGGCAAACCTGTAAGTGGGGGAAAGCCGAAGAAGAAGAGAAGAGAAATTTTGTACTTAAAATCCAGTATTACAAGAATGAGGTGGGAGAATAATATTATCTATGATTTGAGGGAAATAGATTATACAGGGGATGATTGGAAAACATTAGCTCAGGATAGGGATATATGGAGAGCTTATGTGCGCGCGGCCATGAACCTACGAGTTCGACAGAGTTAGTTAGTTATAATCCAGTATTATAATTAAATAAAGATATATATGATAGAGTGAGATGACTTCAGATATTGAAGAAAAACAAAGAACTAATCAACTTTAACCTTATTTTAAAATTTTGGTTTTACAGAATCCGTAAAGTTCCCAGGAAATAATGAGTAGCTAATATTTAAAAAGTAAATTTTGGAAATGTACGAATATAAAATTTTATTCACAAAAAAATATATTTGTACACTATAATGGCAGCCGAATGAGCAAGTGCTCGTGCTCGGGTTCAGTTCAGTTACAGAATTTAATACATATGCAAAATATATATCACGAAGTTTTTGTTAGAGAGAGAAAACAGAAAATACAAATTTAAAAGCAAGTTTCAAAATATAAAATAAATTCCGACACATAAAAAATAATATATAGGATAATAAAATAAAACTATATACAATAGCTTAATAACGAACTGAAGAAAACAATAATATAAATGTAAACCGAAACAAATTAAAGATAAAGTTTCATAATATAAAAGTGTTCTCAATTCTTCACTCCCTAAATAGTTTTAAAAACTTCCTTCCTACAAAATTAAAACAAATACTTGTACAGACTCTTATAATGCCACACTTCGACTACTCCGACATATTACTGACTAATCTGACAACTGATCTATCTGACAGACTACAGCGTGCTCATAATGCGTGCATTCGATTTATATTCAATCTCCGTCGTTATGACCACGTGTCTCCTTCATTTCAGGCCTTATCATGGCTAGGCCTAAATGACAGAAGAACTTTACATTCACATACCTTACTATTCCAAATTCTGCACACATATTTACCAACTTATTTAACAACACGTTTTCAACATTTATCGACTCATCACAATTTAGGAACAAGATCACAAGACTCTTCTTTACTTTTGATACCACAACACAGGACCTGTCTATACTCTGAATCTTACACAATATCTATGGCTAGAGCATGGAACTCACTTCCCAGTCATGTCAGGGACTGTCAATCGCTATCATTATTTAAATCCAAATTAACTGTCATCTTAAGAGCGACACAATGAAAACGTTAATTGCATAACAACTATATAGAGCATTCCATTAATAATCATCTAGGAAGCTACTTACTTTATTTTATATCATTTTAATTTTATTATATTCTATGTTTTTGTTAGTATTAGCTAGTATTAGATATCATCATTGTATTTTGTTTAGTCTGTATTTGAATAATATCTTAAAATTGTAATATGTACGTAATTTTTGTATAATTTTACTATTCGCTGGTTGAGTGGAAGAGAAGGCCTTATGGCCTTAACTCTGCCAGCTAAAATAAATCATTATTATTATTATTATTATTATTATTATTATTATTATTATTATTATTATTATTATTATGTACTCTGTCGGACGAAAATTATTCAAAAGGAGATTAAAATAAAAAAACAATATATGGTTAATTAGTTCTTAAATATTTGGGTTTCATCCAGTCCCTAATAAAAATCCGAAAATTTTTAATATAATTCCATTCTACAATTTAATTTTAATGTTGGATTATGAGCATTAAATGTTGGTTGATAACTAGTGTCGAGCATTTGACAATGCAATCATTCAATCTATATTAAATGTAAATTACTTCAAAACCTGGTAACTAGGGTATTTTTGTTCAAGACTCTGAGTTCCGCATCCCAATCTTAACGAGGTAAATTTCTAAGATATTATTCCTTTGCAGTCTATTCAAGAATCGTTAATTTATATTTCAGCTTATGAAACTCTATTTTCGCATGAATTAAGAAAAGTGTGCTATATACAGTTAGAACACAGTAACAGACAACGGGAAATTGCATGCATTCATAGATCCTGCAGATGAAAGAAGTTTACCTTTTTAATGTAAATAAGAAACACATGTTACTTTAACTACTGGATAATGAAAAGACTGCAAACTGTCACTAACTATAAATTAAAACAAATGAATCCGAGTGTGACGTAAGTACAAAACTGGAACCAGAAATACGAGTTTGGAGGACTGTTACTGTCATTAATTTCATGGTCGGGTTTTCTCATGCATTAATTATTATCATTATTATTAGAGACAACAAAGTTTGCTTACTTACACCTACCGAGAACAAAATTACTTCTCTTAAATAATATATGTGGCCTGAGACCGTAAATTCTCTCCAAAACTTTGATTCATTGCAACCTGTTTCAGTACCTAATAAAAACATTAGAAGAGACATAATTATACTAGGAAAACATTTTATTGCGAGCCATAAAATGGCGAGAGATAACGTTTTTGTTCAGAACCTGCTAGTCTCTAATAGATAGACTTTTTTAAAGTAGGAATATTCCACGCCAGTGGTTCTCCTTCAATGCAAAGTGATTTGTCGCCAAACGTTTCTGTCTAGAACGTCTTCTACCTAACTAAAGAATGGTAGAATAAATAAAATAGCAATTGATATCGCTAGAGCAACTAACTTCCATACTTCTTCTCCTCACTCCATCCATCCAACGTTCTCTAGGTCTGCCTCTTCCACTTCATCCATTAGCTTTCCAATTAAGGATCTTCTTTGGTATTCTATCTTCTTCCCTTCTTATGAGGTGTACATAGTATTTAAAACGTTTTTCTTCTATTTTTCTAATATATTATTTTCAATTTTCATTATTTCCCTTATTGTGCTGTTTATATAAGGATTTATTAAACACACTGTGTACATTATAATACAATTACTGGAAGTTATTATCGTCTGCGTAGAATTTTTAGAGGCTTTCTTCTTGCTATGCAGTCAATTAGGTGGTATTCTTCACATTTTTGGTCACATAGCTTGCAGAGGCACTGGTTCGATGCGAGGTGGAATCCTATTGTGCTGTTTGTGACTTCATCAAGTCTTGAAATTCTTTTCGATTGCTTCCAAAAATCCATTTATACTGCTAACAGATTGACTTGTTCTCTACTTACTGTCCAGATATTTAAATCCATGAAGATCTTTAATGTGAGGACCTAGATGTAAGCTATAAAATGGGAAAAGATAACTTCTTTTGTTCAGAACCAGCTAGTGATTAACATATAGAAGGTATTTAATTTAATGACTCTCTTAACATGTAGACCCAGACGTAAGCTATAAAATGGCGAGAGCTAATGTCTTTTGTTCGGAATCTGCTAGTCACTAACATATAAATTGTATTTAATTTAAAATGTACACCTAGGTCTGAAAGTCATTAGCAATGGAATTCAATATTCCCATAAATTAGCTCTGAGAGGAATTTTATTTCTGAGTTCATATTAATCTATAATGTTTTAAGTTTACTTCCGAACGAAACCACATTCAGAATTTTTATTCCCTGAAAATTACATCGACCCCGACATGGTTTGAAATCAGGATTCCTAGGTCGGCAGATTTATTTGTTCTGACATCTCTTACATTTTTTTATTATTTGCTTCCAATTATTTTGTCATTATCATTAATATTAACATTACCAAATGGGCCATCTTTCCGTCCCAATAGTTATCTGAAGTCTAGAGCTGGTCACTACAATGTCATTTGACAATCTCACATTTCGTCGTCCCATGGGGTTGCAGTTATATATTTTGGAATTCGCTTTGATGAGATTCCCTGCAATTACTTAGTTTAACATGAATATCAAAAACATAGGATAAATTATTATGATCAGTCATAAACATAAATTTCTTAACTTGATGATGGAAGTAATAGATGAATATTATTTAGTACAGAATGTGGTTTAAAGAGGAAATTCAAACTGTTAACCTGCTTATTAATTTGATCTTCTTGTAACTTCATGATATTTGTGCTTTTATTATCTTATCATTAAGTGAATATAATGCATTATTGAGTAATTAAATTGTAAAAAAATAGGCTTCGTTAGGCTGTATCTCGAAATAATCCTACTTCCAAACATACTGGCGAATTTGCTATTGGATTGTAACCTACAATATGTTGACATTAACCAAAAATATTTTAGAAATTATTAGAGAACTAGGAACATAGTAATTTACATTAACGGATTACGAGAGGCTAAATGTATTTGAAAACAGATTCCGAGGAGAGCATTACGTCCCATAAGGAATGAGAATAGATGAAGCTTCGCAACAAAGAACTGCGTAAGTTAATACATTGTCCTAACACTGTCAGGACTCTTATGTCTAGGAAATGGATGATAGTTAAAATGCTTTCAAATTTTTATTGATAATTCCTTGGGAAACAGATCATTAGGAAGACCTAGGCGTAGATGAGAGATTAATATTCGGATGGATGTTAGAGAACTGAACATTGGAGTTATAAACCAAATTCATTTGGCTGAGCATAGGAAACATGAATGCGACTTAGTGCATGTAGTTTTTAATTTACGGATTCCATTAATCGTAAAATTAGTTTAGAAAATAGTACAATAAAAATCAAGAATTACCTCTATTTTACTTATTTCATTAATCATAGGGAATATAATTTATGGTTGCAGGTATGTTTGGTTTTTGTCTCCATTGCGGCAAGCGCAGCGCTTGCTGACGGACACGAGTACATTCTGGTAACCAGACTGAGACGAGGTATTGGCCATGGAGACGGAGGCTACGAATCCCACGAGGAATCCGGAAGTGGCGGCGGCGGACACAGCTTCGAGCCCATTACCCAACACGAAGTCGTCAATCATTATGTTATTCCAAAAATAAAAGCCGTCAAAGTTTCTGTACCTCATCCAATTCCTGTGCCTGTAGCTCAACCGGTACCAGTGCCTGTACCCGTACCACAACCGATTCACATAAGGGTTTCCCGAGAGAGTGGAAGTACCCATCGTGAGAACGGTGCAAGTTCCAGTCGAGAAACCTTATCCGGTACATGTGGAGAAACCGATACCAGTTCCTGTAGAGAAGCCATATCATGTTACCATTGAAAAACACGTACCAATTCACGTACCAAAACCATTCCCAGTTCATTACACTGTATACAAGCACATATACCATAAGCATCACGATCATCATCATTAAATTGGAACAGATGTTTCCCGTTGTCGAAAAAAATGCAAGTCAATGTCCCTAGTTAGTATCATATACTTCATCTCCATAATTCATCAACCAACTTCATTATTCAAGCGTTATCACTCGTTTCTCTCATTATTGTAACTAAATACTTATTTTTCGAATTGTGATAACTACTTGCAATGTTCTATTTTCATCTCAACGAGTTATACACATCATATACAATATTTCAACAGTTTGTTAATTTTTTAAAATTATCTACGAAAGTGGTATCTAAAAGTTTGTTACTTATTTTATAATTTGTCCAACTCTTCATGTTACTTTAAATTCTTCTAGAACGTGTTAAAATTTTTTATTCAGAAAACTTGATCTATATTACTAAGACAGGAATCGTGTAACTTGATAGATAAAAATGAAAATATAGAATATATAAAAAAGTTTAAATAGCCTATTTAACGTTATTTAATGTTTTGACATGGAGAATAAATTTATAGCCACACATTAGAATTAGTCTTATTAATAATCCGTAGAGATGAAACAATGAATACACGTCACGTCACGTCATAGCTTGTACATACTTAATCTTGTTCTCATTTACATTTCCAATAACTATTATTCCTTTAACTGTTTGTAATTAGTTTCAGTTCCTGAAATATTAATTACTGTTGCAGACATCATAATTCCGTCTTCTCTACAACCATATTGATTTAAAGTCTGTGTTAATTTAATTATGAAATATTTTGTTGTTTTATAATTGTTGATTTCTTTTTGTTATGTATTTACATTTTTTATAAATAAACTTTGAAAACTAAAATATTGTGTTAATTATTTTAAACTTTCACATTTATATATACGGTACTCCAAAATAATGGTGAATTTGGGAATCAGAGTACGTGTTTACGTGGATGTAGAAAATCAAAGGAATGGGAATGGGAAGGATAAACCCGTTTAAATCATTAGAGTTTGACCTTCGTAGCATATGTTTCCTAATCATTGGTAAATACATTAATGCACTGTGTCTATTGAGATATATTTTTGCATAAAATAAACAGAATATTCCTTATTATATTTGAAAAGAAAAATATACGCCTAGACTGGGGTTTGAACCCAGGACCTTTGACTTTCTATGTCAATGCTCTTCCATCTGAGCCACCTAGGCCTCCAATCTTTCTTTTCAAATATAATTTGTCCATCATTAAGGTGTTTAAAAACGAATAATATTAACATTGAAAGAAGCACTACTGGCTTTATAAGTAATGTTTAAATTCCCAATAAAAAGTCTTCTTAACAAAGAAGCCGCCATTTGCAAAAATCGTAGCAACGGCTCGTAGCATTTGGGGTTAGGGAATTAAACTATGTGTAAGAGAAAAATACGCGTTTAGATTGGAGGCCTAGGTGGCTCAGATGGAAGAGCATTGACATAGAAAGTCAAAGGTCCTGGGTTCAAACCCCAGTCGAGGCGTATATTTTTCTTTTCAAATATAATTTGTTCATCATTAAGGTGTTTAAAAACGAATAATATTAACATTGAAAGAAGCACTACTGGCTTTATAAGTAATGTTTAAATTCCCAATAAAAAAGTCTTCTTAACAAAGAAGCCGCCATTTGCAAAAATCGTAGCAACGGCTCGTAGCATTGGGGGTTAGGGAATTAACTACATGTAAGAGAAAAATACGCGTTTAGATTGGAGGACCTAGGTGGCTCAGATGGAAGAGCATTGACATAGAAAGTCAAAGGTCCTGGGTTCAAACCCCAGTCTAGGCGTATATTTTTCTTTTCAAATATAATTTGTCCATCATTAAGGTGTTTAAAAACGAATAATAATAACATTGAAAGAAGCACTACTGGCTTTATAAGTATGTTTAAATTCCCAATAAAAAGTCTTCTTAACAAAGAAGCCGCCATTTGCAAAAATCGTAGCAACGGCTCGTAGCATTTGGGGTTAGGGAATTAACTACATGTAAGAGAAAAATACGCGTTTAGATTGGAGGCCTAGGTGGCTCAGATGGAAGAGCATTGACATAGAAAGTCAAAGGTCCTGGGTTCAAACCCCAATCTAGGCGGTATATTTTTCTTTTCAAATATAATTTGTCCATCATTAAGGTGTTTAAAAACGAATAATATTAACATTGAAAGAAGCACTACTGGCTTTATAAGTAATGTTTAAATTCCCAATAAAAAGTCTTCTTAACAAAGAAGCCGCCATTTGCAAAAATCGTAGCAACGGCTCGTAGCATTTGGGGTTAGGGAATTAACTACATGTAAGAGAAAAATACGCGTTTAGATTGGAGGCCTAGGTGGCTCAGATGGAAGAGCATTGACATAGAAAGTCAAAGGTCCTGGGTTCAAACCCCAGTCTAGGCGTATATTTTTCTTTTCAAATATAATTTGTCCATCATTAAGGTGTTTAAAAACGAATAATATTAACATTGAAAGAAGCACTACTGGCTTTATAAGTAATGTTTAAATTCCCAATAAAAAGTCTTCTTAACAAAGAAGCCGCCATTTGCAAAAATCGTAGCAACGGCTCGTAGCATTTGGGGTTAGGGAATTAACTACATGTAAGAGAAAAATACGCGTTTAGATTGGAGGCCTAGGTGGCTCAGATGGAAGAGCATTGACATAGAAAGTCAAAGGTCCTGGGTTCAAACCCCAGTCTAGGCGTATATTTTTCTTTTCAAATATAATTTGTCCATCATTAAGGTGTTTAAAAACGAATAATATTAACATTGAAAGAAGCACTACTGGCTTTATAAGTAATGTTTAAATTCCCAATAAAAAGTCTTCTTAACAAAGAAGCCGCCATTTGCAAAAATCGTAGCAACGGCTCGTAGCATTTGGGGTTAGGGAATTAACTACATGTAAGAGAAAAATACGCGTTTAGATTGGAGGCCTAGGTGGCTCAGATGGAAGAGCATTGACATAGAAAGTCAAAGGTCCTGGGTTCAAACCCCAGTCTAGGCGTATATTTTTCTTTTCAAATATAATTTGTCCATCATTAAGGTGTTTAAAAACGAATAATATTAACATTGAAAGAATATTCCTTGTTTATGGAAGAGACACAATCACACAAATATTTATAGCTATCCTCAAAACATTATAGGCCTACTATGAAGATAGCTAATTGACTTAATAACGAAAATATAGAGGAAATGGAATTTTAAGTGTATCATTAACCGGTAAAAGAGTAATTTTGATAAAGTAAATATATGATAAAATAATTATAATAGAAGATTTATAGAAATAATGTTCCAAATATTGTTTCGTTCATTTTATTATCGGTTGAACTAACGCTTTTATGTTTTATGTGCCACAATTTAATTTATATCTTGAAACTGGCTCCTAAATCTATTTTTTTTTTCCAATAACTAAAACTTTGCAATGAATATATTCTAATGTATTATTTCTGTAACTGAACTACATACGAGCACGAGCACTTGCTCATTCGGGCATAAATGCTGTGCACAACATTTATTTTTGAATAAAATGCATTCTTATTTTAAAAAAATCGATATAAAACTTACAGAAATAAACTACTTATTTAATATTATCAAGATAACGTTAGAACTTACATCTTGGAGAAATTTATAAAGGGAAATTGTATAAGATTTTTCAGCAATTGAAAAAGGCTATATGCGTCAATTTTAATACAATTATTTGATTGTGTTTAAAAAAACAGGAAAACCAGGAATTTAAATATTTTCAGTCTTCCTCGCACTCCAACCCCCAATGTAACAGCAATTAAAAAATATTTATTAGTTTTAAATACATTAAATAAGAAAATTTATTATATATGTTTACAGAGATACCAGATTTTTCTCCCTACATTTATGAAAACTAGCTAAATTTGATAATCTACTATTTTTGTTAAAGTAATGTAATTACTTGATAGCGCGTCAACACTTCTATTACATTTAGTTTGAACGTTTTTATGATCAAAGTGGAAAAATCATAAAGCTATTTTAAAAATGGAATTTTGCAACTTAAACTGCTTCCGGTATATAAATATAAATAAATAAATATACATTTTGGGCGTTAATTTTTCTTTTCATGTAATATATATATATATATATATATATATATATGTGTGTGTGTGTGTGTGTGTGTGTGTGTATTAACCAGGTTATGGAGATATATTATTGCACTTAGATTAAACTACTGTAGTTTAATTAGTTCCGCAAGGCTGCGGATACAAGAAATTCTTACTAACTGTTAATTTGTTTCTAGACGACAAACTGGAAAATAAATACCTGTCAAATCAACTCTATAGTCATTAGGTTTCAACTTTATACGACATATAAGCTCAACCACAATAAAAACATATTCCACTATTTTATATTATAACAGCACGTTAATATAAGTTATACAATCGAGAGTTTTTACATACATGATTTTTTGCAATACTGTTACGAGATGTAAATATATCTATTTGATATGTAGGCCTACATAATTATTTATTAATAGAAGTATGCATCATGGAAGTTACACTCATACTATTTCACAAATTATTTAACGACTACTGTACTCGGATAATAAATGCTAATATAATTAGAAAAAGCTTTTCAGTGTGTAGAAGCAAGTATATACACTGCTGGAATTCTTATCACAGTACAAGAGCCAGAGAGAAGAGTATGTTCAGTCTGCTGGAATTCTTATCACAGTACAAGAGCCAGAGAGAAGAGTATGTTCAGTCTGCTGGAATTCTTATCACAGTACAAGAGCCAGAGAGAAGAGTATGTTCAGTCTGCTGGAACTCTTATCACAGTACAAGAGCCAGAGAGAAGAGTATGTTCAGTCTGCTGGAATTCTTATCACAGTACAAGAGCCAGAGAGAAGAGTATGTTCAGTCTGCTGGAATTCTTATCACAGTACAAGAGCCAGAGAGAAGAGTATGTTCAGTCAGCTGGAATTCTTATCACAGTACAAGAGCCAGAGAGAAGAGTATGTTCAGTCTGCTGGAATTCTTATCACTGTACAAGAGCCAGAGAGAAGAGTATGTTCAGTCTGCTGGAATTCTTATCACAGTACAAGAGCCAGAGAGAAGAGTATGTTCAGTCAGCTGGAATTCTTATCACAGTACAAGAGCCAGAGAGAAGAGTATGTTCAGTCTGCTGGAATTCTTATCACAGTACAAGAGCCAGAGAGAAGAGAATGTTCAGTCAGCTGGAATTCTTATCACAGTACAAGAGCCAAAGAGAAGAGTATGTTCAGTCAGCTGGAATTCTTATCACAGTACAAGAGCCAGAGAGAAGAGTATGTTCAGTCTGCTGGAATTCTTATCACAGTACAAGAGCCAGAGAGAAGAGTATGTTCAGTCTGCTGGAATTCTTATCACAGTACAAGAGCCAGAGAGAAGAGTTTGTTCAGTCAGCTGGAATTCTTATCACAGTACAAGAGCCAGAGAGAAGAGTATGTTCAGTCTGCTGGAATTCTTATCACAGTACAAGAGCCAGAGAGAAGAGTATGTTCAGTCAGCTGGAATTCTTATCACAGTACAAGAGCCAGAGAGAAGAGTATGTTCAGTCTGCTGGAATTCTTATCACAGTACAACAAGAGCCAGAGAGAAGAGTATGTTCAGTCTGCTGGAATTCTTATCACAGTACAACAAGAGCCAGAGAGAAGAGTATGTTCAGTCTGCTGGAATTCTTATCACAGTACAAGAGCCAGAGAGAAGAGTATGTTCAGTCTGCTGGAATTCTTATCACAGTACAAGAGCCAGAGAGAAGAGTATGTTCAGTCTGCTGGAATTCTTATCACAGTACAAGAGCCAGAGAGAAGAGTATGTTCAGTCAGCTGGAATTCTTATCACAGTACAAGAGCCAGAGAGAAGAGTATGTTCAGTCAGCTGGAATTCTTATCACAGTACAAGAGCCAGAGAGAAGAGTATGTTCAGTCTGCTGGAATTCTTATCACAGTACAAGAGCCAGAGAGAAGAGTAGAGTATGTTCAGTCTGCTGGAATTCTTATCACAGTACAACAGAGCCAGAGAGAAGAGTATGTTCAGTCTGCTGGAATTCTTATCACAGTACAAGAGCCAGAGAGAAGAGTATGTTCAGTCTGCTGGAATTCTTATCACAGTACAAGAGCCAGAGAGAAGAGTATGTTCAGTCTGCTGGAATTCTTATCACAGTACAAGAGCCAGAGAGAAGAGTATGTTCAGTCTGCTGAATTCTTATCACAGTACAAGAGCCAGAGAGAAGAGTATGTTCAGTCTGCTGGAATTCTTATCACAGTACAAGAGCCAGAGAGAAGAGTATGTTCAGTCTGCTGGAATTCTTATCACAGTACAAGAGCCAGAGAGAAGAGTATGTTCAGTCTGTCTGGAATTCTTATCACAGTACAAGAGCCAGAGAGAAGAGTATGTTCAGTCTTGCTGGATTCTTATCACAGTACAAGAGCCAGAGAGAAGAGTATGTTCAGTCTGCTGGAATTCTTATCACAGTACAAGAGCCAGAGAGAAGAGTATGTTCAGTCTGCTGAATTCTTATCACAGTACAACAAGAGCCAGAGAGAAGAGTATGTTCAGTCTGCTGGAATTCTTATCACAGTACAAGAGCCAGAGAGAAGAGTATGTTCAGTCTGCTGGAATTCTTATCACAGTACAAGAGCCAGAGAGAAGAGTATGTTCAGTCTGCTGGAATTCTTATCACAGTACAAGAGCCAGGGAGAAGAGTATGTTCAGTCTGCTGGAATTCTTATCACAGTACAAGAGCCAGAGAGAAGAGTATGTTCAGTCATCTTAATCTCATCTATAAAAAGTTAAATTTATTTTGTAAACTTTCAGGCCCTCGGTCGAGACACTTCCAATATGGAAATTCCTGGCCATCTATCTTACCTGAAAGGGGAAGTAGACGCTCGAAGAGATCTTTGGAAAGAAAACCTAGACGTTTCGATGATCTGTGCGGGTCTTGACACGCGAGTCGGAGACTCGCACATTTATTTTTACCAAATTCAAGACCAGTATTCTCACGTTCGCCCGCGAAATTCAAATGTCGTTATTACGACGCGTAACAATATATATATATATTATATATATATATATAAATAGTCAGGGTTTAGTTTATAATCACGTACAAATAAATTCCCAACAATTCTAAAATTCACTACCGTATTACATTACGCCTCCCTAAATAAATAATTTTTAATAAATTAATGTAACTATTAAGAATTTGCTATCGAGTGGCGGTGCTATTAACAAACAAGATTCCGACGGAATACGCTGGAAGCGCAGATATAAGCCTAAACTTTGCAACCTGTGGCGCGATTTTTTAATTCCTTCATAAACTCCTGTCAAATTGTATTCTTAGGGTTTTATTTTTTTTAAATTATTTCCCACCATTTACAATGATTTTTACATTTTTTCTAACGATATTCTTATATATATGCAGTTAATTAATTAGTACATACTCTATGTTCGCTGCATTGGAACACTCTTTGTTGTTGCATTAGAATATCATTAAAGTCAATATGGCTGCCCGTCTTCATGCTACGTTTGTAGTTAAATATCGTATGTAAAGTAATAAATAAATAAATAATAATATAAATAAATATATTCTACCGTATTGTTCCTCGAGGTAGCGTGCTGCCTTGTCACGCAGCGGGCCCGGTTCGATCCCCCGGTCGGGGCAGTTTTTCTGGGTGAGGTTTTTATCGGGGTTTTTCCTCACCTGTAAGACAAATGTCAGGAAAACTTTAAGGCCCAAACGGTCCCCGAAATCATATGACCATCATCATCATCCTTATCATTATCATCATCATCACCATCATCCTCATCCTTCACCGGCGTGGAAAGCAACGGGAAGCTACCACACCTACACAATTCCCTAGTAAAGCTGCAAGCATAGCATGAAAAAGCTATGATTGCAGTGAAGGGCCTGCCTTCGGGCAGAATTACTATGGATAGATGGATGGATATATATATATATTTTTTTATTTATTTATATGAAATTTAACTACAAACGTAGCATGAAGACGGGCAGCCATATTGAATTTAATGGATATTCTATGCAACAACAAAGAGTGTTCCAATGCAGCCAACATAGAGTATAGACTAATTAACTGTACACAAATACTTCCTAATTTGAGAACTTACTATTTATTTTTGGGTGTTGCATTCTTTCACAGGTTAGAGTGCTTAAATTGCGTTATGTTAGCCTTTAGGTTTTTCATTCACAGCTTAGATTAATTAAATTGCGTTAGGTTAACTTTTAGGTTCGTTAAATATCGTGTATATGTTGGCTGCATCCCGAGATTCCATAGTGTAAACCGCTTTGCGTTTGTTAGCGCATGCGCATGGTGTATGATTGGAACTTAGAAACAATTTTCTCGTCACATGTTTTAAAGTATTTCCTCAGTCAGTTTTACCTTTAATATTAATATCCTAATAAATCAGAAATTCCACTTTAATAAATCATAAAATAAACATTTAAACCAACTTTGGTTTAAGCGCATGGAAATAATCTTAGGATTTTATGTCGTGCCAAGTTTAAATTGAAGAGGAACATATCTCAAAACGTAAAAAGGTTAACCAAAAAGGAAAGCGGGTTATTAGAATCTGGCAACATCTGAGTCTGGGGACTACAGAACCGGACCGCTAGAAATGAAATTGATATTCTATTCACTGGAAACCGAGCTGTAATGAATTTTCTAGTGCACTTGTCACATGTTTGTTGCAATCAACACAACGGCTGCGAGTGACAAAGCGGAAACAATAACATCGTGCTCATTTAAGATTCAACTTCAGAAAATAAATTAATGTATATAAAATTTAATTTAGATTTTAAATAAACTACTGTTATGGAAATATCATCAGAAAAATAAAAAACAATGACTTTCAAGGGCGTTCAACCAGTTCGGACAAAGATAATATTAGAAAATAAACCAATAGAACAAAATGACAGAACATAACTTCCTAGGTTGCGAAACATCATACACAACGGAAACAGATATAAATAACAAACTAAATAAGTTTAATTATATAACATGAACACTTAAAAGAACTTTGAAAAACAAAGCTAAAAAAGTCTCTATAATGAAATTATACAAGGCAAGACAGTTCCTATTATTACTTACGGATCCGAAACATTGACAGTGACAACACAACAATCTGCCAAAATCCAAGCTGCTGAAGTGAAATTTCTCAGACTAATAGCAGGATATCAAAGAACAGACAAAAAACACAACACAAAAATAAGACAGCAAGTAAAAGTAGAGGAATTAAACACAGCAATAATGAAATGCAGAACAAACTGGAAAGAACACTTAGCAAGGATGACTAAGAACAGAATACCAAAATCAACATACAACTATTCACCAAGAGGAAGAAGAATTTTGGGAAGACCAAAGAAAAAATGAAAGAGCAGCCATTTGGAGCCGGAACAGGCTAGCCAAAGCCTAAACCGTGACGACGACGATGAAGAATAAACTACTGTTCCCTTAATGTTATATATGTAACCATTTAACATAGTGCATCGAAAGAAAAGTCGATTGTGAAATATTAAAATCCTTAAGTTAGTAGAAATATAGGGAGAGCAAGAAGATGCTAAAATGACCTACCGTATATTACAATGGGGATCGGAACGGGCCAATAAACACACACTCTGATGTTGATGATGCATTTACATAAAATAAACATATTTCTGGCTTAATGGTTGCAATTACAGTAATTAACCTGATGTCGATTTTGTTAAATATGACTCAATAACATATCACATATCTACAATATATTGTTTTTAAGCAATATATGGCTCATGTGACCCGCTATGAAGTACGAAGTAATGACCAGGGTTGCCAATTTAGCCTCTTTGTGGTTAGATTTGGCCATTTTGAAAATTGAACTGGCTACAAATTTGTGAAAAACCTACTAGTAGCTTTTCTGGTCATTTGTCGTTTTTTCTTTAGACATTCTAGCCATTTTTAACAGTTTCATTATTTTTTTATAAATTCTGTAATGATAACACTGGTCAATAGGATTTTTGTTTCATGAGTACCAATAGGTGTATTTAATGCAGTTTTATCGTGTTTTCAAATATGTATTTGCTATTTCTCCATCACCCATAGTTTTTTTTTATTTCAATTTTTTCAATTAATGGACTTAAATAATTATTTGTTTAATAAACGTTTTTTCGTCCATTTGTCCATTGTAAAATAAAACCGTAATTAGCTAACTCAGGATATTTCAGATATGGAAAAGAGATATCAAGGCAAATGGAATCCTAATATGCTGGCCGATTATTGTTGGACCATCAAGAAATGCTCCATATGCGAAATATAGCAGAAAATCGTCATTTCTTACTTTCTAGGTGAGTCCGAATGTTCGAATATTGTGTACTGTAGTTACGAATGTAGAAAATATTGAACTGTTTGAAATTATAAATGCCTGTCTCTCAGAAACCTTGCCTGATGGAGAAAAACAGATATATTTGAATTCAGCAGAAAAAATACTATCAGAATCATTTTTTTTTTCTGAGACAAAAAAAAAGTTTCTTTTTTGTTGCTCAGTGTAACTGATGGATATAAATAGATTTTGCCACAGTAAAAATGAATAGGGCTGCCTTCTTTCCAAAGAACATACCTACAGAAATGTGGACATCTCGTGATGGTATTACTGATCAGTTAGAAATGTATTAATACAGAACAGGCTCAAGTCTACAATTTTAATGTGCATACGAGGAAGTAGAGAGTGATTCAGTGAGAGGCAGATATAAACAAAAAATATCCAACAGAAATAGAATTTCTGGCCAGAATAGAATGAAAACTTAACTTAGATAAACTTAACGAAAAATAAATTAAACAAAACTATTTAGAATATAATAATCTTTCATGGTAAAAATATATGTATTTCTTAAAATACAGTTTATATTTATAACTTAGTTACTATATTATAATTGCAGCAATTTCAATAGAATAAAAGAAAAAAAAATATTCACAAAATTCTATTTCAGAGGCAAGTTCACTAAGTTTTTAAAATAGCTTCGTCCATGGATACAACTTACATTTTAGCTATTTCTAGCCATTTTAGTAGTCAGTTTTAGGCACTTTTCTCTTTGGGGGTTGGCAACCCTGGCAGTGACATTCATAAAAAATGTGAATATCAACGTTTTCGTTAGGATTGTAAAATAAATAAGTTTTTTTTAGTGAAGGAATGTTCTAGAAAGAATCAATTACAGATTGCAATTTAAGTTGTCAATTATTACGTATGTACAGAAAAATTGAAATGAAATACCAGCGGGTAAACAATATATAAATAAAATATGAGGGGATGGTAATTATAATGAAGGATGTTCTTGGAAAAAGTTTCAGATTAGAAAATTATTTCGCGATAATGAAGAAAATTTCTCAGAACAGAAATTGTCAGTCAAGGAGTTTTTTTAAATAAATGCAGATGGAAGATTATTATCATAAATATAAATTCGCACTCTTGTTTATGTACAATATTTGACAAAAACATTTCCCGCGTAATTAAAACATTTAAGAATTTGACAGTACTGATTACAAGATGTTCGGAAATTCATTTTACAAAATTCTAGGACTAATAGAGGGGACTGGGTAGACAATACCTTAAATAGGAACCCATGTCCGGAAACGTATAGTTTTCGTGCTACAGCCATTACAATGTGTCTGATTTGCCGCTGATGTTTTGCAACAGGATAGCAGTACATGACGTTACGAGTTATGATCGTTACATAAGAGATTAACGGGATACCAAGTATGATGGAACGAATGTACCAGAACATGATTCGTCGGTACAATGTGTGCAACGACGTTGGTAGTCGTCACATCGAGCCTCTGTTGTAGTGAGCAGTTTCGTATGAGATACATCCAATGCATAAGACAGAAACAAATTTGTTTTTATGACACAACTGTTATTGTGATCAATGAAAGTGTTTTTGTTACTTTAGTATTGCTAAATAAACTTGACTTTATTCTGAAATGAGTCAAACGTCATTTAATTCTGTACCTTACTTCACACCTCAATTGACATGTGCTCTTCCGACGTCTTAAAAACTGCGTCTCCGATTGCAAAACAACACCGGCAAATCCGTCACATTGTAATAGCTGTAGCACAGATAAAGCACGTTTCCGGAAATGGGTTCCTATTCAAATTATTGTCTTCTCAGTCTCCTCTACTAGCCCTAGAAGTTTGTAATATGAATTTCGGAACACCCTGTATACTAAGACAATATTGTTTGATATATAAGTAAGTAAACATAGTGTTTATCTAATTCTAATCGAAAAACATGCATTCTGAATATTGTGAAACAACATTTAATTGATTAATTTTACTTTTGGTATTCACTAGTGGTATGATAAGATAATCCAAAGAATTAGCAATAAAATAGTTTTACTATTATACGCGCTCGAAATTATACAGGGGAATTATCGAAAACTGTGGAATGCAGGATTTCACGACCGGTAATCACAATGTTAAAAGATTCCGGGCAATGTATGTGGCCGTGGTCTATAACTGGTGTTTCTTCCAGACGTTTCTTCCTCAACTGCGGAGGGCATCTTCAGTGGTGTGTGCTTCTGTAGTGTTTCCTTGTTGCAGTGTCGACTGTGAAGTCGTACAAGCACTCGCCACTGAAAATGCCCTCCGCAGTTGAGGGAGAAACGTCTGGAAAACACCAGTTATAGACCACGGCCTCATAGCCCGGAATCTTTTAATATTATAATTATCGAAAACATTTGCTCAGGATAGGGATTTATTGAGAGCTTAGTTCCATGAAACTACGGGAAAACATAAGCTCTCCATACATTAAATATTATATTAATAATTTAAAATTATATAAACAAATGATGTATTATATTAATTGAACATGAAACGTATTAAATAGTTTTCATTTGTACAGCCACACGTGGAATTTAACTGATCTCCTGGAGGGTACATTTTTAAAGTTT
The DNA here is from genome assembly GCA_030220185.1 of Diploptera punctata. NCBI lineage: Eukaryota > Metazoa > Arthropoda > Insecta > Blattodea > Blaberidae > Diploptera > Diploptera punctata. The sequence continues at coordinate 112,125 of JASPKZ010007189.1, read as the reverse complement.
CGATTGTGCGAGCACCTGATACCCACACAAGAGTATTTAGTTTAAAAAATATCTGGAAAATATTGATTACATGCCAAATACCTCCTCCTGTTTGTTCCGCTCCATAAAACTAGCACAAACCGGGCTTCGGTTTTGACGGTCTGTCAAATACCGTGTGTGCGGAATTAATTTTTTGGTTATGCAGAAAACACTCTTCGTTAGCTTATAGTACAATGGAAGGTATAACATATAATTGGGTACAAGCCGTAGCACAGTTGGTTAAGGGGAGAAACTAGTTTATTGAATAGAATGATTGAATGAAACATTTTTATTATAATAAATATAATTCTCCTGACGCACCACTATCATCATCATCCTCAGAAGTGGGGTTACAATTACTCCAATATCCTAGGGGAGAACAACAGAAATGTCGAAATGACAACATGGGGCATTAAACAATACAATAAGTAATACAATTAATTTCTTTAACATTCTACGTTACAAGCTGGAAGGTCGACGGTTCGAGTCCCTGTGTAGTCAGGATTTTTTTTAATTGATCCAAACCTTCTGGCTGGATCACTTTACCTTCTTCTTCTTCTTCTCTTCACTTCCTGGTTTAGGCAAGAGTTGCCTGTTCCGTCTTCACTAATAGATCTAAGACCATCTCTTCCGAGGACGTCCGACATCTCTTCTTCCTCTTGGAAAATAATGTAAGATTTTATTTGGTAATCTTCTTTCTTCCATTCTTTCTACATGTTCTTTCCACTGTATCTTGTTGTTAAATATCTTTTCTTTTATGGAGTAGATCTGCAGTTCTTCACGGATATCCTCGTTTCTTATCTGGTCCATTCTAGTGCAGCCTTTTACTCTTCTTAAAAATTTCATCTCGGCTGCTTGGATTTTACTTTCTTGTTTGGTAGTGGTAATCCAAGATTCACTCCCATACAAAAGGACAGGGACAGCCATTGTTTTATAAAATTTTAATTTTGTTTGTTTATGGGCTTTATTATTCAACGTTCTTTTTATTTTTCCACAAATAGCTTGAAACTCATGTGTTTTGTGTTCAATACCTTTATCATACCCATAGCTGATGTCACATCCTAAATATTTAAAGTGGGATACTTGTTCAATAATTTCGTGTCTAATTACTATTTTTGCACGCAGAGTATTTCTTCCACAAAATGCCATTACTTTTGTTTTACTTATTGAAATTTTAAAATTATAATCCCTACATATTGCATTTAGTTCACTTTACCTTTATTCTAATAATTCTGAGGCATTAAGGCACATGGTTATAAAATGCTCTAAACTGGAATTTGATTTTTTTTTCTATTTCACTTGATTGCAAATTCCTAATATTTTTACATAAGCAAATAACAAAATGTTATAATCCCTATCCATTATATAAAGTTCATTTAAATTAATGGCTATAATAACTATTTTAGATGTTTATGTATGTAATTAACAGAAACAAACCAATATAACTACAGGTCCTAGGAGGTCCTTCGCGTAGTACGAGGTTAAGGCTCTCATTTTTATAGACAATCGGCACTTGATGCCAGCCGGGTTTTCAGCCCTGCGTGATGGCCACCTTTACCACCAAAACAAGCGTCAGGTACTTATTTGGTTTAGATACTGAGTAGACCATGGTGCTAGGAAAAGTTTGGGTCAGTTTAAAAATCCTGAAACACTGGGACTCGAACCCACAATCTTTCGGCTTGTAGCGTATTTCTTAACAACTATGCTAAGGTGTGTTCTCCAATATAACTAAGATAATATTTTAAGGAGAATAGATATCCATTGTCCATTCCAAATCCGTTTCCAATATGCAGACCTTTCCTAAATCATGACTAAATGAAATAATAACAGTCTGTTAGTTCATTTATTCATAATTTGCAGACTTTAAACGCTTAAAAATTACTATTTAACTCATGCCCCAAATGGGAGTCAATGACCAATCACATTTCAATGAATTTTGATTTACAACTAATCACAGTCGTGTTTCACCTCGATTTTATCAATTTAATTTTATCACTTTAAAATCAAGCTCCTCCTTTTTAACATTTTGAATAGGTCAGAGCATTAATTTGCAGTGACTGACTCTCTAAGAAATACGTTGAATATAACAATTTATATATTAAGATGTAAGAATTCTAGAATGCATATGGCTACAGATTGTATATATAGTGCACGAATGTAACCAGATACTGCTTGCGAGATATGCTATAAAAACATTTGTAGCAATTGATTATACCACAAAAAAAACACTATTTGCACTTTCTTAAACATATCATTTCGCAGGTAATAACGTTCCAGAAAAATATAATTTACACATTTACATCATAGGACATCAGAAATTAATTAATATGTTGTTATGAACAATTTGATGGGTTTCAATTTTTTTTTCCACCAGGGTGCATTCTTACAATATTGCGATCCTTTGGCAATAAATAATATATGGTTGCAGTGATGAACAAGTGAAACATAACAAACGTTTCTCATTTGTTTTCAAATATCACCGTTTACATTAAATATATATAGGCATATATATATTGAGATTGTCGTGTTTTTTTCGTTTACACTGTTTTTCCTTCTTGTTTTACCTTTTCGTTTTACCTTTTTGTTAACTTTCTTTTATTCTCACATATAGACACAAGGACAGGACACACACCCAGACCCAAGGTGGAGATTTACAATCCCCTATCCCATCGGGAATCGAACCCTGGTCGCCGAAGTAGAGGGTAGGAACTTTATCGACTATGCCACGGCGACGGACAATCTGAACTGAAAATTTATTTGAACCATTCAGTGGGCCCGGGTTCGATCTGTGGTCGGGACAAGTTTCCTTTTTTCTCGGGTTTTTCCTCTCCTGTAAGACAAATGTCAGGGAACTTTAAGGCCCAAACGGTTCCCGAACATCATTTGCCCGTCATTATCATCATTAAAAAATTCATTAATTCAATGGCGCACCATTATCATAAACCTATCATATCGGGGCAACGTATCTTCGCCTTGTCCCGCGCCGTAACCGAGTGGTTAAGGCAGGAAGCCTTGCGCAGAGCTACGGGCTTGAGCTAGTTCGAGTCTCCATGGAGAAAGATATTTTCTCATGGTATTTCGGCCAGTAGGGGACCGGTGCCCACCCAGCATCGTGCAGCATTTGAGTAGCTACAATAAATAGTGGTTCCAGGTTGAGAAAACCGGCTATAACGGCTGGGAACTTGACATGCTGACCACATGTCACCCCTACTCTGGCTGGATGATCGTCTGTCTCTGTGATTGAAACATGTGGATGTGAGACCAGCAGACGGCTAGTAGGCTAAGGGCCCTCTAGGCCTGTCGCGCCAGGAGTATCTTCGCCTTCCAGGCGCCGCAACCTCAGATATGGGTTACAATAACTCCATGCCAGGAGAGAATACCAGAATGTCGAAAAATGACAATGTGGTGGCACTGAAAAAAACAAATTGAACTATTGAAACCATCTCCATCCAAATTTTCCAGTACGAAACCGACTAATGCCATATAGCGCCATTTAAAGAATGCTATTAACACTACAGGCTATCATATATCATGTGTAAATAAAAAAGAAGCGGAATGCAATGCTCAAGAAGCCATAATTGATTCACGATCCATTGGTTAAGACCTTTATATTATGCATGGTATTGTAATATCGAATTATATCATCATCATCATCATCACTCCAGGGATTAGGCAAATGCCCGTTCCGACTTCATAATGCATCAGCCCAACATCTTCTAGGTCTTCCAACATCACGTCTTCCTCTTGCTTGATAATTTCTTGCTAACAATGGATATCTCTCCTTACTCATTCCATCCATGTGATCAATCAATTTCTGTCTGTAATTCGTGACTTTATCCAATAAAGGCTGTACTTTCAATTATTCTCTTATATCCTCACTTCTTATTCTATCAAGTCTTGTACATCCTTTTATTTGTCTTAGGAACCTCATATCCGCCGTCTGTATTCTATCCTTCTGTCTTTTCACTGGAGCCCAAGTTTCACATCCATACAATATTGTGGGAACCGCCATAACATTATACATTTTTATCTTGGTTTCTTTTCCAATTTTATTTTTGAATGTTCTTTGTATTGTTCCACACACCGTCTGAAATTTATTTATTTTGGAGTCAATATCTCTTTCCACATTGTAGCCAACATCATAGCCCAAATATCTGAATTATACAATATTTAATATAAAAATGTTGAAATTCAATACATGCCACTGAATTTCAATTCAATAATTATATATGCTGGTTAGCAGAATACAGCCAAATGTCCATACTTTAAGAAATTTCGGTTTGTATAATTTAAAATTTATTTTCAAAACAAAAGAGAGAACAATGCGTGAATGTTTGCAGCACAAATATTAAATAACTATTTTTTAAACAATAATATACATTATGTGGTTTTAATAAAGTTACTACAAAATATAGACTGACCTGTGACCTATCGATTGATGACTGGAAATGACCTAGTTTTTAAGAGTCCTAAACTTGTCTCGTTCACAGTAACAAATTAACTTTTGATCATGTTGAATACACAGGTCTCTATAAGCGATCATCATACACAACCTACACAAAGGATTTAATTAATCAAATTGTGACATTCCCGAGATGGTTATTCTCTAATGCAATTCTTTTAATTAAAATGCAATGTTGCAACAGGTCTCTTAAGTCCTTTGGCTATCTTCTGGCCTCACATCCACTTGTGTTATTACAGAGGTGGACGATTTTATGACCTATTTAGGGAGATATGTGGTCATCATTTTGGGTCCCCAGCCGTTATAGCTTTTTTTTCAACTTTTTATGTATAGTAGATTCGAGCCGTTATTCCTTTCTGTACACATTGTATAATTAGTTTAATTTTAATTGTATTTAATTGTATAGTATTATTGGACAATATTTTCATTATTATTCAATTTGACAGACTATTTAACTCATGCCCCAAATGGGACTCAATGGCCAATCACGTTTCAATGATTTGTGTTTTACAACCAATCAGAGTCGTGTTTCACGAAATATTTATCAGTGTTATAATTACCATATTAAAGAAAGCTCCTCCTTTTTAATATTCTGAACAGGTCTGACCATTATTTTGTAGTGGCTGTGCATGTGAGAAATACGGCTACCAGATTGTATATATAGTGCATGAATGTCAACACATGCCGCATGTGGGAGTTAATATAAAAACATTTGTAGCAATTGATTATACCACCAAAAAAAGAAACTACTGTTTGCACTTTCTTAAATGTATTTTTCACAGGTAACAATCCAGAAAAATAGAATTGTCATATTTACATCATACGACATCGGAAATGAATTAATATACAGTTTGACGTATTTCATTTTTTCTCCACTAGAGAGCATTCTTACAATATTGCGTTCCTTTGGCAATAAATAGTATGATCTGGTTGCAGTGATAAACAAAAGAAGCAGATGAAGCGTACCTATCGCTTCCCATTTGTTTTCAAACTTCAGAGTTTACATTAAATATATAAATATTTTAAAATAACTATAGTTACATAATGATTTGTGAGTAAACAGCTTAATTTTATTCGTTAAATAGTCCTAACAAATGCCACTCTTGATTTCCAAATTCTCTAGATAAATTGGAAATCACTCGTGGCATTACTTATGATAATTAATTGTTTAGTATGTACTATTATTGTAATTTTTTGTATTTATATGTAACATGTGTGTCCTGGTGAGTGGAATACAAGGCCAGATGGCCTTAACTCCACCAGACTAAATAAATCTATTCTATTCTTTTCTACTACACTCTAATTCAACCCAGGAAGTTACTACAGACCTTATGGGCTGTGCCAGTGCCCCCTACCTACAGAGGGTAGATGTTGCCAAACTGATAATTACGGTATTTGTTTGTTAAGGAGGAGTGGAGCAGCAAGGTTAGCAGTACTATTCCAAATCTATGTACTATACATTTAAAAAACATAGTTTTTTTCTTTTACGGCATGAAAATTAGTTTTATAGCAAATATGAGAGTCAACACTTTTACACAGGATAGTACAGATCCGCAAGAGCTCAGTGACAAGTGGTAACTGTTTTTTTTCTTTACAACTATGTACCTGCTGTGTTGCAATCTTCAGTTTTCTCTCAAGAAAATACTGTTAAAATGGCAACCCAGTTCCCTATTCCAAACACACAGTAACTTCCTGGGTTGAATCAGTGTAATTGAATCTACCAAAATTACTCACGATACTGGTTGGGCACGTATCCCATACTGGCTGAAATTTTATGAGAAAATACGAATGTCACCCGATGGGGACTCGATCCAGCGCAGGTCCCGTAGCTCCTCAGGTATCGTGCCTTAAAACGCTCGTCTACAGCATGGGACTCTAATTACTTTATCATAGATTTTAAATAAAATGCTTCCTTATTCAATCAACATAATTAATATTACTTAGATATGATAAAGCACGAATAGTCTAGATGGATGTGGTCCTACTCAGTTAAAAGCGCATCTTTCTTCACTGCCATCTTCCGTATCGAAAATAAAAAAATAAAAAAAGGGGGGGAAACAACAGATTGCTCTCCGAACATGACGCAATTAAACATTCCAAATTATCAATCATGCTGATCTGTATTTAGGTCCAAATTTACTTTCTCTATACATTAACGACATCACTGACTGCATTAAACATTTCAAATATCATATCAATACTGATGACCTATAATTATATATACATACATACTAGCTAATACACGCCGTGCGCTGCTACGCCTAAATAAATGAAAATTAATGTGCTTTTATGTTTAGTTGAATAAGTAAAAGGAAACATAATTATAAATTTATATTTTTTAGATACCCCATGCTGATTACCCGGCGTTGCCCGGGAATATACTTATCCCGATCTTCTTGACATAAATGAGCTAAAATACGAAAATTAATGTGTTTTATGTTTAGTTAAATAGGCAAAGTTGAATAAGTAGAATGAAAAATAATTATAAATGTATATCGTAATTATTTTAAGATTCCCCGTGCTGATTACCCGGTGTTGCCCGGGAATCTACTTATCTCGATCTTCTTGGCATAAATGAGCTAAAACACAAAATTCGTTATTGTGAATTATCCGAAAAACAATACCCGCCATTTGTGCTGCTATGCTTGCATAGGAATCTACGTACTTGTCTCGATATTCTTGGCATCAATGAAAAACAAAAATGGTTATTGCGAGTTATCCGTAAGATATAAACATATGCTGTCGCGGACTTTTTTATAGAGCTTTTTGAGATATTCAATTCTGTGTACATTAATTTTGTTATGGTTTAGGCTGCGTAAGCCATTTAAGCGTCCAAAGAGCTACCTTTGTTTTTACGTTTTCCACTACAAAGGGCGATTTTTAAGGGTGTAGGAGTTGAGTATCACAACTCTCTTATAGCCTATGTTCATCCCGGGAGTTTCCTGAATATTTTACAAAAAGCCCCATAATAATCGGATCAACGGTATGGCCGTGCATAAAGTAAGAACAAACAAACAAACAAACATTCATTTTTATACAATAGACTTGATCAAAATTAAAATATTTTGGAATGGACATTTCAGCACAAAAGTCAAAAGTAATGACGTTTTTAGGAGAAGATGCAATCAGAAGTAAGATAATACACAATAATCATTGCTTAGAACAAGTACAACATTTCAACTATTTAGATAGTGAAATACTTTATCAAAATGAAAAAGATGTGAACAAGAAAATCGCCAAATTTACACAAATTTTAGGGATAATAAATAATACATTAAAAGCTAAATTAGTACAAAAATCCACAAGAATAAAAATATATAATACTTTAACACTACCCTCTCTTTTATACGGAAGTGAGATTTGGCTATTAAGAAAAAAAGAGACACGAGCAGAATCAATGCAACGGAAATGAAATTTCCCAGAAGGACATCAGGATACACTCTTTCAGATCGAAAAAATGAAGAAATTTTAGAACAATTAGAAAGAGAATCAGTAGAAGGAAAACTCAGCAGATATAAATTAAACTGGCTAGACCATGTAAAACAATGGATAAATCAAGAATTCCAAAAAATGTTGATGTAATACAAACACAAAGGCCATCATCGACCAGGAAGACCTCTTAAAAAGCTGCTACATGGGACCGAAACAGGTCTACAAAGGCCTAATTCGTGATGGATGATGATGAGTAGACCAAAACTGATTAACGATCCAATTATATAGATACTTTATTATATACAACTTTCCTCATTAGAGCATTAGAGGATTGCCTCAAGGACAAAGTGATACAGACAATTCATTTTCGAAATTGATGAAATACATTTTGTAAGTACATTAAAAAAATTCAAATTGTAATTGAGTATACATACTATAAAGTACAAATTTTGTAAAGATGTTTTCTTAAAATTGAAATTGATCCTCTAATGGTAGCGATGGTAATTTGAGAAAGATTCACCCTGTCCAAATCTAAGGAATTCCAAAATTTAGCTAAGAATCCTGGTATAGTACCTCTTCCCCCAATCATCAATCCTGTGACAGTTATACTATCTAATTGTTAGTTATCTTTGTAATTATCAATTGTTGGCTCATATATGGCTTTCTTTTCACAGTCAACATCCTCAGGTTGGCCACTAGAGACTCAAAACAGATTGTGGGATCTAATATCATATCAATTTTAGAAGATGGTTTAAATGCAATAATATGTGTTCGTGGCCACACCATGAACTTCCTCATAAACTATGTATCGATAATCTCGCAAGGCTTCTGCCATCATATTTCGAATAGCGTGGTGCCGAATGTTTCTCAGTGATTCTCTTAATTAAGATCTTGACTCTCTAGCAATGTGGACGAAAGAAACAAAACGCAATATAAGTCCTGAGAAGTCAGAAGCTATTATTATTGATCACTGTCTAATAAACAAAATAGATTATTCATCAACAATTTCTGTAAATCTAATTGACGAAGCCAAGTTTCTGTCGGGAAGTTTGTTACAAATATAGAGGGAGTACTTTCTGTAGGCAGTTGTAATAAATCATTCCTATTATCTTCTGGAGTAAGTAAAACATTTAATCATAAAATTACGTACTATTTATTCTTTCAAAATTATTCAAATCGATCTTGTCACTGGGAAATACTTTACAGCATGTGACGCGAAAAATATTCCTAAGTTCCAACCATACACCATGCACATGCGCCAACAAACGCGAAGCGCTTTACACTATGGAATCACGGAGTGTAGCCAACATATAGTCTACACGATATGCATCGAACCTAAAAGCTAACCTAACGCAATCTAAGTACTCTAACCTGTGAAAGACCAACTTAAAAGCTAACCTAATGCAATTTAAGCACAATAACCGATGAAAAAAATGCAACGCCCAAAAATAAATAGTAAGTTCTGAAATTCTGAAGTATACGTGTATAGTTAATTAGTAGATACTCTAGGTCGGCTGCACTGGAACACGTCTTACTTGTTGCATAGATTATTCTTTAATATATGGCTGCCACATCTTCATGCTACGTACGTAGTTAAATATCATAGAAAAATATATTAAAATAATCGTTAGAAAACATGTAAATGGTGGGAAATAATTTGAAAAATGAAACCCTAAGAATAAATTTTACAGGAGTTTATGAAGGAATTAAAAAAAGTCGCGTCACAGGTTGTAAAATTTAGCCGTCACTTGTGTTACATTGTATAGTTTCCAGTTTGTTTACATTTTCAGATACTTGTTTTACGTCATCTACCGCTCGTGAAGGGAATCTATGCTAGGCATCGAGCATACTTTGTGAGCAATTGGATATTTTCATAAACCCGTATCAAATAATGTGATAAGATAAACAACAACATGCAATTATACTTCTTCGTCCATACAAATATTAGGCCTGTAGGCCTGTTAAGATCTCACTGATGAATTTTGTATTCAGCGCTTCCTTGGACAGCCCAGAGATCTCTTCCCAGTTGGAAGATAAGGAAGCATGACTTTGGGAACTCTACCTGAACTCATTCGTCACAAATATTCGTCCAGTTGTTCTGGTATTCATACATGCAGTTAATGATTGGTTCTAAACGTAGTTCCTTCAAGACATCATCACTGTGTTTGTAAGCCAACTTGGTGTACCCTGCAGGATATATTATGAATCTCATTTTACTATAAGTTATCCTGCTATCTTTTCCTTTCCCCAAAGTCCATGCCTCACTGCCGTAGCAAAGTGCAGGACTTACTAAGGTTTTGAATAAACGTACTCTGGTATCTCTCTGGACTAGTTAAGGTTTCATTACAAAAGGTAATATTCCATGGTTTTATTAAGTTAATAATTTTATTTCAAACGTCTAGTTTATCCAGATATGTTAATGTATATCCAAGATAGGTAAATTAATTTACTCTTTCCAATATTTTTGAATCTATACATTTTTTCTATGTAGGCCTACAGGATATTTTCCATGAAAAGCCATTACTTTTTTTTCTGTATTAATATTCATATTACACTTGATGTATATTTCGTTGAAATTATATACAGAATATTGTAATTTGTCCTTTGAGGGTGCAACTAAAGCTATGTCTAAATAACTAACCAACTCACGGGCATTATCGAACCCGTAGGTTCATGGTCGCGCGGACATAAGATCTCCACAAATCCCTATCCTGAGCTAATGTTTTCCAATCATTCCCTGTATAATCTATTTTCCTCAAATCATGGTTAATGTTATTTTTTCACCTCATTCTTAGTCTACCAACTGGACGTTTTCCCTCTGTTCTTCCTACAGGAAGCTTCCATACCCTCTTTCATTCCCCATTCGTGCCACATGTCCTGCCCATCGCAGTGTATGAGACTTAACTGTTCGTGTTATATCTAGCTTCCTATAAAGACCATGTAGCTCACTGTTAAGTAGTCTTCTCCATTTACCTGTCTGTTCATCTCTCTTTGGTCCAAAAATGTTTCTAAGAACTTTATTCTAAAATACTCCTATTCTTCTTTCCTCTCTTGAAGTAAGTGCATGTTACGCATCCATATAATAAGACAGGGAGAGTAACGATTTAATACATTTTCAGTTTAACATTTTTTAAAGGAGTTGGAACGACATGAGTCCCTATTATGGATTATCATGCATTTCCAGAATTGAGCCTATGTTCAATTTCTTTCATCTGCAAAAATTAATGTATCTTCACTAGTTGCTACCTGCTGCCTATGTTTACCCATTTCAAGATAAGAAAAAAAAAACTCGGAGCTCCATAAAAACACGTCTATACTCTACAAGAAACTGAACAGAACATATTTCTATTCAAATGGAAATAATAAAGGTAGGAATTATAAAGTAATTGCAAACAAATCTCTACGGTTTCTAGCAATTAGAATAGTAAAGATAATGGAAAGGAAATGCATTTTTAGAGCGTGGTTTGAAAAGAAAATTAAATCATTATCGAGCTAGAAGCATGTTCCGTCCACTCGCTAATGAGAAAATGGAGCTCTCACAGTAAGGGAAAAAAAGTGCTAACTGTCGAAGCGTAAAGATGAACTGGAGGCGACAAGGAACTGAATAGCAAGAGAACGGTTTACTACTCCTTTCTAACAAACTTGTCTCATTAGAGAAACATTCCTACAGAATATGAATATTATCTTATAAAACACTAGCGGAATAGGAAGTCGGACTTCATTATGCTGCATTTCCATCATATGTTATTTATATCATAACTTCATCCTTTCTGACCGCTAGAAAAAATTCTATGTAACAGTTTACAAATTATAATGAGTTACAAAGTAACTTTATTATTTATATTTCAGATTTTAATAACAGTGCAGTAACTATAGCAATAACACAATAGTCTCTACAATATCATAATTAAGTCAGTCATTTCAGTTCTCTCTTACCTTTCCCTTTATGTATTAACGAAAATAATCAACAAAGCTCCTGGAGAGGATGGAATCAATATTGAACTATTTAAAAATGCAAATCCTTTGTTTTTAGACAGATTTCTTCCTATTGTTCTTCTTCTTCTTCGGCTTTCCCCCACTTATAAGTTTGCCGCATTCAGTTCCCATTTATCTCTATCATTCCAATCTCCCTCTTCCAAATTCCTATCATCCATTACAGTTCTGACGTAGGTTTTCCATTTCCATCTTGGTCTGCCACGTTTATTTCTTCCAGGGGGTGACCATTGGTATATCATTTTTGGCCATCTTTCATTTTCCATTCTTTGTACATGGCAATACCGTTTAAGCGTTTGATTTTCAATCCTCTTAACAACAGATGTGGTGACATTCATTTCTCTCCAAAGGAATTCATTTCTTATTTTATCTTGTCTTATTTTTTTTGGAGGCTTCTTCTAAAATAATCAAATTCAACTGTCCTAATTTTATTCTTTTGTAATTCCGTCAAAGACCAAGTAAAATATGTCAGCAGACAGATTTCTTACATTCTTAAGTAAACTATGGGAAGGGAGTGGCACGTATGGGGAATGAAAGGCGTGCATGGAAGCTTCTTGTAGGAAAACCAGAGGGAAAACGCCCAGTTGGTAGACCAAGAATGAGATGGCAGAATAATATTAACTATGATTTGAGGGAATAGATTATACAGGGAATGATTGGAAAGCATTAGCTCAGAATACGGATGTATGGAGAGCTGATGTTCGCGCGGCCATGAGCCCACGGGTTCGATAGTGCCAGTGAATAAGTAAATATCGGAAGGGAGAGAAATTCCTGTAAGTTGGACAAAATCTATTGTAATATTATTGTATTGTATTGTAAGCCTATGTTTTCCCTTTACAGAGATTTAGGCGCTCTCCCCCGACAGGGAAAAATTTGAACCATACTAATTTAGTTACACTTGTTTTCGTATAGATGTCATTTAGAGTGGTCCGTGGTCAGCGTTCCGCCTCATACTGACATCTAGGAAACCAAGGTAGTACTAGGAAGGGAAAATTCGGTAAATTTTGCTTAGAGGCCTTTTCATTCAGGCTTAAGGATTTTTTACGAGCCTGAAAGTCTTCAGACTCGGGACCCACGGCTTAAAGTCCCTCCCGGAGGATTTGCTCCTTGGATTTTTCCGTCCTAAAAAAATCCATCGACTCCGGTCGGGTTTGAACCCGTGCCCCTCGGGGCCAGAGGCAAGGAACATAACCACTAGTCCACCGCGGCCGATCTATTGTAATATCAATATTTAAAAAAGCAGACAAGAAAAACTGTGAAAATTACAGAGGCATCAGCTTATTAAATACTGGATACAAAATTTACGCCAATATAATTAAAAAAATATATATACAAACATCTTAACAGCCTCCTCAGCGAAGAACAGAATGACTTCCGTAAAGGCCGATCCTGCTGTGATGGTTATTTTCTCCATGGAAGTATTAATCAAAACACTGGGAATTCAATGTAGAAACACATTTAGCTTTTGTGGACTTCAAAAAAAGCCTTCGACAAAATGAATAGGAATATATTGTTGGAAATTTTAGCTGAGAACAATCTACCACAACAGCATGTTTTAAATGTATACAATATATATAAAACAAATTTGATTTCAGTTCGAATCAATAACACACAAACAGAATGGACTGAAATGAATAGGAGAGCAAGATGAGTATGCGGCCTATCGCCCTTGCTTTTTATCATATACATGGATATAATATTCCAAGATTGGCGATAGATGAGACACGGTTCTATTCAAATTAATAGAAAACTAAAAATAGACTCTCTGCTTTTTTCAGACGATTTTGTATTAACACTCTAATTCAACCCAGGAAGTTATTTCAGACCTCATGGGCTATGTCAGTGTCCCCCTATGTACAGAGAGTAGATGTTGCCAAACTCATAATAACGGCATTTGTTTGTTAAGAAGGGGTGGAGCGTCAAGGTTAGCAGTACTTTTTCCAAATCTAGATACTATACATTAAAAAAAACATAGTTCTTCTTTTACGGCATGCAAACTAATCTTATAGTAAATATGAAAAGTCAACACTTTCACACAGGATAGTACAGATCCGCAAGAGCTCAGTTACAAGTGGTACCTGCTTTTTTTCTTTAAGAGGGTGTGGCTTGGACGACTACAACTCACAACTATGTACCTGCTGTGTTGCAATCTGCAGTGTTATATAAGGATTTCTCTCAAGAAAACACTGTTAAAATGGCAACCCAGTTCCCTATTCCAAACACACAGTAATTTCCTGGGTTGAATCTGAGTGTAGCTCCAACAGAAAGAGATTTACATTACTCTATATACAATTTAATGTAATTGCAAAAGGTACAATATGGAAAACGATACAAAGAAAACTAAAGTGATGGCCTTTTGTGCGAAATATACCTAGCACATTTGTTTTGGACAGTGAACATTTAGAACGAGTAAATTAATTTACTTATTTGGGTTATAATTTAACATTTCAAGATGAAGCTGATATATGAAAGAAAACCACAACTTTCTAAAAACAACGGGGATAATTAACAGTATAATAAAACCATCTTAAGTATAAAACAACACAAGATTACGGCTTTATAAGGTTCTCGCAAGATCAATATTAAGATATGGTAGTGAAGCATGGACAATACGAAAAAATAAAGCCGAATAACAACAAATGAGATGCGATTTATGCGCCGTACACAGGCTACAAAATGGGACCATAAAACAAAAGAGGAAATTATGGAAGAGTTGGATGTAAAATCCATTCTCCACCATACACAAACTACAAGAACAGCTAGAAAGCCCATCATCTCCGAATGCCATCTCATAGAATTCCAAAAGCCATGCTTCGTAACTGCCCCCAAGGCAAAGGATCGCTGGGACGTCCAAAAAGCGCTGGATGGAAAATTCCTCTTTGAGACCGTAACAGGTCATATGGCCTAATACTTGCATGGATGATGATGGTGATGACCATTTTAAAGCATATGTCTAATGAAATGGACGCTCAACTAGACATTCTAAATTGGAAAAAAAAAATAATAATAAGAAATACAATCATCAGACAACAAAAGAAAGTCGAAAATTCAATATTGGATTTTGTGAAATACAGACAACTACACAATACTTAGGATGCCAGAGAAAAGATTACTCAGACAAGCTTTGGAATAGATTACATCTGGGAAAGGAAAGAGAGGTCGACCTAGATTTAAATCGATGGATGATGTAAGAAGAGGTATGAGGGAGCTAGGTCTGGAAGAACTGGAATGGAAAGATAGAGAAGGGTGGAGAAAGAATATAAAAATTTGAAAATTTTTGAGCACAGGAATATTTTTATTACATTGAAAACCTGTTTATAAATAAACTATTATTATGCCTCCTGGAAAAAAAAATAATAACCTATTTCCATATCAAGAGTCATATCAATCTTATTACGGAGCAAGTGACAATTCCTTTCCCTTTGGGTTTATATGAGTAGTTAAATACATTTTACAGAGTGGCATTCTATTATATAGTTTTCTGACCTAGGACAGGTCTTTCACTGCAATCGTAGCATTTTCATGCTATGTTTTGCAGGTAATTATAGGTGTGGTAGCTTCCCGTTGCTTTCCACACTGAGGATGATGATGATGCTGAGAAGGATGATTATGATGGCCAGATGATGTTTGTGGACCTTTTGGGCCTCAAATCTACCTGCAATTTGTCTTACAGATGAGGAAAAACCCCGGAAAACTTCACCCAGGAGCCTATCCCGACCGGGAATCGAACCCGGGCCCGCTGCATGACAAGGCAGCACGCTACCTGGAGACCACAGCGGTGGATTATTATTATTATTATTATTATTATTATTATTATTATTATTATTATTATTATTATGAATACATAGAGTATGTTACATAGATTATTTTAATTATTCAAATAAAACAATTGTTGAAATAAAGCACTTAGACATATTATATTTAAGGACAGAGTTTTGATTATGACAGAACAAAGTTTTCAAGGCTAACTGTAAAATCTCTGCATTTAGACTAATGTAATGTTAGTATAGTTAAGTTAGGGTGGCTAGGTCAGAAGTTTAGTATATAAACCTTGAAAACATGGGACTCTGTCTGTCTGTCTGTCTGTGTAGTGTTTTGATGGGTAAGTCTGCACACCATTTTTCTTAATAAATTCGCTAGGAACAGTTAGAAATGTAGTCAAGTATCTTAAATATTTTAATACTGTTTTTTTTTCAAAGTGTAGGAATTATTAGATACTTATTAAAATGTAAATTAGGGTAGATTGATAAACCCCCATCTCCCTCTCTCAAACCTAAATAAAGTTCGAATGTAGGTGTTCTTAATATAAGCTTAGATTAGTTATTTAGGGTTAGAATACTTAGGGTTATTGTAATCATTAGTCTCTAGAAATAAAATAGGCCTAGTTAAAATTAAGAATCCATTTATTTATGTTCAAAAACACGTATGCCTTTATAACTAATACATTCACATACTAACGCTCGGCTAGAACCTCATGCTACCAAAATTCCAAGACCCGAAGGTCCTTAATCCCTAAGAAAACCAACAGTTTGTAATAATTATTATTAACAAAATGTGTTTTGCATGGCTATTAGTTCACTCCCGCACTTGGTAATGGTTCCTCCTGCCACGCGCCTTTGGTTTCACAAGACGGCTACAGTTACAAAAATTGGACTGTAAAGGGTGCAAGAAATCCATTAAATCAGTTATTTCCTAAAAAAACCTTCAATATAGCCCGCTTTCATACGCCTCAAACCGTGGCACTCGCCACAGAATGATGTTGTCATGGTGTCCGCCCAAGAGGAGAATAAAGACCTCGAATTCATGGATCCAAGAGATAAGAACAGGAATTATATAAGTTGACTACACATTCCACAATATGGAGGGATAGAGAGGATTGAAGAAGCAAAATATAACTTTAGACTCAGAAATATGTGATCTTATTACAGGCCTTGGGAGGACCTTGGGACAATAAGAAGTTAAGGTCTCTACCTTTCTATATACGACCGCGTTAAATATCATCTGGTTTATCAACCCTACGTGACGACCGCCTTACCCCCAGAATCTTGCTCTGATTATCGTTTCAATTAGAGTCTGAATCGATCCTAAAATTACACTGAGCAACAAAAATGAAACTTTTGTTTTTTTTGTCTCAAAATGAAAATATGTGATTCTGATAGTATTTTTTTCTCTTGAATTCAAATATGATATCGGTTTTTCTCCATCACGCAAGGTTTCCGAGAAACAGGAATTTATAATTTCAAGCACTTTAATATTTTCTACATTCGTAACTACACAATATTCGAACATTCGGACCCACCTAGAAAG
The DNA here is from genome assembly GCA_030220185.1 of Diploptera punctata. Lineage (NCBI taxonomy): Eukaryota > Metazoa > Arthropoda > Insecta > Blattodea > Blaberidae > Diploptera > Diploptera punctata. Next base: position 94,913 of record JASPKZ010007189.1, on the reverse strand, counting down.
TAAGAAATGACGATTTTCTGCTGTATTTCGCCTGTGGAGCATCCCTTTTGATAGTCCAACAATAATCGGCCAGCATATTAGGATTCCATTTGCCTTGATATCTCTTTTCCATAGCTGAAATCTCCTGAGTTAGCTAATTTGGTTTTATTTTACAATGGACAAATGGACAAAAAAATGTTTATTAAAAATAATTATTTAAATCCATGAATTGAAATTGAATAAAAAACTGTGTACGATGGAGCAATTCCGAATACATTTTTGAAAATACGATACAAACTGCATTAAGTACAACTATTGGTACTCATGAGACAAAAATAATGTTGACCAGTGTTATGATTCTAGGTGAGATTTTAGACCATTTGAAAAATCCTGAACCAATCAGGAATCGAATCAACGGACCTTCCGGCTAGCAGTTCATTGCTTTATCCGACTACGCTATTGCAACAGATAAATGTGCAAACATTGGAAATATGTATAAATTAAATCACGATTAACTTTATATTAACCAATATCACGGTTTGGAACAACTGAAATGAAAACAGCTGAACGAATGTAAATCAAATATTAATTGATATTCATTGAAGTCATATACAGGTATTCAGTTTGTGTTACTGATTTGATTAAAATATTGCACGAATTAATAGCAACTGAAAACAAATTTATACATTACTTATTGTTTGCATATTGTCATAATTCAGGCTGGGGACGATACCAATTAACCCAATAAGCCTAACTAACTAACTAACTAACTCACTGGTACATGAATCCGAAGGTTCACAGTCGCGCGGACAAAAGCTGTCCATACATTCCTATCCTGAACTAATGTTTTCCAATCATCCCCTCTATAAACAACTTCTCTCAAATAATGGATAATGTTATTCTCCCACCTCATTTTTGGTCTGCAAACTGAAGTTTTCAATCTGGTTTTCCTACAAGAAGCTTCCATGCTCGTCTTACATTTCCCATTCGTGCCACATGTCCAGACTATCACAGTCTACGAGACTTAACTCTTCTTATTATATCTGGTTTCCTATAAAGATCTTACCTATTTAAAAACAAAGTAAAGAAAATGGCGTTTGATTGACAATGGACTTACCCTACGTAAACCTCAAACAGTTATAGAAAGATGTGCACTGTACTGGAATCCTCAAGGCCAAGGAGGAGAGGAGGTTGGCAGATGATAAAGCTAAATGGAGAAATTCCATTACGGCCTGTGCTCCAGGTAGGAGGGAAAGGAAAAGACGATGATGATGATGATGATGTTAAAGATCATGTAGCTCACTGTTTTGTAGTCTTCTCTATTCGCATGTCTGTTCATATCTCTTTGACCCAAAAAGTTTCCTTAGAACTTTATTCTCAAATACTCGTAATCTTTTCTCCTCCCTTAAAATAAGAGCCCATGTTTTGCATACATGTAATGTAACTGGGGGAATAACACTTTCATATTATATTTAAGTTGAACATTAGAAAATAAACCAATAGAACAAGTAGTAAAATATAACTTCCTAGGTTGCGAAATTTCATACACAGCGGAAACAGATATAATAACAAACTAAATAAGTTTAATTATATAACAGGAACACTAAAAGAACTTTGAAAAATAAAGCCAGGAAAGACTCTATAATGAAATTATACAAGACAATGGCCGTGTCTATTATTATTTATGGATCCGAAACATGGACAGTGACAACACAACAATGTGCCGGAATACAAGCTGCTGAAATGAGATTCCTCAGACCAATAGCGGAATATCAAAGAACAGACAAAAAACATAACACAGAAATAAGACAACAACTAAAAGTAGAGGAATTAAACACAGCGGTAGAGAAATACAGAACAAACTGGAAAGAACACTTGGCAAGGATGACGGAGAATAGAATACCAAAAGCAGCATACAACTTTTCGCCACGAGGAAGAAGAAGTTTGAGAAGACCAAGGAAAAGATGGAAAGAGCAGCAGCAATTTGGAGCCGGAACAGGCTAGTAAATAAGCCTAAGCCGTGAAGAATAAGAAGAAGAAGAAGTTGAATGTTCTATGGGAGAAGCTGGGACGGCAAGAGTCCCTGTAATACATAATAACATGCATTTCAGAATTGAGTCTATGTTTAATTTCTTTGTGCATCTCATTCAACCCATTGGGCCTAGGTGGTTTTTCTAAGAAGCCACCTTGTTTTATTTTCTTATAGGCAGAGGAGTGGTGGTTTTTGTGCCATACTACCAAGATATCTTCTATACAGTGTGCTGCTTAGTGGTAATTTTGGAAGTTCCACTTCGTTATTAACTGTTGAAGTAATGGTAATATGTATAGTTAATGCAATATACGATTAAAATCATAATAAAAAAATATGAAATTGTTACCTAATTGGTTCGTCTCTTCAACTTTGAAAAGTATTGATTATTTGTAGGCCTTTCTGGACTAATCCCAATATCACCAGAAGGAGTAGGAGATAGGTCTGTATCTGCTGACCCTGAAAACAATACTGATCAATACAAGATATACAAGAAGAGTAAATCCGTGACTCGAAAGGTTATTGTATTTATTTATGAAATTCACAGATTATATATTTATAAACCGTCCTAGCTATACTTAGCTCTCGATTAAATTATTTAGGTTAGCTTCTACTACAACGATGACAATGATGGGAAGCTTCTAGTCCGTATATTCAAAATTTGCTCTCGCCAACACGGCAAAGATAATTTAAATCTGACTGAATTTTTAAAATAGTTATACCAAGAGTACCTATTATAACGACATGTGACTTTAATATTTGTTTCTACTGGTTATCACTTTAAAATGTTCTATATTTCAAACAGAGGACGGTTACAACTATTATTTCGAAAGAATCCATAATTAATTTTAACAAAAATAATTAATTATATTACAATTAAGATATTCATTGAAAATGAAATATACGAACATATTCTTAAATGTATTATAACAATAGCTTGAAATTCATATTAAAGCACCGTTGAGGTTATGTAATAAGATTTTTTTTTTGTTCTAATGCTCCAGGTTGTCTTTTATGACATTTCTGGCTTTCTCCCCCAGCATTGGCACAATTGTAATCCATTTCTTAGGTTGGGGCACCTGGAAGGCGGAGTTACCTTACCCCGATGTTATGATGGGTGATAAATGATAATGAAGTGCCAGGAGAGTTCTTAACCTAAACTTAACCTAAATTCCAGACCATAGGCAAACCACAGGAATAAATCTCTTTAAAGAACAATTCCAATGGTTTGACCGGGAATCGAACCAGGACCTCATAAACAGTAGTCAGGAACGCAAACCACTAGCCCATAAGGCTGGTCATGTAATAAGATGTTAATTATATAATTTTTATCTGGCAAGTCAGTCGTCCTCAACTAAATTATTAAATGTCTTCAAGTTATTTTAATATGGAGGTCTTTCGAAAACAATGTTTCATCTTCTGCGTTTTAACAGGAACTGATAGTGTTAAATAGGTTGTATAACGGATTTATGTCTGCGGTTATGTTCTCGTTGAGTAGGTATTTATTTCTTGCTTCCTGTTCTCGTTGATTATGTCTTTATTCCTTGCTTCTTTTAGAATCTCTATTTCTAAAAGAAGCAAAGAATAAAGACCTACTCAACGAGAACATAACTACAGACATAAATCCGTTATACAACCTACATAACCTCATCAGTTCCAGTTAAAATGCAGAAGATGAAACATTGTTTTCGAAAGGCCTCCATATTAGAATAACTTGAAGACATTTAATAATTTATTTGAGGACGACTGACGTACCAGGTAAAAATTATATAATTAAACATCTTATAACAATAGCTTGAAATATTTTTTTTGTCTAATGCCACCAAGTTGTGTTTAATTACATTTTTGTCTTTCTCCCCTGGCATTGGTGGAATTGAAATGCATTTTTGAGGTTGTGGCACCTGGAAGGTTTATATGATGAGTGATATAATTATCTAAACAAATCTAATCAATGCTGTTACTTGTTTTTATATTAGATATTTTAATCATACAGTCAACTTACATTCTTCTCTGTACACTATAAAAGAACACATCATCTACGTACAGTGGTCTGTTGAAGAGGTGCGTAAACTGAAAGTAGACCACATTTACGCCATCTATCCGGCCACCGGGAACCCGGAGCACATAACATGCAGTGGGTGGCATTAGAAAACACATTCTCCGAGCTATATTATACCTTATCCTCTCTTAGAGTGATCCTAACAAACAAATGCCAATTGTATCCTTCCGCCATTCGAGCCACAATTACTGTCACACTAACAGAGTGCACGTGCGATATAAGACATGTGATCGTTGAATTGGGATATATTACAAGAAAGCTGATGAGATTTTTCACTGAACTTGTGAAATACATTTAAAATAACAGTTTTTTTACCACTAGTCAAAGGTTTACCAGACTTGTGTTTAAAAAAAATTATATGGCGACACAGCAACGGAATACTCGACATCTTTAGCCATTTTGTTTTGCATCAGAATCGACTGAAGCATAGCTCAAATGCATCACATTATGTAATAAAATATTTTAAGTTGTAATTGTTGATTAGGTATATTTTAGAATAAAGTTATTTTCATTCACGAAGAATAATAAGTATATTCAGAGGACATATTTTTAATTTAATGGAGGGAACAAGTACTTCGCGTACTTACTGCTTCTACATCGTACATCGGTGTCCATAACCAATGAAAAGCGAGCATGTCACATGGTTTTGTTTTGATGAGGATCACTTTAGGAGCGGATAGCCTTTAGGCAGTGGTCTATAGTCACTGATGTTTCGTCTCTGGCTGCGAGGGACATCTTCAGAGGCCGAATAGTTTCCTTGCTGGAGCCAGACTTTTTCGCATCAAAGAACCTACTCTTCCATTAAAGATGTCTCCAGCATCCGGAAATAAAACATCTGACCGCAATGTTCGTCTGGTTGCAAGAGGGACTATCGACCGCGTTCTAATAGCCCAGAAAATATGCATAATTATCCAACCGACCGTGAAAGTCTTCATTTTATTATAAAATGCAATACTTATAAATATTTATATTTTATACAAACATGCTATACGCTTTTCCTGATTTTTATTTTGCTCATGCTTAACTGTATGTAAATAAATATACGCACAAATATTTCAAAAACGCAGAAAGCATACAACTTCCTTGCATCCATTTTATTTATCACGCCCCTTCATCAAACTAACCGGCACACACAACCTGACACTCGATCCCATCAGCACATTGTCCTTTATATCCCTCCTCATCACACTGTGTATTATTCATTATCTTTTACGGTCTCACTTGCCAAAACATGGAATTCCCTTCCGCCCTATGTCGGAGACTGTCAAACCCTAACATCGTTCAAAAACAAACTAAATAATTATTTAATAAGAAACTAACATATTGATACTATTCTTTTAACAATTAATAAATTAAATTATTTATGAAAATAGCAATAAAATTAACAAATAATTTCATTTCTTAAATATTGTATAACCGTAAAATTTGTTTTCTATATCTCATTATTTTTCTGTTTTTTTATATACATTAGACATGGACAGTCTACCAACAATTTAATCGATCTTGCTTGAATACATTTTATTATTGGTTTTAGTCTTAATCTTAACCATCATAAACTGGCTGTATTATAGAACGTAATATAATATATATTATCTTATTGATCAAATCTTCATTTAGTATTTAATATTAGAGTTAATTGTGATTGTTATATTTTGATGTAATATATGTTTGTCCTGGTGAGTGGAAGAGAAGGTCATATGGCCTTAACTCCACCAGGCTAAATAAATAAATAAAAATAATAAAAATAAAAATTGTAAGAGCTTCTTTTATAGTCACTGAATATACGTTCGTCGCCATTCTCTGCTGAGGGACACGCGTAAACGAATTACTGTTTGTAAACAAAATATAGCGTAAGGACCATGGAGACTATCCTCATAGAACTACTATATCGTTGCCGTAATCACTAGAGATACATTCAGATGTAGCAAACTACTTAACTCCCAGTCCCAAGTGATTTAGTCTAAAGCCAAACCTTACAATAAGCATAATGGTAAATATACAAATAAAACAAGTAATGCCAAATTCAATATACGCTATTAAAATATTAGTGGAACACATGTTTACACCAAAACCACAAAATAAAATTGAATCAATTTAATGTTTTTTTCTTTTGTAAATATGAATTTAAAGATTTATGTAAAACTATAATAGACATCCAAACAGTATTAGAAATAGGAACAAATTATAATTTGTAATAGAAAACAAAGTAGAAATTTGAGGTTTATTTTTTAGGAATCAATGTTTCCATGGTTATTTCAACACTCAGTACTTAGTGTGTTCTCCGTGAGCTATTTTTCATAAGTAATTCCACGAGTGATTGCCTATTTATCTAGAGTGGCATTTGTTAGGACTATTTAACGAATAAAATTAAGCAGTTTACTCACGAATCGTGATTTAAATATAGTTATTTTAAAATATTTATATATTTAATGTAAACAGAGATATTCGAAAACAAGCGATAAAAGTTCGGTTATGTTTAATTTGTTCACCACTGCAACTTGATTATATTATTTATTGCCAAATAGGATCGCAATATTGTAAGAATGCACTCTGGTGGAAAAAATGAAACTGAATATTATAACCAATATTATAGATTAATTATTTTTTCTAGGAAACAACTCAGTAAAATCATTATTTAAAAACAACATTATTGAACACACCATTATCAAATGTGTACGTCGAAGGAATCTGTTCATTATTTGCTACATTCAACGTATTTGTTAGAAAGTCAGTCACTGCAAAATAATGCTCTGACCTATTCAGAATATTAAAAATGAGGAGCTTTCTTTATTTTGGTAAACAGAATTTGATAAATATCGAGGTGAAACACGGCTGTCAATTGTAAAAAAAATTAATTGAAACGTGATTGGTCATTGACTCCCATTTGGGGCATAAGTTAAATAGTCAATGGAAGCCCTTAACAACTAGAACTCAAGGAAGACCCAAAATTGGATACAATAACGATGAAACACAATACTTAAACAAAATAGAAATTAAACTGGATTAATTCTATTCATGACATATAAATCGGATAAATAAAGTTTGAGAAGGTCAAATCATTCGATCAACAAATTTCCAGCGATTAAGAAAGAAGAATGAGAAGAATTATAGGTTATAACCTAAGTTTGTATTATGCACTACGAGCTGACTACACTTTTAGTGGAATGTTGGTTCAAATAAAAGTGGAAGAATATTTCAACCATTTGTGTGCAATTGACGTTAAGAGTCCTTCTATGAGTCGACTATTCCAATTATAAGAACTCGTATAAGGCGAGGGATATAGAAGTCAATTGTTCGATATAATCGGAACAAAGAACACCATATTAAAACATTTTACCTCGTTCTACAAAACATTTAAAATACTGTACCGTAAACTATTATCAAAGACGTGGCTCTTGAATCATTGAGAGGGTCTTTACAAATGTACTATATTATATTATAAAGTAGTTAATGATAATAATAATAATAATAATAATAATAATAATAATAATTATTATTATTATTATTATTAACTATAGCTAAGTACAATTATTCTACCAGATATTTTAAATGGTTGCGAAACATTGACTCTTACTTCAAGGGAGGAAGCAAGATTACGAGTATTTGAGAATAAAGTTCTTAAGGAAAAAAAAAATGGACCAAAGAGAGATGAACAGACAGGTGAATGGAGAAGACTGAATAACAGTGAACAACAACAACAACAACAACAACAACAACAACAATAATAATAATAATAATAATAATAATAATCTTCTTCACTTCCTGGTTTAGGCAAGAGTTGCCTGTTCCGATAATAATAATAATAATAATAATAATAATAATAATAATAATAATAATAATAATAATAATCTTCACTTCCTGGTTTAGGCAAGAGTTGCCTGTTCCGATAATAATAATAAAAATAATAATAATAATAATAATAATAATAATAATAATAATAATCTTCTTCACTTCCTGGTTTAGGCAAGAGTTGCCTGTTCCGATAATAATAATAATAATAATAATAATAATAATAATAATCTTCACTTCCTGGTTTAGGCAAGAGTTGCCTGTTCCGATAATAATAATAATAATAATCTTCACTTCCTGGTTTAGGCAAGAGTTGCCTGTTCCGATAATAATAATAATAATAATAATAATAATAATAATAATAATAATAATAAAAATAATAATCTTCACTTCCTGGTTTAGGCAAGAGTTGCCTGTTCCGATAATAATAATAATAATAATAATAATAATAATAATAATAATAATAATAATAATAATAATAATTATTATCATTAATATTATTATTATTATTATTATTATTATTATTATTATTATTATTATTATTATTATTATTAACTACAGTTAAGATCAATTATTCTACCAGTTATTTTAATTGGTTGCGAAACATTGACTCTAACTTTAAGGGAGGAAACAATATTAGGAGTGTTTGAGAACAAAGTTCTTAGGAAAAAAATTGTACCAAAGAGAGATGAACAGACAGGTGAATTGAGAAAGCTATATAAGAGTGAACTACATGGTCTCTATAGGAAGCCAGATATAATAAGAATAGTTAAGTCAAGTAGACTGCGATGGGCAGGGCATGTGGCACGATTGGGGAATGAAAGACGTGCATGGAATCTTCTTGTAGGAAAACCAGAGGGAAAACGCCCAGTTGGTAGACCAAGAATGAGATGGGAGAATAACATTAACTATGATTTGAGGGAATTAGATTATATAGGGAATGATTGGAAAACATTAGCTCAGGATAGGGATGAATGGAGAGTTTATGTCCGCACGGCCATGCACCTACGGGTTCGATAGTGTAGGAACATCACTAAGTATATACTAACCCGAGCAGAATTAAATCAACCAGAATCTCTCATTGGGGTCAGTGAGTCAGTTAACTACAGTAAGTTTCGTAGACTGCAATGGGCACGAATGGGGAATAAGAGAGGTGCGTGGAAGCTTCTTGTAGGAGAACTAGAGGGAAAATTCCCAGTCGATAGAAGAAGAGAGAGTTGGGAGAATAATATTAAACATGATTTGAGGGAAGTAGATTATATAGAGGGATTATTGGAAAACATTAGTTCAGACAAGGGTATATGGAGACATTACGTCCTCGCGGCCATGAACGTAAGGGTTCGATAGTACCATAGAGTTGGTTACCTTTATTGTAAAAATTATAAAGAAAAACTTTGACATTCTCTCAGTTTAAGACATTTAGTTATAGAGGGTTATGGTACATAGTCTGTATTTTTATTTTACTGTTTCCCATTTTACTTGTTGCCCAAAATTAATTATATATCTCCTATGCCGAAAGACAAACTCCAATTAATCGTAGGTGAAATTTCTCAATTTTATAATTTTTGTGCTACTAATTTGAAATTTTATACACAAATTACCAACAATTACTTATGTACATATGCAAATTTCATGTAGATATCTTCAATGGTTATGCAGATATGGATTATAAGATATTTTAATTTGGCGACTTCAAAAAAAAGTCCCCCATGATGCAATTAACTTTTTAAGATTCTAAAAATATATTTCTATTCACCTAACCATAATAGATGAATATATCATATGACTTTATTTGCAGTGTGTTTTATCACTGAGGAAAAAATACATAAATTTGTGTTTTTAATTTTTCAAAAAAGGTACATAATATTATAAAATCAATATCTGGAAAAGTATTTGTTCTGCACAAAAATGATATAATAAATTTCTTTATCGAATGTTTCTGTACCTCTGTTCAAATTGTAAAACTAATCTGTCAAAAATTACATCATGAGGATCATTTTGAAAACTGAAAAATGTAAAAAAAAACAGAAACTGAGAAAAATCAATTTAAAGATTTAAAGGCCAACAAAACCACTCGCGCACGGCCCTTTAAAATATCACGTGATGCCTTTTGTATGCTCCAATTATAAAAAAAACCGATTATATATTATGAAATTAGAAGGTTCAAACTTAATTACTAGGAAAAAACAAACAAAAAATGCATTTTTGAAGGATTTTCTTGAAATTTCACCTATGGGTACCCTTAAATCAAATCTGTAGTTATTACAGTTATAAATTAAATGTCTCATAAAATGATTTACAACTTTATTTTACTCTTACAACTGACCAAGCGCATGTTAAATTTATTTTGCGGCTACATACAAAATTAAAATTATATCAAACATGACAGTAATGTGTTATCTTTTACATGATGTAGTACAGCATTTCGTTGTCATGTCACATTTTAAGAATCGGGTTTGACAACTGAGATGATCTAGAGAGCACCATGAAATACTTTACTTTGCAATGGCAACAAAAACAGCAAATCCTGATATAAACAGCTTTCTTCTGCCCTTTGCCATTCCGCACGAAACAAAAACCAGTTAAGTAGGGTGTCGAATTAGTGGCTGGGCAAGGCGTGAAACTAACAACGCTAGCAAGTTAAATGTAAAAGAGCGATGAGCTCCCAGAGTAATAACAGCTTCCAACTGAATTATAATCACTTCTTCACAGATCTACTTCAAACAGATGAGCTCTTCCTTGCAACGAAAAATGTGTTGTAAGAATCGCATTACACATAATTACTAACTTACTTACTTAATACTTAATATAGGCTTTCCACTTTACAGCAGTTTGCCTTTGATTCCTGCTTTCCAGAGATTCCTATCTTCCCATTGTCCATCTTCCATACCCCTCTTCATCATGGCATCATATATTCCCTCATACCATGCTCTTCTACTTCTTCCCCTTCTCCTTCTGCCTGGTACCATCCAATCTAACACCTGTTTAGGCCACTGGTCTTCCGGCATCCGTTGTACATGTCCATACCATTGTAGAGCTCTCTTTGTTATCCTATCGATAACAGTTTCTTGTGCATCCATTTCTTGTCTGCTATATGTATTTCGAATATGTTGTAGCCTGGATATTCTCATACTTCTCCGTAATCCATCCATATCTGTCGCCAAGATTCTTTTCTGCATCCTTTCATTTATTGTCCAGCTTTCTGATCCATATGTAAGTATACTTTCTATTATTGTCTGTATAATCCCCCCCTTTTTTTTTTTTGTTTTTCTGGTCAAATTTCTATTCCATAAAAGACCATTCAGGGATCTAATCGCCTTCCTTGCACAATTTATTCTGTTAATAATATATTTTTCACAAGTACCAGATTTATCTATTATAGATCCAAGATATTTAAATTCTTCAATACGTTTAATTATCATATTATTTATTTGTAGGTCTTCTGAATTTCCTCCGATTACCATATATTCTGTTTTAATATAATTTATCTTCAGTCCACCTACCTCAAATGCATCGACCAACTTTCTGATCATATATTCTATATCTTCTTTATCTTATCCTATTATAATCTGGTCATCAGCGAATAATAAATTGTGCAGTAAACGGCCATAAAGTCAATTCCCATTCCCCTACATGACTTATTCCATTTTATTACACATAATTACGTGTGCGAAACTCATGTAAAACATATCAAACTCATCATCATCATTAACGGATTAGATCTTTGCCTGTTCCGATCTTACATCTGTTCAGCCCAGCGTTTTCTGGGTCTTCCTACCGAACTTCGTCCTCCAGGATTATACATCAGTGCCATCTTTGGTATCCATCCTCTGTCATTCTTTGCAGATGTTCTATCCAATTGTTCCTGTGTTCTTTTATTTGTTGAAGAAGTGGTTCTACTTTTAGTTCCTCTCTAATATTCTCATTTCTAATATGTTCTTCTATTGTACAACCTTTCACAGCCCGTAGGAATCTCATTTCCGCTGCCTGAATTTTACTTTTTTCTTTTTCCTTCAGGACCCAGGCCTCACTTCCATACATCGCGACTGGTAGTGTCATCGTTGAGTAAAATATTAGCTGCGTATCGTTTCTTGCTTTGTTCTTCAGTATTCATCTGCTTTTTCCACAAATATGTTGAAATTTCTACAATTTCATATTTATATATTGTTCTTCATAAGTTATATTGCAGCCCAAATACTGGAAGTGTGAAACCTGTTCCAATACTTTACCTTCTATTACTATTTTTGTTCTTACTGTTCTTACATATCAAACTATATATAATAATAGTGTTAGAAATCGTTTTTGAACGAAATAGAGATGTACTCACAGGCGACTGGAGAAGACTTCATAATGGTGAGCTACATGATCTTTATACGAAACTAGATATAATAAGAACGGTTAAGTCTCGTAGACTGCAATGGCAGGACATGTTGCATGAATGTGGAATGAAAGAGTGATATGGAAGCTTCTTTTAGGGAAATCAGAGGGAAAACGCCCGGTTGGTAGACCAAGAATGACGCGGGAGAGTAATATTAACCATGATTTGAGAGACGTGGATTATAAAGGAAGTGATTGGAAAGCATTCGGTCAGGATAGGGATGTATGGAGAGATTATGTATGCGCGGCCATCAACCTACAGATTCGTTAATGCAATGAGTTAGTGTTAGAAAATGTTAGAAACAAAAACATAATTATATCTACATATTAAAATGAAACAATCGAGACAGTGTGTGAAATGTCACAAAGAAAATTAACATAGGAACATGTAGACTCAATTTCCACATAATGATTCGTGTATCTATTATCTTCAGGAAACTTCCCGGACTTTGAAAAAAAAAGGATTTTATCCTAGGAGAGTCTGAAAACGAATGAGTGAAGATAAATCTCCACTCTTCTCTTAGAGATTATCATGAGAGAATATTGAGTAGAAATTAATAAAATTAAACATTTTTTTCGTACGAGTAAAACTAATTCAGATCGTAATTCCTGGAAAGTTATTCACTTGTCGAATATGTTAATTACCTGGTATGTAGATCTATCATCCATAAAACAATTTTAAATTATCGGAATGATAAACACTTCTATGGGGAATGAAAGGCGTACATGGAAGCTTCTTGTAGGAAAACCAGAGGGAAAACGTTCTGTTAGTAGACCAGGAATGAGGTGGGAGAATAGCATTAACCATGATTTGAAGGAAGTAGATTATGCAGGGAATGATTGGAAAACGTTAGCACAGGATAGGGATGTATGGAGAGCTTGTGTCCGCGCGGCCATGAACCTACGGGTTCGATAGTGCCAATGAGTTAGTTTTGATATATAAGTTGAACTTGAATATTAATCGGGAAAATTAATCCGTAATAAAATGCAATAAATTGAAGTTCAGGTTAAAATATTGTATTTTTTAAAGTTATAAAAATATAACATTTATCAATTAGTAAATGAGTGAAATTTTGAAGAAGTGTTGGGATTATGCATATTACAATACTGAAGTTATAATTCAGCCCAAATTTTTCCGTCTCTTAATTTTGTCACAGTGCCCGTGAAACTATGTTTTATCCTTAAGCAACGACCCCCCCGTAAGAGATTCCAACATGCTAATCTACCAATGCTCCGACCTGAAAAATATCTCAGATGACAACTGCAATCTAAGTGGATAAGCCTCTTTACAAAATTACAAAATATGTTGCTAATTTTCCCGTTCATTACTAATATAACATAATTTTATGATGTTCTCGCTTGTTAAATTATAGTTTATGGATCTCCCCAAGTGGATGCAAGTAAGAACATTTCTATTACGTCCAACTACAATGTCAATACAATTTTCTTTCTAACTCACTGGCACCATCGTCGAACCAGCAGATTCATGACCGCGCGGCTTCATTCATCCCTATACCAAGCAAATGTTTCCTATCATGCGTTTATTATGTCCAACTAATAATTTATAATCATAATTTTACCCTTATCGTATCTTAAAATGTACTGTATTATTTTAGTATGTCATAATTTGAAGTCCCTGTTGCCGACTGACGCTCACTTAAGAAACATACATCGAATTTTTCTAATCCACGTGTTCGTTGCCAACCCCAAAATTCCGATCCAGGTAGATCTCACAGTTGAATAAACCTGTTCTAATATACGCAACGATATGTTTTGTAATTTTGCCATATTGAGAAGGATGTCTCATAGCATTTATTCTTGCATTTTCGACATATCTCCCCCATTTTGTATTCAATGTCAAAGCCATTCCCAAGTAGACGAAGTTTTTTTACATTATCTAACCTCACATCATGGTACGTCCACTTCTCCTTTCGAAAGTAGATAGATCCGTTTCTAAACGCCAATTATTAACAGCATAGATTGCTTTTTGGCGAAGGGCAGCAAGAAAATCAAGAAAGGAGAAAATTCGGAACCAGAAAATTAGAGAAATAATGAATGTTAAACATAATAATATAGAACTAACATAAACCGCACGGAAGCAGAACTTTTGGACGCCCACACAGAAGATGGTCTGAACAATTTTAACAATTCCAGCTTTCGTGAAACCGGAACGAGCCAACGGGCTTAATCCCTAGATGATAATGATGATGATAATAGAAGAACGAAGATTGCAATGGTGTGGACATGAGAAGAGGATGGAGAATAATAGAATCCCAAGAATGATGTTGGATTAGAATGACCAAAGCAAGAGGAAGAGGAGGGAGAAACCCAGGAAACAATGGATGAAGTGAGAAGTAATATGATCAGCAGATACCTCAAAGTAGAAGATGCTGAGGATAGAAATATGTGGCGCAGCAAAATATATTTGGACTGAAAGGATAACTATTGTAATGTAGAGAAAATCTTTAAAAAAGTTTGTTAAAGTAAATTGGAAGTCTCAAGTGCACCGTGTGGCTCAGGTGGTAGGATGGCTTCTTCATGACTTGCGGGTCCGGGTTTGATACATAGTAGAGTTGGAAATTTTAATTCTAACATTTTCAAACTTGGGGCCAGAATGGACCATTAATGATGTAGATGTACAATATGTTAATCGCTGGATTGTGCACCATACTCGTACATATGTTGAGAAAGTATGTGTCGTATTGTTGATAGTGAATCATCCGTCGGATGGGAGCGTTAAGTTTGGCGGCCCCTGTTTTTCTTCAGGAGTTAGGCTTAATGCCAGCGGACATGCCGAAATGGGTTTCACCTATATCCCTTATCTTCATCATCATCCCTCAAACAACATAATTTACACTACATTAACTCATAAAACGTAAACTCGTCCAATACCTATTTTTTAGTATTTATTTTATGATAAACGAATTAGTTTATTTTATTTAATAGGTTGTAACAATTAGTTCAAATAGCATTGAATAACTTTCATATTTGATTGAATGCCATTAATGTTTATGGGGTTTGTATTTTTTATTTTTTCTTTAGTAATTCTTTATAGAGGTATACATGGTGATTTAAATATTAATCGATTTATTTTATTTTTTATTTTATGATAAACGAATTATTTTATTTTATTTAATAGGTTGTAACAATTAGTTCAAATAGCATTGAATAACTTTCATATTTGATTGAATGCCATTAATGTTTATGGGGTTTGTATTTTTTATTTTCTTTAGTAATTCTTTATAGAGGTATACATGGTGATTTAAATATTAATCGATTTATTTTATTATTTATTTTATGATAAACGAATTATTTTATTTTATTTAATAGGTTGTAACAATTAGTTCAAATAGCATTGAATAACTTTCATATTTGATTGAATGCCATTAATGTTTATGGGGTTTGTATTTTTTATTTTCTTTAGTAATTCTTTATAGAGGTATACATGGTGATTTAAATATTAATCGATTTATTTATTATTTATTTTATGATAAACGAATTATTTTATTTTATTAATAGGTTGTAACAATTAGTTCAAATAGCATTGAATAACTTTCATATTTGATTGAATGCCATTAATGTTTATGGGGTTTGTATTTTTTATTTTTTCTTTAGTAATTCTTTATAGAGGTATACATGGTGATTTAAATATTAATCGATTTATTTTATTATTTATTTTATGATAAACGAATTATTTTATTTTATTTAATAGGTTGTAACAATTAGTTCAAATAGCATTGAATAACTTTCATATTTGATTGAATGCCATTAATGTTTATGGGGTTTGTATTTTTTATTTTTTCTTTAGTAATTCTTTATAGAGGTATACATGGTGATTTAAATATTAATCGATTTATTTTATTATTTATTTTATGATAAACGAATTATTTTATTTTATTTAATAGGTTGTAACAATTAGTTCAAATAGCATTGAATAACTTTCATATTTGATTGAATGCCATTAATGTTTATGGGGTTTGTATTTTTTATTTTTTCTTTAGTAATTCTTTATAGAGGTATACATGGTGATTTAAATATTAATCGATTTATTTTATTTTTCTTCGCCCCTTTCTGTACACAATACAAGAACACTTCATATAAGTATCTACCGAATTGGTGCATATATTGAAAAAAAAAACACATTAACGTTATATAGTCCACCGCTGTGGTCTCGAGGTAGCGTGCTGCTTTGTCACGCAGCGGGTCCGGGTTCGATCCCCGGTCGGGACAGTTTTTCTGGATGAGGTTTTATTGGGGTTTTTCCTCACCTGTAAGATAAATGTCAGGAAAACTTTAAGGCCCAAACGGTCCCCGAAATCATATGGCCATCATCGTCATCATCCTTATCATTATCACCATCCTTCACCGGTGTGGAAAGCAACGGGAAGCTACCACACCTACAATTCCCTAGTAAAGCTGCAAGCATAGCATGAAAATGGATGGATGGATGGAACGTTATATATCCACCCAGAGTGAAATCCAAAACACGAAATGTGAGGGGAGTGACATTATAAAACATAATTTCCGGGTCGTATTTTAGATAGTAGAGATTTTAACTCGCCAAATAAACGATGTACTTTTTACATTTCTCTTACTTACTTACTCACTGGCACTATCGAACCCGTAGGTTCATGGCCGCGCGGACATAAGCTCTCCATACATCCCTATCCTGAGCTAATTGTTCCAATCATACTCTGTATAACCTACTTCCCCCAAATCATAGTTAATGTTATTCTCCACCTCATTCTTGGTCTACCAACTGGGTGTTTTCCTTCTGGCTTTCCTACAAGAAGCTTCCATGCAAGTATTTCATTCCCCATACGTGCAACATGTCCTGCCCATCGCAGTCATAGGCTCAATTCTGGAAATGCGTGCTATTATGCATTTCAGAGACTCTTGATGACCCAACTCCTTTCAAAGAACGTTAAACTGAAAATATAGGCATATAAAACTCTTATTCTACCAGTTATATTATATGGATGCGAAACATGGACTCTTACTTTAAGAGAGGAAAGGAAATTACAACTATTTGAGAATAAATACTTAGGAAAAATTTTGAACTAAAGAGAGATGAACAGACAGGTGAATGGAGAAGACTGCATAACAATGAACTACATGGTCTTTATAGGAAGCCAGATATAATAAGAACAGTTAAGTCTCGTAGACTGCCACGAGCAGAGTATGCGGCATGAATGGGGAATGAAAGACGTTCATGGAAGGTTCTTGTAGGAAAACCAGAGGGAAAAAGCCCAGTTGGTAGACCAAGAATGAAGGGGAGAATAACATTAAATTAAATTTTGCAAGATGAAATTTTATTTATTATTTAGATTGTATAAAAAAGTAGTGTGGAAATAGAGTTAGTTGTTTTATTAGTTGATTCGTGGGAAGTCAATTATACATGGAATAATTGGAAATCATTAGCTCACGATATGGATGTATGGAGAGCTTATGTTCGCGTGGCCATGAACCTACGGGTCCGATAGTGCCAGTGAGTTAGTTAGGTATTAGGGTAAATGTAGTTTTCGTGCTCTCAGAAACTCACAGATTGCAGTGATTATTTTAAATGATTCCACAAAACGTATGAAAAATATTTTATGTATAAAATATAATAAATATATAAAATATTTAATCTTGTTACATAAACAAAAAAAAATGTCAGTGGTGGCAAGTTTTAATTACAATAATCATTACATGCATTAGTTAGCATCCGCGAGTCTTCATGCGTTGATTTTCTGCACGACTAATTGTAAGTTGGCAAACATGAATTAATATTAAACCAGGTCAAACACTCAATTTATCACTCCACAAATAAAATTCCATGACAATAACGAATAACCGGATTCTAACTCTTCAACAGCAAATTACTAAACCAACAAACTGAAAACTTCTATAACTATAAATTATCCTTTAATTTATATAGCCTATGCTTTTCTTTTGCATTAGCAACTCTTTATGTACAGCCACTGGATTCAAGGCAAAAAAGGCTGTCGCCACCCAAAAACAATGACATGATATAAAAACAATATAACAATCGAATCTTATCCTCAATTAATAAACATAACACAGAAATAAGACAACTAAAAATAGAGGAATTAAACTCAACAATAGAGAAATACAGAACAAACTGGAAAGAACACTTGGCAAGGATGACTGAGAATAGAATACCAAAAGCACCATACAACTATTCACCACGAGGAAGAAAAAGCTTGGGAAGACCAAGGAAAAGATGGAAAGAGCAGCAATTTGGACCCGGAACAGGCTAGTAAATAAGCCTAAACCGTGAAGAAGAAGAAGAAGATCCTCAATTAATCGGCTGGTTGCATTAATTTTTTACCACCATATCACAGTGTCCTTTTTTCCATGAAGTTATATTTACGATTTATTGATGCTACCTGACCAGCAAACGTTTCTTCAATTATTCTCATTCAGTGCAGTTCAGTAGCAGATGTGACTTCAAAAGTAGATAAAGGTAAAATTCTATATTTAAGTCATATAACTAGCTGATTATCCGGTATTGCACGGGTATATATAGGAGTCCTCCAGTATAAAATGGGTATTGACCACTTTTGGTGTATTTACTGGTGAGCACATCTACTGATAGCTCAAGAGTAAATTTACGTTTATAATTTATTTTTCTAATACAATAAAATATAAATTAAAATATACCTGTTGGCAGGTGCCGTCGTCTTCAACTGTATTAAAATATTATATCAACATTTTAACCGGAGGCCTTTCGGAAGTTAACTTCCATCATCAGCAGGATGAATTTGCTACTATTTGTTCTTATTCACGACGATGTGGACTTGAAGTGTGTTAGTTGCTACTAATGACACTTCAAGTCCACATCGTCGTGGAAGGTCTCCAGTTAACATTTTAATATAATATTTTAACGCAGCTGAGGACAACGGCACCAGCCAACAGGTATATTTAAATTTTTATTTTATGACTATTCACCTCAAGGGAATTATATATGAATTTTACTAGTATTTTTCTAATGTTACCAGTGCACATTAAAACAAATAAAATATTATTATTTGTATTATAATATATATCGTATTATTTAAACAAATATTTAGAAGAACATTCCGTGTTCTTGTGAAATGACATAATGGTCATGGCTAGAGCCAGGAATTATATGAAAAAAATTAAACGAAAATATGAAATCGTAAAGACAAAATATGAAAAGTATGAAAATTATGACACAAAAATATTATGAAGCTATTATTTTCTAAACGTTTTACATATATTTATGCACATAGGCCCAGTATAACTTGTAAGTGTACATACCAAAGGAGACAAACATAACTTATTTTAGCTCAAGAAATCAAGATGTGCACTGTATTTCGATTTTAATTAGCTTTTTAATTAATTCTAACCCAATATAAAATATCATATCATAAACTGAAAGAATTCTAATGGATCACGCCATAGCGTAGTTGTATAAGGAAACATGGTATAAACAAGAAAGTCGTGGGTTCGAGTCTCAATATGGTCAAGATTTTTAACAGGACCAGACCTCTTGGTGGCATTGTGGACCGGGGTCGACTCAGATCCTAATGGAAGTGAGTACTAGATGCAGGTTCTGGACACAAATGAGGCCATCGGTCAGATACAACAACCCGGCGGACATCTCCTGCCTATAGCCTAGATTCTAGGCCCATGTTCTTGTTCTGGGGATATAGTTTAGTACAAAAACCTCCATCACTCTGTGACTTCTCAACAAATTATTTGCTTATAAAATCTATCTATCTTGTTCAGGTGATACCGAAGAATTTTCACTTCTCTACCACATTGCACTGTCAAAAATTACATAAATACATTCATTTAAAAAATATTTTAATGTTTTCCTAGAACTTTTATTGAAAAAAAAAAAATACCGGAATTTGAAAGTTGAAAAATATGAAGGAGTATGAAATTTTCACTAAAATATGAACATTTTGCTAAAATATTATGAAATATGAAGTTTTTGTTGGTCTTATTTGATTCTACATATCATAATTGAAAATATACTTATTCTCAGCGTTCTCTGATTAATAGTTTAAAACATGAAAGTTCATAAAATTCCTCGCTCTAGTCATGACACATTTTAATACTCAAGGTCTCATATTGCCCACCGCTATGGACTCGAGGCGTGCTGCCTTCTCGCGCAGCGGGCCCGGGTCCGATTCCCGGTCGGGACAGGCTCCTGGGTGAGGTTTTTCTCAGGGTTTTTCTTCACCTGTAAGACAAATGTCAGGAAGCTTAGGGCTGAAAGGTCCCCGAAAATCATCCGATAATCATCATCCTTCACCGGTGTGGAAAGCAATGAGAAGTTACCACACCTATAACTACCTAGTAAAGCTGCAAAGCATAGCATCAAAATGCTATGATTGCAGTGAAAGACCTGCCCTCGGGCAGAATTACTATGAATGGATGGATGGATGGTTTCATATTTATCCCGATTTTCCCGTTCAATGATCTTAGTGACCACGGAAACTGTGGATTCAACTGTAATATAGATATTTTTTTATACTTTATTATTCACCCTTTATCAACCCTTGCCAATGCAGGCTATGGTTGGACATAAATGACGTTGGCTCATTCATAATTCATCTCAGTGACTCCGAAAATCATGGATTCGACACCAATATCTGTGTTTTTTTATTATTTCTACATGTTAATCCCTGTCGCACAGTTATGGGTGCTAAGGGACAAACATGGTCTTAAATGTCCTCGAGTATATCACCAATGAGCTTAGCGACTCCGAAAACTATGGATCAGACTCTAATCTGAATAATTTTTGACATTTGTTTTCATCATTTGCCATCCTCTACCAAGGGATGCTATGGATCAATATAGGCTAAAATTACATCTGCACCACACCATCTTAATGACCCAGAGAATTGTGGATTTTGCAATAATATCTGTCACTCTTATCATTTTGTTTTTAATATTTCTAATCTCTTTATCCCCCCTTTAGAAATTCTAGGGGTGAAATGTGGCTTAAACGCCATCGGGACTGTCACCAGTCAGTCAATCCATTTTGAATCGCTAGATTGTGCCCTGCATTAAATTGAAACTCCTCCGCAGTATATATTTTGAGAAGGCGTTTTGTCCGTCGGTTGGGAACATTAAGCCTAGCGGCCCTTTGGTGCTTTTCGACAAGGATAGACTACGTGGTTTCACCTTCACCTCTTCATCATTATCCCTCATACAACATAATTTTCACCACACATAAACATACATCCATATTATACTCCTCTCTGTACACAATACGAAAATATATAAGTAATGTGGTTCTGCCGAAATGGTGCGTAAATTGAAATAACATTAACGGAATATATATGATCCCAGCACGGAACGCAAAGCCCGAAAACTGCAGTGCGTGCATTAGAACGAACAGACACAAACGATAACATGAATTAAATGTTTCATGCGAACTGTGAACCTTCAAGTTAACATAGGCCTATCAAAAATATTTTTACACGCTTTATATTAACTTGACCTGTATCTATCTATTTATCTATCTATGTAACGGACTCTTTCAACGCGATTTTCACCCATTTAAAATCACTTGAAACTTTGTATACTTGTAAAGGATCCGTGACAATACAATAATTTCATTTTTTTCTAAAATCCAGAATCACCAGAAAAAAAAGTGTCTTTGTATCTATGTAACGGAATCTTTGAACACTATTTTCACCCATTTAGAAACATTGTATCAACTTGAAACTTTGTACTTGTAAAGGACCCGTGACGATACAATAATTTCATATTTATTTTCTAAAATGCTGGCCAGAATCATCAGAAAACCAAAAAAGTGTCTTTGCATCTATGTAACGGAATTTTTTAACACGATTTTCACCCACTTAGAAACATTGGATCGACTTGAAACTTTGTATACTTGTACAGGACCCGTGACAATACAACATTTTCATATTTGTTTCTAAAATCCTGGCCAGAATCGTCAGAAAATCAAAAAAAGTGTCTTTGCATCTATGTAACGGAATTTTTGAACACGATTTTCACCCACTTAGAAACATTGGATCCACTTGAAACTTTGTACACTTGTACAAGACCCGTGACAATACAGTAATTTCATATTTTGTTTCTAAAATCCTGGCCAGAATCATCACGAAAAAAAAATTAAAACTGGTATAATAGGTTGCGGACTTGTCGACTTTCTAGTCAATCGTTGTAAGAGCTCAGTTGGTAGAGCGGTGAACTCTAGTGGTATATAATTTCAGTAATCCATAGGTCGCTGGTTCAAATCCGGCTGGGAGGGTTTTTTATAAAAGAGTATTACTTTTAGCTCATACTACAATAGTATCGAATTTAAAGATATTTACATTTTTATCTTATTCTGTAAACTATTAAAATAAAAAATAAAAAATAGTTTAAAAAACTAAAACAACACGCTTTATTAGAAAACCGAACTAAAAAAATTAAAAATAATTTTAATTTCCAACACGCTTGGGATAAAATTAAATTGGTCAACAAAAAATCATCTCCAACACATCTAGAATAAAACTATAGTTATCAATAAAAATAAATAATTTTACCATCAAAAGCGTGGGGTGCTTTATGATTTTTACATGTTCTTCTCAGATACTTTACCAATATCTGTTTATTATCAATTATATTAATTGATTGTGGAAAGCAACGGGAAGCTACCACACCTATAATTCCCTAGTAAAGCTGCAAAGTCTTCTTCTTCTTCTTCACTTCCTGGTTTTGGCAAGAGTTGCCTGTTCCGTCTTCACTAATAGATCTAAGGCCATCTCTTCCGAGGACGTCCGACATCTCTTCTTCCTCTTGGAAAATAATGGAAGATTTTATTTGGTAATCTTCTTTCTTCCATTCTTTCTACATGTTCTTTCCACTGTATCTTGTTGTTAAATATCTTTTCTTTTATGGAGTAGATCTGCAGTTCTTCACGGATATCCTCGTTTCTTATCTGGTCCATTCTAGTGCAGCCTTTACTCTTCTTAAAAATTTCATCTCGGCTGCTTGGATTTTACTTTCTTGTTTGGTAGTGGTAATCCAAGATTCACTCCCATACAAAAGGACAGGGACAGCCATTGTTTATAAAAAAGAATAGCATGAAAATGCTATGATTGCAGTGAAAGCCTTGCCCTCGGGCAGAATTACTATGGATGGATATTAATTGATATAGAGCACCCCACACTTTTGATGGTAACATTATTTTCTTTTTGCTGATAACTCTATTTTTATTCTACATGTGTTGGAGATGATTTTTTTGTTGACCACTTTAATTTTATCCCAACCGCGTTGGAAATTAAATTATTTTTCATTTCTTTAGTTCGGTTTTCTAATAAAGCGTGTTGTTTAGTTTTGTAAAACTATTTTTTATTTAATTATATGGATAACATAATCAGAAATGGTATTAAAGATAGGCGCTATAAATAAATAAATAGTTTAATAAAAGATACCCCAGTTGCATGCTGAGATGGAGAGAGGAATTAAGTCAACAAAGATTGGATTAAGACATAGGAATGACGTTGCTATTATCAATCGAATAGTGAAAAGAAGAATTCAAGCGTACATCATCTAACTTAATGCACTTTCTCAATATCGTTGTTCTTATTCCGATCTTTGCTGACTAATAAGTATGGCTAGATTTTTATGTAATAAAAGATAAGATTGCAAAGCAGATAGTATTATTCAACTGTTTGTGTGTGAAACAAGATAAAAACAGTGAAAAGTCTTACTTCTCATTATACTATTCAACTGTTTGTATATGAAACCAAAACAAAAGACAGTCGTAAGGCTAACTTCTTATTATACTATGTTGCAATCTTAACGTTTAGTACACCCTTAGCAAAAAAAAAAAAAAAAAAAAAAAGAGTCATCTCTTGATTCTATCAACCGATCGGGGAACTTCGTGAGCACTCGCAGAAGCCTTATTCACATTAACACGTTTTCAGTAATTGTACTGTGTTGTTTGCTAGTTAACGCAGTGCACACTCAAGTAACATAAAAGAGAGTGCTTGTCTTTGTGTGTTTCCATGGTCGAGATGTTTAACACACAGTATCTGCGTTCGTAACCTCACGGGTTCGATTCCCGTTCTACATTTTTTTACTGAATGTTAGGATGACATTTCGCCTGTAATATAGTTTCATATTTAATTTTATATTTGAGTTTTATGGCTTTAATACACACACAAAACACATATATGAAAACCTTCTAATAATTAAATGAAGAAAGAAAATAATATCTTCTAAAATTAAAACCATAATAAAATTAATATCGGGTGTATGAACCCTCAGCATCTATTACCGCCCTCAATCTGCGGGGCATTGATGCAATCAAATTTCTAAAGTCACGTGGACTTTCGGCTACAACATCCCAGACGTCCTGAATTTGTGCCCATAAGCCATCTTTCGTCTTTCGTGCATCTCTAGGACAATTAGAGTTCATTATAAACAAACTTGTTAGAGGTTGTTGCTTTTGCACAGAACGTGTGCGCACCAGTCTATTAAAATCAATACATTGACATCACCTAGAACAAACCCTGAATGTGGTAAAATAATTGCTACAATAACGACATCAACATTGATTTAGTTCAATTGTCAAAATAAAATGTATTTAATTCATGAAACATTTTAATACAAATATCACGAAAATAAAAAAAAACTACATAATTGAGGATGCGAACCTGAACCTTCATTAAGAGAAACAGTGACTGCATGCTTTACCGCTGACCTAACAGGGCACGTAGGAGTATCTTCACTCAGTTCATGCCACATAAACGCAGTAGCTCAGGGCCTGCACAAATATGACTAGTTTACTAGTGTGAACCAGCGCTGTGTCGAGTAGGACTTAAAAGAAATATACGTTCAAGAGATGACTCTTTTTTTGTCTAAGAGTGTACACAAAAATCCTAACCCTACTAATAAGTTACAATCTGCGAAGACTTTTTAACGAATTAGGACACACGTTGCAGATTATTTATGAGATATGGTTCCCGGATTTTCATTGGTTAGCTCATGTATTAGGTTCTTTTGAAGGAATTGTGGAATCTTGTTGAGAAGTCGCTTAATAAATATTTGTTTTTTGTTTAAACTCTTGATTTTATTTTCAATTATTCTATATTCTTCCAATTCAATTAGAAGTATCAGTGAATTAAACTTCACCGTTGTTATTTCTATCCGTCTTTAATGAAACAATGTAGAGTATTTTAAATTTGTTACAAATTAATTTTAATTTCTCTCAATCCAATATTGGGGAGGAATTCTGGAAAGACTGAAGGGCGATTGCTTCCTTGCAAGTCAAGTTGTATTGTAGGAATGATGAAATTGCCATTTTAATATCACAAAATAATTATTAAGTCACATAACCACATGCAGTCCACCGCTGTGGTCTCTAGGTATCTGCTGCCTTGTCACGCAGCGGGCCCGGGTTCGATCCTCGGTCGGGACAGTTTTTCTGGGTGAGGTTTTTATTGGGGTTTTTCCTCACCTGCAAGACAAATGTCAGGAAAACGTTACGGCCCAAACGGTCCCCGAAATCATACGGCCATCATCATAATCATCCTTATCATTATCATCATCAACCTTCACCGGTGTGAAAAGCAACGGGAAACTACCACACCTGAAATTCCCTAGTAAAGTTGCAAAGCATGGCATGATAATGCTATGATTGTAGTGAAACACGTGCCCTCAGGCAGAATTACTATGGATGGATGGATTATTACATGCTTTATTCGTATTGGTCGGTTGCTGTATTTAGTATTAGATCAAACCTAATTAGGCATATGAAGGTTTTAATTAATTGTATTAGCAATAAAATTTTAGTTTATTTTATTTATACAAAAATACATCATTTAGGTTTATTTAAATTTATAAAGCAACAATTTATAAAATAATTATTTAAAATACGTTTTAAGATAAATAACAATTCAGAAGATCTTCATCTATTAAATTTTTTTTTGTATATTGTGCGCTATACATTATTATTATTATTATTATTAATATTATTATTATTATTATTACTTATGAGATGTTAATTTTATATATAAAACAACTTACCCCAATTATTAAATTTATGTATTAAAAAATTAATGCAAATCCCCCTCTACTATACTCTACATTAAATCCAGAAACTAATTTATATTAAATTTCTTCTCTTCTTCTTCGGCTTTCCCCCACTTATAGGTTTGCCATCTTCAGTTTCCATTTATCTCTATCATTACAATCTCCCTCTTCCAAATTCTTATCCTCCATTATTGTTCTGACGTAGGTTTTCCATTTCCATCTTGGTCTACCACGTTTATTTCTTCCAGGGGGTGACCATTGGTATATATTTTTTGGCCACCTTTCATTTTCCATTCTTTGTACATGGCCATACCATTTAAGCGTTTGATTTTCAATCCTCTTAACAACAGATGTGGTGACTCTCCAAAGGAATTCATTTCTTATTTTATCCTGTCTTGTTTTTTGGAGGCTTCTTCTAAAATAATCGAATTCAACTGTTCTAATTTTATTCTTTTGTAATTCCGTCAAAGACCAAGTTTCGCTTCCATATGACAAAATATTCTGTATTATGTATATTAAATTTAGTGCATTAAATATTTTATAGTATAAAATAACTCCTTTATTTTAATGTATCGTTTAGCAGAAGAAGTGGATTTTTGGAGGCGATCGACAATAATTTCAAGAAGGGATAAGGGTAATTATGCAAGTTGAAAAAAAAATGAAGAAAAATAGAATAAAACGTTTGAAATGGTATGGACCACTCATAAGAATGGAAGAAGGGAGAATACCAAAGAAGGTCCTTAATTGGAAAGCTAATGGAGGAAGTGGAAGATTTAGGCTTAGAGAACGATGGATGGATGGAGTGAAGAGAAGTATGGAAGCTAGAGATTTGAGGGAAGAAGATGCTTTAGACAGAAACCTGTTGTGACAAATCACATTGGGTTGAAAAGGGGAAACACTGTATTGTGGAATATTTCTAAATAAAAAAAATAACTTTATGATTTACTTTTTAATATCCTGTTTTAGCTCCCAATTCTTATTCCAAAACCGAAATTTAATTATGGTTTTTCCGATCTTTTTAAAATGTTTTTACTAATTTTTAATGTACGTTAAAATAACCTAACGTAAATTAAGCTAACATGAAATCAAATTTCAATCAAAATGGAATAGGAATGAATGTATACAAAAGTAAACATTTTAACCGTATTCTCATCATTATTTAATCCATCCATAGTAATTCTGCCCGAAGGCAGGTCCTTCACTGCAATCATAGCATTTTCATGCTATGGTTGCAGCTTTACTAGGGAATTGTGTAGGTGTGGTAGCTTTCCGTTGCTTTCCACACCGGTGAAGGATGATGATGATGATAATGATAAGGATGATGAAGATGGCCATATGATTTCGGGGACCGTTTGGGCCTTAAAGTTTTCCTGACATTTGTCTTACAGGTGAGGAAAAACCCCGATAAAAACCTCACCCAGAAAAACTGCCCCGACCGGGGATCGAACCCGGGCCCGCTGCGTGACAAGACAGCACGCTACCTCGAGACCACAGCGATGGACTCATTATTTAATATATGTTCTTAATTCGTAAACGACAAGGATGTTTTTATTCTCTGTATAACCATTGCGCGTTGCGATTAAGAATAATTTTTGGACATTCCTGTATTAAGATGAATAAGAGGCCGCAACTTACGTATTTCAAATTTTATATAATCTTATGTTAATGCCTACTTAAAACAAAATACGGCCGATAAATTATTGGATTTTTTTTTACCGCGGAGATGAAACTTAACCCTCCCTTGAGATATACGTACTGAAAGTGAAACGTTTTGTAAACTGCAAAATAAATAATATAAATGTAGTCTAAAGGTAAAGTTATCCCACTATATGCCTTAGGAGGCCCTTGGGGTAGTAGGAGGATAATCTATCTATAATGACCTAGTCCATTGTTGACCCATAGCCTCTCCTTTGTAAGGAGTTACTAGAGGTAAAGTTATCCCAATACAGGTCATAGGAGACCCTTGGGTAGTAGGAAGTTAAGGCTCCCACATTTTCTAGACAATCAGCACTTGCTATCAGCCGGGATTCAGCCCTGCGTGACGGTTGCCTTTACCCCCAGAACAAGCGTCTGGTTCTCATTTCCGTTAGAGGCTGAGTCGACCCCAGGCATATGGTGCCATCAGAAGGTTTAAGGTCAGTTTAAATATCCTGAGCCCACCAGGACTCGAACCCTTAATTTCTAGTTATAATATTTGCTCATAGATGTTATGGATGGCATGCGGTCAACATACCTGTTCAATCAGACATCTAAGAGGCAACTAAGGTATTACTAGGATGTTAAATCGGTAAATTTTGTTTGGCGGCCTGTTTATTCAGGCTTAGGGATTTCTTCGAGACTGAAAATCTTCAGACTCGTGAACCATGGGACCCTCGGAACCAGAGACAAGGAGCGTAACCACTAGTCCACCGCGGCCGATTAGCAGACGGAGAAGACTCCCACGTCTCTAGACAATCAGGATTTGTTGTCAGCCCTGCGTGGCGGGCGCTTTACCCCCAGAACAAGCGTCTGGTACACATTTCGGTTAAAGGCTGAGTTGACCCCAGGGTCATGGTGTGGCAGAAGATTTAGGTTAGTTTAAAAATCCTTACTCCACCGTGGCTCAAACCCTTTATCTTCCGCCTCGTGGCATTTTGCCTTTACCACTAAGCAATTGTAATATAATTTTCTACGCATTTCGGAAATTCACGATAGTTTAAATCCGTGTTAGAAAAATACAGTCATGTAATAGGCCTATGTAACATTCGTGTGGTTGTAAATTCTCATTTGGAAAAATACTCGTGTTAGTTTGTGCATGGTATCATCGTGAAAGGAGAGACTGTATTGTAACCGGTAAAAATAATTATTTTAACAACATATAGAAACTGAAAGAGAAGCGAACCGTGAAGACGCAAGGTGAATGTTAATGCGAGGTTCTTTCTTTGAAGTTACTGTCTCAATCATCATTGCAAATTGCGCAATCTAAAACTATAACCGCAAAATCAAGTTCATTAGAAACTTGTTTATACCACTTATTTCACAATAACCTTCTTTTTATTTCCTCGTTGTCATAAAGCTGTTATGTTTATAACACAATTTGATTACAGTGAAATTCAATAGGGATGAAAATTTGGGCAGTTAAGTTTATGCAAACCCAAAAACCCTCCATTGTCTTCTGATGGAACGTCGTGTTTAGTTTATCTTGGATTTTCATTTTAAAATAAGTAACCAATAACAATTTCACAGACTTAAACTATGACTTGTCGCAGAGACTGCAGCATGTTCATAATGTTTGCGTTCGTTTC
Organism: Diploptera punctata; assembly: GCA_030220185.1. Lineage (NCBI taxonomy): Eukaryota > Metazoa > Arthropoda > Insecta > Blattodea > Blaberidae > Diploptera > Diploptera punctata. The sequence continues at coordinate 65,359 of JASPKZ010007189.1, read as the reverse complement.
ATTTTGAATATCCGACGTTATGATCATATTTCCGAACACTTCAATATTCTCTCTTCTCTCCGTCTTAGCGATAGACGTAAATTGTACTCTCTTTCACTTACTTTGAAGCTTTTGAACTCCTACACGCCTAGTTATCTGGTGTCCAGATTTGAGAAGTTATCTTCTTACCACAATATTAACAGTAGGTCACAAGATAATAGACTGCTAACAATCGCTCTTCATAGCACTTCCTCTTATTCTACTTCTTTCACAGTAGCCTCTGTCCGCTCCTGAAATCCACTGCCTCAAGATGTCAGAGGCTGACGCACACATAATACTTTTAAGTCACGCTTATACAATTACCTGTTGTTAAATAATTAATTTTTCACGAAAACTAAATTTACTCTAAGTAGTTTATAGTTTTGTCCTTTTCAAATATCCTATATTGCACATTATATTTCATTCGTTAAATCTAGATTAAAACAAAATCTTTTTTTAAAATAATGATTATATTGTAGACATAAATACATAAATAAATAAAGCCTGATATGTCCCTTTAGGGCAAAGGCCTCCCTGTACAGGGGTTAAGCTCTATTTGAGAGCGTCACCCGGTGAGCTACTCCGTGGTGAGAAGTTGACTTGGATGTAGCACTTGGTTTGTATACATACCATGTAATATTTATGTTCATTGTAATTGAGATGTAATAATTTTTTAACCTGGTTGAGTGGTAGGCAAGGCCTTAAGGCCTTAACTCTGTCTGGTAAAATAAAGCTATTTTTATATTATTATAATTATTATTATTATTATTATTATTATTATTATTATATTATTATTATTGTTATTAACTGATATAAGCAATTAAATTGGTATGGATACGTACGACGAATGCAAGAAAGAAAGATTAGCCAGGAAAATATTGGAATGGTGTCCACCTGGAAGAAGGAGGAGAAGAAGACCTCGAAACTAGTGGATGCAGGAAATAAGAACTGGAATGAGAACACGAGGACTGGAGGACATGGATTGGATGGAGAGAGACGAGTGGAGAAGAAAAAATAAACTTTAGGCACAGAAAGATGTGTAAACATAAATTCTGAATATAAATAAATTGTTCATCATCATCATCATCATCATCATCATGAACAAATTCGTTTTAGGCCATGTCGCCTGTACGGTAAACCTAGCGAAGATAGTCTTGATCTTTCCACCGATGTTTTGGTCTTCCTTGGTCCCTATGTCCAGTTGGGGTATATTGGAATGCCAACTTTGGAAGTCTATTTCTTGCCATTCTCCTCAGATGATTTTTCCATTCTTGTGGTATCTTTGTATATCTTCATTTAAACTTGTTACTCCAAGTTTTCCTCTGAAATAGTGTTCCTTTGGTGATCCAGTCTATTAACTCCTAACAATGATCGTAAGAAGCGCATTTGGCGTACTTGAAGTTTATGAGAGTTTCTTTTATTTAAATCCAAATTTCACTTCCGTATTTTACAGCAGCTTTTGATGCGATGTTATGTAATCTTAGTTTTGTCTCTGTCCTCATCTGTTTACCAAAATGTCTTCGTATACCCCCATTCATTTTATTATATTTTTGTAATTTTGAATCAATGTCACTCTTATACTCTGCAAATACACTTCCTAAGTAAGAGAAATCTGACACTTGTTCTATAATTTTTCCATCAATCTCTAAAATAAATTGTTATTACTATTATTATTATTATTATTATTATTATTATTATTATTATTATTATTATAGATTAACAAATTCTTATAGGCATAATATTATGACTTGGGTAATGCATTTTAAGCACAATTTTGTTAAGAAAAAAATTGTGACATAATAGTTTAATGTTTCTAAATTATGTCACTTGGATCACTATGAATGAAAAATGAAGGAATTTAAAGCTTTCTATGATTTCACACCTTAAAAGAGACTTGGAGCAGGATGAATAAGTAAATTACGCAAATTTCAATTCAAGTTGAATTTATATTTAGATTTTGTTGGTTTATGGATATATCTTTATTTTGTAAATTATATTGTATTTACGTTGTGAGAAAACAAACATGGCGGTAATTAGAGCGATTTTTAAATTTGGAGTTTATGGTAAACCCCACCTATAACGATAGTATTTCGATGATGTTTGGAATAATAACTTTCTAGCTTTATTTTAATTTTTATATACCGAGCTTTGTTCAAAAATCGAACATTTTTTCCCGTTAGAGCGATTTAAAATTTTATTTCAGATTACCCCACTCCTACTAGTCCCATTTTGCTGAATAACGAACTCAAGTTTACTTTTCTTAATTGATTGATATAAACAGAGTTTCATCTGAAGAAAGAAATATATAAATAAATTTAAAAAAAAATATTGGTGTTTTATGGGATACGACTATAAGTTATAAAACTAAAACAAACAGTTTTAATACAATAATGATTACTGCGCAGAAAAATGGGAATAAAAATCTAGAAGAGTACGTAAATTAAATTCTGCAGATGGACTTTTGGAGGCGTTCATCTGGGATTTCTAGAAGAGATTAATTAAAAAACAGTGTAATTAAATAAAGAGAAAACAGTGTAATTAAATAAAAGATACATACATACATAGTAATTCTGCCCGAAGGCAGGTCCTTCACTGCAATCATAGCATTTGCATGCTATGCTTGCAGCTTTACTAGGGAATTGTAGACATGGTAGTTTCCCGTTACTTTCCACACCGGTGAAGCATCATGATGATGACGATGATACTGATATGGATGATGATGATGGCCATATGATTTCGGGGACCGTTTGGGCCTTAACGTTTTCCTGACATGTCTTATAGGTGAGGAAAAACCCCGATAAAAACCTCATCGAGAAAAACTGCCCCGACCGGGGATCGAACCCGGGCCCTCTGCGTGACAAGGCAGCACTTTACCTCAAGACCACAGCGGTGGACAAATAAAAGATAAATGTACACATTTCAATTGCGGATTTCATAAAAAGAACAAACAATTAAAATGGTATGGTCATGTAAGAAATAATGACGGAAGACCGATTCCCAAGAAGAATACTAGAATGGGTGCCACTTGGTAAAAGAAGAAGGCGGCCAAAAATAACGTGAATTTATGGTGTTTTAAGCAGCATGGGGGAAAAATAATTAGACGATGGAGATTGGAATGGCAGAGAGATATGATATGTGGAGCAGAATGACAATAGTAGATTAATTGGGTGCAGGAAGTGTGAAACATTGTGAAACCTGCTAGTAGGACCGATGAAGATTAAAAAAAAGACTTATGAAAACCTGAAATTATCCATTCCTTCGGAATTCCCTTAAATACTATTGAATAGAGGTAAATCTCGCTCTGCCTTCTATTGTCTGTGTAGAATGAATGAATTTATCATTCGTGAGTCGTGAATATATCGATAATTTGGAAATCAAGAGTGGCATTTGTTAGGACTATTTAACGAATAAATTAAGCTGTTTACTCACAAATCATTATTTAACTATAGTTATTTTAAAATATTGTTATATTTAATGTAAACGGCGATGTTTGAAAACAAATGAGAAACGATAGGTACGCTTCATGTGCTTCTTTTGTTTATCACTGCAACCAGATCATACTATTTATTGCCAAAGGAACGCAATATTGTAACAATGCTCTCTAGTGGAGAAAAAATGGAACACATCAAACTGTATATTAATTTATTTCTGATGTCGTATGATATAAATATGACAATTATATTTTTCTGGATTATTACCTGAGAAAAAATACATTTAAGAAAGTGCAAACAGTGGTTTCTTTTTTTGGTGGTATAAATTGCTACAAATGCTTTTATATTAACTCCTGCAAGCGCTATGTGTTGACATCTATGCACTATATATACAATCTGGTAGCCGTATTTCTCATAGGCTCAGTCACTGCAAAATAATGGTCAGACCTGTTCAGAATATTAAAAAGGAGGAGCTTTCTTTAATATGGTAAATTTAACATGGAAAACATGAAGACAGTAATGCAAGCTAGAGGGCTAAGCATCGAAGATGCCCAAGACCGTAGGCTTTGAGGTTTGGCACGGGAAGACGGCAGCAGCTGTAAAAACCCGAAGATAGATAGATAGAAATTTAACATTGGTAAATATTTGGTGAAACACGACTGTGATTGGCTGTAAAACAGAAATCATTGAAACGTGATTGGTCATTGACTCCCATTTGGGGCATCAGTTAAATAGTCAATATAATACTTTGGGAGACATTAAAACATTAATAAACATTTTTGGAGTTTTAAATATATCTGCTACAAAAATAAATAAGTTTAAATAACACTGACGGTGAAAATGGTTTAGCTCAGGATGTTAATAAGTGCTCACTAGGTGTGAAAAGGCGGTCCCCTCCTCCTGCCCGCATACAGGTGCACTCCTGATGAAACAGCACAACTGATAAGTGAGTACCAGTGTCTACCTTGTCAGCCTATCCGAAGTAGTATTGGATAGGAGGGGCGGGCTCTTTTCACAATTAGTAAGCACTTATTAATAGACCTGGGTTAGCTTCTCTTCAAACTTTCAGATTTGCACTAACAAGGGAACTGCCAACTATTGTATGCAGAACCCTACCTTGAATTTCTTCCAGAGAAGCGTTATGATGTGCTAAGGCCGTGTAAAAAAAAATGCCTTTTCTTCTCCTTCTTCTTCCTTTCATGTGATAGGCCTAGTGGTCTGTTACGGTCTCAATCCAACGCTTGAAGGGTCTGCCCAAAGATCTCTTGCCTGGTGGATGGTAATTTAAGATTTGACGTGGTATTCTTGTTCTGCTCATTCTTCTTACGTGAGATTTCCAGTAGTTTCTGTAGTTTTGTACATATTCCATGACTGATTGTGTTTGTAATTCTTTGAGAATCTCAGAATTCCTTTTATGGTCTGTTCTTGAGTAATCTGCAGTACGTCTCATAAATTTCATTTCTGCCCCAGTTAGTCTTTGTTCATCTACACTGCGAATTGTCCAGGCCTCACTACCGTAACATAATATGGGTCTGGCCAGTGTTTTATAAATTATAGTTCGTATGTGTTGCTGTACTGCGTTTGACTTGAAAATATTCTTTATAATTCATGTTGCTCTGTTAAATTTGACTAAAATCTTTTTCCTCTTCATATGTAACTTAGTATCCGAGATAGTTAAATGTGTTGGTTTCTTATAATATTTTATTATTAATAACAATTTTACTGCAAACTCGGTCTTTTCCTAGGAAAGCCATGACTTTAGATTTTTCTGTTGAGATTTCCATGTTGTAGTTTATTGCCGTTTGGTGAAAAGAGTGGAGTGAACGTTGTAGGTCATCTTCTGAATTCGCTATAAACACAATGTCATCTGCAAATAATAGGGTGTCTAAATTATATACTCTATTAAGTGGTATACTGCCATGTGGTTGTAGTCTCCATTCTTTAATAATTGAGTTCATGTACATATTATGAACAGCATTGGTGAAAGACCACATCCTTGTCTAACTCCTTGATTAATTTGGTCTGAATTCAGAGATTTGTCTTTTATAGCTGCAAAACACTAAAATCCAGCGCTAAATCTATTATTTAAACTATAGGGAAGTAATACGGCTCATGAATTGGTAGATTGAATAACCCTCACTGCCTGTCGTCCGCGCCGCATCCCGCCTCACTGCGCTCCGCTCTCATTCATGTATGGAGTCTATCTGCTCTGAACAGTAGTTTGCCATAGCAGAATTCTGGTTCCGATATCTGTGCCTTGCAGTTAAAAAGGCAGCTAATTTCTTGGACACAGCCTTGGTACATGACAACGCTTCTCTAGATGAAATTTTAAAGTGGGATTCGCCATGAATTGTTGATAGTTCCCTTGTAAGAATAATTAACATTTCAACTCTTCACTATTGTTGATTTTAAAAGATTCGGAACAAGTTAAAAAAACCTATTGGTTAGAACTTTTCCCTCGGCATGGTACGTCAAATACATTTACAACTGCTATTAAATTCATTTTATATCCGCAAACCCCTTTATTAACTGTATTATGTTTTAATTAAATGAAATATGGCCAAAAAAATATAACCAATGGTCACCCCCTGGAAGAAATAACGTGGCAGACCAAGATGGAAATGGAAAACCTACGTCAGAACTATAATGGATGATAGGAATTTGAAGAGGGAGATGGGAATGATAGAGCTAAATGTATACTGAAGACGGCAAACCTATAAGTGGGGGAAAGCCGAAAAGAAGAAGAGAATGTTCTAATTAATATAAATTGGAAGACAAAAAAAAGGCTAAGATTTTTTATTTGAGGTATTTCGAGCTTTAAGTCTAAACGTGTAACCATAGTTCAATGGTGTACAGCCCATCTACACAAACCAGACACAATTTGGATTCTGCTTAGTATAGAAGTCAATGTAGACAAACAATGTACAATCGATCCTGCATAGAGAAAAGATACATCGAGAATCAACGTTTTCGAAGAATTGGACATTATCAAGGAAACTACAATTAAGCACCTGTTAAATGAGAACGTACCTAGCAATATAAACCTTCAGTGCAAAATAATTATCAACAGTCAGTACCAAAATGAAAGCAGAATATGATACTTGAGTTATCGAAAGGCCGCCTACAAAACAACACTGCAAATTATTTAGGACGACTGAGATCTCAAATGCTTGTTTACATTTCTTAAAACTTTAATTGGTGTAGATGGTAAATATAATTAAATTTATGATTTTTATACACATATTAAGTACGACATAAATACATGCTTAACTTGCATTTTATTTAATATATTAGTCCTGAAATATTTCACAACCTGCTTTTTAATAACTGTAATATACATGTCTGGCCGCTGGCCGCTTTAACTTCTAAATATCGGGAATAGGGCAAAGCTGTAACTGTCTATGTAAGCTGACTACACTACTGAAGGGACGTTGCCATGTACTTTACCTTACTACTTTACTTTTGAGGGTCTCTCCACTTTTCAGCGGTTACTCTGTATTCCCATTCGCCATTATTGCCGATCACGCCATTCATCTACCTCCATACCTCGGTCTTTATCAATCTATGGATCTCTCCTTTCCAAGTTGTTCTTGGCCTGCCCCGTTTCCTTCTACTAGAAGGTGACCATTCCGAAAGAGTTTTGGGCCACCTATCATCCTCCATTCTCCTGACATGGCCATACCATTGAAGAGCTCGTCTTTCGATCCTTTCCACCACTGTCTCCTCCATATCCATCATCTGCCTCACTTCTTCATTTCTTCTTCTTTCCAACCTGGACACCCTGGCACTGCGTCTTATTCCATCCATCTCCACTGCCAAGATCTTAGTTTTTGTCCTTCTACCAAAGTCCATCCCTCAGCACCATAAGTCATTATGCTTTCCACAACAGACTTCAAAATCCTCTTCTTCGTGTGGTTTGACATGGTCCTACTCCACAGTACTCCATTCAACATTTTTATGGCTCTTCGTGCTTGTACTAACCTGCTATCTACTTCAGCTTTACAACTCCCCGATTCATCAATAAATGATCCCAAGTTCTGTATCATGCATGTAAACCCATCATTTAGTTGCCTGCCTGAACTAAATTTGAATTTAAATTCAATTATTTCATCGTCTTTTTCATTTCACTCTTATTTATAGACGCTTTAACAACCAAGGTCATATAACTGATAGGAATATTAGGTGTATCCAGTGGGCTGTGAATTTACGATTCTCTATCGATTTTTTACTATGAAATGGTCACATGAATTGGTTATTATAGTATATAGGAACTGCGCACTATGTGCAATGTATAAGTGAGTTCACTCGCTGAACTGTGTTAGTGAGATCGTTCTCTGGAAGCGCCAATATGCATGGTATCTGTCGCATGGTATCTGATGAATTGGTTGTTGGTAATGAAATTATAAGGATATTTTTTCATGTCAGAGGAAAACAAGAAAAAATACCTCACAAGGGAATGGTACGAACAGTTGTCATAACATGAACAGCGCCAGAGAGGCCATTTGAAAGTACGCAAGAAATAATAGAGAATCGCCAAGTTTTAGGTGCAATGGATGGGAAATTAAACTAAACAACACTAAAATAGAAACTCAACTATACACATTGCTGTGAACGGATTTGATGGAAATATTCAAACAATTCCCTGTTAACTATTGTTTCAATAATTTTGTACGGACAACTTCAAGCATCTTCAAACCTTCAACTTTTTTTCTGAAAACAGTCTTGTTGTTTATTTTCCGCTTAGGGTTATAACGGTCTTGAAGGGCACTCGAGGTGACAAATCAATGGCCAATCCTGGAAGGCATAGTTGAAGAGAGTCGGTGTTACCATCTTTTGCCCTTGGTTGCTTTGTCAAAATGTTATACATAACCTACTTGAAATTTGGTTCGTGTCCTCTTTGGTGATGGTGAGTATGAGGAATTGCTGATTTCGTGACGTGGCGATTGTTGTTCGTGATATGTTGGGGTGTCATCTCTAAAGTCGCTGTATGTGTCCTCGTCACTGTCAGGCGATAATAAATCAGCATGTACAAGCGTATGCATCCCCTTCATAATTAGATCCTCCTAAAACAATTCCGTCTTTATGTGATCAAATTTCATAAGATCAACTTGGCTTGGCGTTGCCTTTGATAAGCCGAAGAAATCTGCCACATTTTTTTTGTACTACTATTGTCTGGATTCATGGTTTCCATTGTAGTTTTTTGTACAAAAAAACTACCTTTGTAGCTAATTTCTGGAAAGAAAATACCGTTGTTAAACATTGCAGTATAACAACCATAGTAGTATATATACAGGAAACCAAAGTGTTCATGCAATGACTATAGCATCTCTACCTGTTGTCCATTACACCTTAAAGTTGTAGGCCTATATCAACTGTTCTGATACCCAAATGCACATATTGTGATTTCCCAACCAGAGACAACTATTTGTCCTATATTGAGGTACTGTAGTCCACAGCTGTGGTCTCGAGGGTTAGCGTGCTGCCTTGTCACGCAGCGGGCCCGGGTTCGATTCCCGGTCGAGACAGGCTCCTGGGTGAGGTTTTTTTCGGGGTTTTTCCTCACCTGTAAGACAAATGTCAGGAAGCGTAGGGCCCAACGATCCCCGAAAATCATCCGGCCATAATCATCATCCTTATCATTATCATCCTTCACTGGGGTGGAAAGCAATGGAAGCTACCACACCTATAATTCCCTAGTAAAGCTGCAAAGCATAGCATGAAAATGCTATGATTGCAGTGAAAGACCTGCCCTCAGGCAGAATTACTACGATACTGGGTGAATCATAAATATGGCTATATTTATTGATCGCGTTGTGTGATGAAAATTTACCATTACAGGAAATATGAAATTACCGTTGGAAAGACAATTACTCAAATTACAACAATGAAATAAACAAAAAAGTGTAGAACTTACGTCATTAGTCAAAATGGCGTTAAATATGCAACAGCAAATTACAATTGCTGCATGGTCAATAATGTATGCTAATGATCGTGAGGTAGCAAGACGGGCAAGACGTGAGCTTAACGTAGCATTGCAGCCGTCGACTGTGGGAAAGTGGAGAAAACGACTGCTGGAAACGGGAAGGATGCATAAAATCAAACCTGCACGGATGCAGAAACAACGAAGAGAATTGTGGAGGTGTTGGACGCTCGCCCACAAAAATCAACCCGCCAAGCTGCACGTGAGCAGTGATTTGTTTTGTTTTGTTCTATTGTTGTAATTTGAAGGATTCCCTTCCAATGATATCATATTTCCTTTAATAATAATATTTTCGTCACAAAATTCGATGTGAAACGTATAGCCATATTTCTGAATCACTCTGTAGATGGATGGATGGAGGTACTGTACCCTATTCAATACACCTCAATCGAGAAGCTTGTTGACATTATGTTTCTTAATTCATTGTTTATTATGTAAAACTTTCCTCATTAGAGGATTGCCTCAAGGACAAAGTGATACAGACAATTAATTTTTTGTAATTCAATAGATAAATTCAATGTTAACATTCAAATTTATAAGCATTTTATCTAGATGAACAAACTTATAGTTATATATTTATTTTATCCAAGAAATTTTGTGGTATTCATTAAGTTATTTCAGTAGATAAAACTGAATACGGTACTGATATGCCTGTTTTGATAAAATAAATGTTTTATCTGAAAGTAGATTTTTTAACAAAAAACACAACAAAACAGAATAAAACTTTGTCTATGATACAAAATGTTATTACAAAGATACACGATTCTAACATCACAGGTTTATAAACAGAATATTTTTCCTCAAACACACAATTTCCTGCTTAAGAGAAATGTCAGAGCTATGAGTTTGTTTTCATTTTATACACATTTTTTCCTCAATCTGTCAAACTGATGTAATTGATGTGTCACTATTGAGGTTAAATTGTACGATTTGAGGAAATTAATAATAAATCGTTATCAGTTTTAGAATAAAGGCAGGGAATAGGATTACGAGTATTTGAGAATAAATTTCCTAGGAACGTTTTTGGACCATAGAGAGATGAACAGACAGGTGAAATGGGGAATACTACATAACAGTGAACTACATGGTCTTTATAGGAAGCCAGATATAATAAGAACAGTTAAGTCCCGTAGACTACTATGGGTTGGTACATGTGGCACGAATGGGGAATGAAAGACGTGCATGGAAGCTTCTTGTAGGAAAACCAGAGGGAAACAGGCCCAGTTGTAGACCAAGGATGAGGTGGGAGAATAACAATTATGATTTGAAGGAAAGTAGATTTATAAAGGGAAATGATTGGAAAAAATTAGCTTAGGATAGGAATGTATGGAGAACTTACGTCCGCGCGTCAATGAACCTACGGGTTCGAATGTGCCAGTGAGTTAGTTATTAATTACCTACCGATGTCAATGAGTGGCATGAGGTTAGCACATCACCTCAATGAAATATCTAGAAGATAAGTAAGGTATTACAGGATGGATGAAGGGCGGGGTAACATTTTGCACACGACCTTCTTATTCCGGTTGCCTAAAAAATCTTTAGACTCGGGATCTACGGCTTAAATTGCCACTCGGAGGACTTGTCCGTTAGGTTTTTTCTTTCTAAATTCATCGATTCCGGCGCCTGGTATAAACATGTCCGTCGCCATGGCGTAGTCGGTAGAGTCCCTACCTTCCACTTCCACTCCGACGACCCGGGTTCGATTCCTGGCGGGGGTATGGGATTTAAATCTCCACCCTGGGTCTGGGTGTGTGAGTCCTGTCTGTGTGTCTATGTGAGAATAAAATAAAGTTAACAAAACAGGTAAAACAAAGACAAAAGGAAAAAAGTTAAAAAAAAAAACAAAAATGATTGTGTCCGTCGCCGTGGCGCAGTCAAGTAGAGTCCCTACCTTCCACTCCGGCGACCCGGGTTCGATTCTCGGCGTTGTAGGGGATTTTAAATCTCCACCTTGTGTCTGGATGTGTGTCCTGTCTTGTGTTTGTATATGTGAATAGATAGAAAGGTTAACAAAGGTTAAAACAAAAAAAAAATGAAGAACAGTGTAAAAGGAAAATAAAACGAGAAAGAAAGAAAGAAGAAAGAAAGAGAAGAAAGAAAGAAAGAAAGAAAGAAAAACCCCCGCGACTCTCGGGCTAGAGTCAAGGAACATAACACACTAGAGCAGGGGTCACCAATTAAATTTCATGGGGAGTCCATTTCAAAGTAGTGAATTCAGTCGAGATCCGAAACCACAGTTGATTAAACATACGAAGCTTTTATTAAGTAATTAATATTATAAAGGAATTATTTAAATTAAATATCATCGTTAAATTCCATATGGTGGGATAAGCATATTTGGAATGACACAAAAAATATATTGGTAAAAACATTTGTGGAATCTGTTGCAATGTATGGAAGTGAGGTATGGACAATCAATAAGTACTACAAGAATAGACTAAGAGCTCTGAAATGGATTATTTACGCAGAAGTGCCAGAAAGTCTAAATTAGAACATGTCACAAATAAGGAAATTATAAATATAATGGAAGCAGAAGAAAGCATAATTTAAAGAATTGAGGAGAAAGAATTAAAGTGGTTAGGACATGTTTTAAGAATGGAAGATGAGCGATGGCCAAAGCAACTATACTCGTATCAATGGCATCCGACCAGAAGAAGGAAGAGAGGGAGACCGAAGTTAACATCGAAGGAAAATATGAAGACAGTATTGCAAGCAAGATGGCTAAGCATTGAAGTTGCCCAAGAACGTAGGCTTTGGAGGGTTGGCACGGGAAGACGGCAGCAGCTGTAAAAACCCGAAGATAGATAGGTAGATTTAAATTATGTTATGGGTATGAATTGCACAAGTTAAACAAAACACGTGGTAAACACTAAAAGAATACAGCACAGTAGTACACATTTATTAATTATAATAATTATTAATAAGTTTATGATAAACTTAACATATGGTCAGAATAATAATTAAATATCTCATCTCACAAATGTCGTGTATTTCGAGATACCAGGTTTTAAAACGGAATCCCGTTCATCTTCAGTCAAATCTCCCGACCATAAACAGTACTGCCAATTGAGCCAACAATAATACCATCATACATACATCTTGTTCTGCCCAAGAGCAGGTCTTTCACAGAAATTTCAGTATTCTTCACTCTTTCTACAACTCAGCTTTCCTTTTGTATCCGCATAGTACTATCATAACATGAAATTTAGTAAACTAGATTTATTCGATGTTTAACCGGTTGTAAAAAATTTGTATTAATTCGATATTAGCCGGTCGGGAACCAAAACCCCAGGTGTTACTTCTTCTTTGAAACCCAGCAAGCGTACTTTTAGTTTACGACATCGATACTTCCTTACTTGTATTCCAAACTTTCAAGGAAAATGAACCCAGACTAGACTATATTTTACAGTTTTACACACCTAAATGATAGTGATTTACATGGAAAATCTGAGGACACCTCAAACTCCATTTCGAGGGGAAAATTATTTGGTTGTTTCCCTGTATCTTTCATGTGACGATTAAATTCCAATATTGCGATGGACATGGTATGTGGCAAGGATGAGGAATGAAAAAGAATCATGAACATTTTCTGTAGGAAAACCAGAAGAAAATCTTCCAGTAGGTAAGACAAAAATTAAATTGGAGAATAACATAAAATCATTATTTAAGGGAGATAAATTATACAGGAAGTGATTATAAAATATCAGCTCTGTATAGGGTTGTATGAAGAGCTATATTCACACGGCCATGAACCTGCCGGTTCGATAGCGCCAGTGAGTTAGTTACACGACGATTTCAAAACGTTACGGTCTTTTGCTCTACAAAAATGTGAGGGTCCATGCTACCTTAGAATGCTTAAGTCTGGATATTTTATTGAGGCCAGTGTGCCAGTGATAAAATTATGTAGATAAAAATAACAACAAAACAATGTGGTAGGTCAAGCAATGACAATGAACTTAGAATCAGAAGGCGATGTGTAGCAGAGTATCTTCCTACAAACACAGAAATAAGATAAGGAAAGTGAAATGCTCAGTGAAAGTACCAAGAGAATGGTGCATCTGGGTATAATAAGAGGTGACCATCCCAAGCACTAGCATTCAATCTCACACAGGCAGTCTCACAGCTTCGCTGGTTCTTCATCACATTCACCTAGCCAGCATGAAGTCTGCGGTAAGTACACGCCCACGGGACAAACAACAAACAAAAAAATTGTTAGGTAGTATATGGGCCTAATACTTTCTTTAACAGTTTAAGGCCATTAAGTTTAGCGTTGCCGAGAATTTTGCTCAGATGCATCTTTTTTCGCCTTGAGGTTCTTCTACGTTCCGTAAATCTACGACATGGGTTTCCGGATTTACTTCCATTCCGAATGCAATCAAACTCAGGAATTTTATGCCCTTAAAAATCGATTGACCCCGCAGGGTTTCAATTCGCGGATCTCGAAACCAGACGGTAGAAAGGAAACCGCTTGTCAACCGCGGTCGATACAAATTAAAATTGTCAACTTATATTTTCCTACATGAGAGATATTACGTTAAATTTTTTCAAAAATAAATAAATACATACATAAAATAAAGCCCATATTTCACTATGTGAACATCCTGTGGCTGATACAAATCGATAATTTCATTTTTTCCCCTATTTCGACTTAGTTAAAAAAAACGCAGCGAAAATTTCGTTTGATATTACAGCATAAAAAAAAAAATAAATAGTCGGAAATATGAGAATATTTTATTACCTTAACAATTTCTGCAGAATCAAATTTGCATTATTTTACAAGTTCATTCAACTTTCAAACTTGTAATGCATTTACTACAGACTAATCGTATAGTTTATCATTCAATAATTTATGAAAATTAAAAATATATTAAAACTTTCTAGCGCCTATCATAACAAATCTAGGAACATTTATGGAGTCATAAGTATTTTAACTGTTCTCTATTTCTAATCATTTCCTTTGTATAAGTACAATACTATTCATAAACTAGAAAATTCTTAGCTGTCTTTGGAAAGTTAATTTTTTATCCCTTGCATGATATGAAAAGGAAACTATCCAGAATAAAACATTTTAAAATAACTTATAAATTTATCCTAAAAAATGTTTCTTTAAAGAATATTTTCGAAACCATAATTTTATAGTATTTAAATACATACCTTACAACCTGTGGAGTATCTGACTTGAGTTATATACTGAAGCAGCTTTGGTTTTAATTATCTAACTGAATAGACGTGGTACTTATGGAGCACTTACCTGAAAAGAAAGAAATGTATTAATTAATAGAATAAATTGTTAGAATATTATCCAAAATATTGGTGAATATACCTTAGATCCTTAAACTTAAAAAACATTGTCATAAGTGTTTTGAGAGTTTTACAATTTTGAGATAAAAGTTCGAGTAAAATAATTTAAACGTGTTTCTAAAATTAAAAATGTAAAATATGCTTAAATCAACAAACAAGATCGTTAATCATGTTTGAATAAATATATTCATATTAATAGTTTTATCAGTTATATAAGATATGAATGTTACTGCTACAAGGACAATACGTAGCATTAAAATATATGCCACTTTACAAATAACTGTTCCACAAATTTTATGGCAATATTAATTAATATTTTTATCAGTATAATATATAAAGTATTTACAATGTGTATTGATAAATTTTCTGAGGATATTCCATAAATATATAGATTGTGTATTATTTCAGCAATTATTAAATATACTTTTCTGCATATTTGATTAAACCATTCATACACTTAATTGATTTGAGGAAATTGCAAACGAGATCTCAACATTATCCTTCAGTAAAATATCACTAAATTAACATAATAATTAGTCAACTTATAATTTTAAGGATTCAGAGAAAAATGAGCTCTAACTAACAAGTTTTGCAGGAAAACAATATTTTGTCAGTTCTATGCAAATTTTCCATATCTCATACATTTATGTAACATATTGCAGTTGTTTTACAGAGTTCGCATTCCTATTTTCCCAGTAATACGTATTGTGCAAAAAAAAAATGGGTCCGTATCGTACATACAAATGGAGGTGAAATGTCAAATTTGCTAAAACTGGATTTATTTGTTTCTTTACCAGAATGCTTCATTTAATAAGCTATTTTTCACTCATATGGAATAAGTAACTAGAAGATGGGCAGAGCACGAAGAAAGTTATGGAATAAAATTTAAAATTTAATGTGAAAATAGGCCATCTCAAGTTATGTTCTTAAAATTTGCGAAGATGAGAAAATCGTGAAAGAGTTTATTACCTTATCTTTAAATTATTTATAATTTTTATGTGGTTCATTTTTTAAAAATATTAAACATATTGTGCAAACGTTGAGGTGTTTAGAAATATACCTATTAGAAGATATATAATATAATTGAATAATTTATTTCGCCATGGCTTTCCTGTATTATTTGAAAACAAGGTATATATTTCTGAACATTTTTATCTCTAAATAAAGATCAATTGCATTTTTTTACACTTATCTTTACAAACTATCGGTAGGAGAAACATTAATATCGGGAAAAGTTTAACCCGTATTGTTTTCTCCCACGTATTAGAAGGTATTAAAAACTAAGTTCCTAACTTAATTTATAATGACACATCGTTGTATACCCTTTGTTAGTTGAAGCAGCATAGAAATGCTACATGCCATAGATCAAAGCTTATCACTCTTTCATTAATACAAATTATAAGCTCAATTTCTTATGCATTTTTTTTGGTACAAGATACATAAATTACCTTCCTGATGTCTCAATTATGTTTCATTATATATTCAAGTTTGACTTACACATGTCTCTAAGAGCTCTCTTTATAAAATGATAAAATGTTTATTTCTTTCTTTAATACAGATAGTTTGATTTCTTCTTAACAGTTATGTTATCAATATAGGTACATATGCCTCAATACAACGTTAATATGCTTAAATTAAAAATCAGTCCAAACTTATAGGTCTATCATAAAACCAACACATTAATAATGTAACCACTGCCATTCAGAAGAAATTGTACAAAATCAGAAGGACACAGTGCAGTGCTAATTTGATCATTAAACAAACATTGTTTGCATATAGACTCTCGAACACTTGTGCAATAAATTCAGTAAAAACTGTACTATGCAGATTTCATGTTTGTTAATGAAGTAGATGAGACTTGGGTTCTGAGTTTTATATTATTTAAATTTGTGTTTGGACAAAAACTGTTTTGATAAATTCAATGTGAAACTTAACTCACGGCTTTAAACTGCCTTATGAATATTTAATAACCACTAATATCACCTTTGTAACATGTAATTACAAAGTATATGCAAATTGTTTCGGAAAGTGTAATTATATAGCCTATTGAACACCTGCAATCGGAGTAAAATAAATATTTTGAACAATTTATAATATTAATGAAAATTATGTATTAGGCGGGAAGATAGGCGATATTAAAATATAATATAATTCTGTTATACCAGAAAACATGGTCAGCAGATGAACGATAATTCTAGTATTGTTTTTTATTGCCATATATCGTAAAACTTGTAACTATAATTCTATTTAGAGATAGATAAAATTGATTGAAAATAGTGTCACAATATCCATTGACATCGAAAACTTGATAGTATCAAATATGTTCAAAGTTAAGAAGAACAAAATCACATTTTAATTAAGGTATATATCACTTTTATCTTTCCATAAACAGACAATAGCATCTTGATGGCCCTATACAGACTATATCACTAACGATACATGCGAATACTTTTCTAGAATTAAAATATGATCATTTTAACAATTTAAAATCATTAGAGTTTATATGGATTCGTAAGAATATAGTTTTTTTTTTCCAGTTAATAGAAGTTTACAAAGATAATTATCAATCCACAATGTTGAAAATCGTACAATTTGATAGTCATATAGCATTTGTAAATAACCCGCTGGGACTGTCGAACCCGGAGGCTCATGGCCGCGCGGATATAAGGTCTCCATACATTCCTATCCTAAGACTTTTTAAAATCACTCTCTGTATATTACGTACCTAGAATTATGATTGTTATTCTTCCACCTCATTCTTGACTTGTCTATTCGGCGTACACCCGCCTGTTATCTATGACCATCTTTCATTCCCCATTCGTGCCAGATGTCCAGATAGTCGCAATTTATGTTTTCATAGCCAGCCATTTAATAGATTAGAACATTTAGCCCCTATTGTTTAAGCATTTTTGATCCGATTTGTAGATTGAAATACTAGTAGCAGATGTTTTCAACATATCAACGTGAATCAATAAAATCACAATTAATAATTACGCCGCGCCAATCCTGTGAGTAATACTTATCGGGGGCGAATCTTTTGTTATTATAGTTCTAATTAAGAAAGGATATTAATATGCTCACCAAAAAATTAGACGCATACATATTGTGCGTTAGACATGGATAAAAAAGTTCACATCAAAGAGATTAAACACGGAGTTCATACACTACATTCTGCTCTCTATTCATATAATTAAAAAATAGGCAACATTATTCATATCCCTGCTCTTCGTTTGCAATATCAATTAATTATGTCAATAGATTTAACAAAACAGGTCCCAACGTTCTTTTGGGCATTTGCATTGCAGAGTAACTTAGTTCTTAATCCACTCAAATTCCGAGTTCATGACCACATTGGTATCCACATAATAATTTATGGAGATGCATTGACACTTCCATTGAATACATGCAGTTAGGATTTTTATATTATACAGTCAATCTTATTCATTATCTTATAATGTGCCAGACGTAATAATGTTGTAGGCTATACAAAAAATACTTGTCAACACAATTTCATTATATGCGATAATGTGATAAGGACAATTCACACACACACGTATATATATATATATATATATATATATATAGCAATTCTATTTGTCGACGCTCTTTAACACCTAAAATCATTTGTGCCAGAATTCAAATCTGGGCACGAGAGGGCAGACAAATTTTGCTCAAAGGCCTCCTTTTCATACGCACTTCCATCCATAGTAATTCTGCCCGAGGGCAGGTCTTTCACTGCAATCATAGCATTTTCATGCTATGCTTTGCAGCTTTACTAGGGAATTATAGGTGTGGTAGCTTCCCGTTGCTTTACACACCAGTGAAGGATGATGATGATGATGATGATAAGGGTGGTGACGATGGTCGGATAATTTTCGGGGACCGTTGGGCCTTATGCTTCCTGACATTTGCCTTACAGGCGAGGAAAAACCCCGAAAAAACCTCACCCTGGAGCCTGCCCGGACCGCGAATCGAATCCGGGCTAGCTGCGTGACAAGGCAGCACGCTACCTTTAATATAAGCTCTCAGTACCATCGCAACATAATACATATATTTAAATCTCTTCCTAGTTTCTTTATTAGGTTTAATATCAAACCCCAATTATAGACATTTTAAATTGCAGCTATCATATACTATTTCTTCGTTCTTCTGTAGACACTTAGGCCTACGATTACTACTACTACTACTACTACTACTACTACTACTAATAACAATAATTATGACAACAAAAATAACAATATACTTCTGAAGCTATTCAACCATAGACCCACAGGGCGAAGAAACCCAGAAAGATCTAAGAAGCGATGGAGGGACCAATTTCTATCCTGAAGCGGAACAGGCCAATGACCTTATCCCTGATTGTTATTGATGATGATGATGACAATAACAATAAAAATAATAATATACATCAATAATAATTTAAATGAACAGGCAATGTTGTACTGCTTGTATTATATCATTAGGTTTTTTTGTGTTTAGGAAGGATGGTAAAATTTAGATTAAAATATTGGAATCGTTATGTTTACTGAGTATGACATTAAAAACGTTGTTTCGCAGGTTTGCGTCACGTTCCTGTGCCTCGCACTACTAACGCCTGCACAGACTGCCAAGAACAGCGCTGCGCAGAAACGCGAGCTGACAGGAGCGAGTTACGGTGCTAATAACGTGGGCGACAGTGGAGGATCTGGAGGAGCCACCAGTTATACAACTTACCACACAGGCGATAACCTCGGTTCCGCCACCGGCGGAGGTGGTAGCTATGGTGGCGGATCCGAGAGCTACAGCGGCGGCGGTTACGGAGGCGGTGGATATGGAGGAGGTAGCGCTGATGGCGGCCATGGATCTGTTGGAGGTGGTGATGGCGGTGGCGGAAGTTATGGAGGTGGTCACGAAGCTTTAGCAAGTGGAGGAGCAGAAAGTTACAGTTCTGGAAGCGGTAGCTATGGTGGTCATTCTGGCGGAGGAGATCTGGGAGGCAGTTACGGAGGTCACTCTGGAGGAGGGGATCTGGGAGGCAGTTACGGAAGTCACTCTGGCGGGGGAGATCTGGGAGGCAGTTACGGAAGTCACTCTGGTGGAGGCGACTTAGGAGGTCATGGTGGATATTCTGGTGGCCATGGGAGTATCGGAGGGGACTTTGGAGGTGGCCATGGGAGTCTTGGTGATGGTGGTCACGGAGGTCTAGGAGGTGGTTACGGAGGAGGATTCGGAGGAGGAGAACACGTAACAAAACACATCCACATAAATAAGCCTGCTCCTGCACCAGTCATCAAAGTTGTGAGTGTGTCGGTAACCCCATCCAGTGCCAGTTGCTGTCCCAGAAGCTATTCCAGTTAAAGTTCCCCAGCCATATGCTATACACATTAAAGTTCCTCAAACCGTGGAAGTGCCCATCATTAAGACAGTCCACGTCCCTGTCGAAAAACCTTACCCTGTTACAGTAGAAAAACACGTACCGTATGAGATTGAAAACCTTTCCATGTCACCATTAAAAACATATACCGGTACCTGTTCCCAAACCATACCCTGTTCACGTACCGGTATATAAACATATTTATCACGCACCAAAGAAATCCTGGCACTAGACAATCATCATCTCATTAGGTAAAGCAATACATTTCATCACTCACTTCATCATGTTGTTTTTGTTGTATATTTTTGTTTTTGTTACATATTTTGACCACGTGTGCTATGTACACAAATGTTTCTACTGTTTTCTATTTTTATAAATAAATGCATTGAAATGTAAAAGAAGTGTTTTTATTTCAAATAGTTAACATTGAAATTGAGGCCAAATGCTTAATTCGTGTTCCTTTAATAATAATAATAATAATAATAATAATAATAATAATAAAATAATAATAATAATAATAATAATAATAATAATATAATAGATCATCAGCTGTCTTTGACATGTCCGATTCCTAATATCCAATTATGTCGGTCCATCCAATCGCTGGTTGAGTGAAGAGAAGGCCTTATGGCCTTAACTCTGCCAGCTAAAATAAAGCATTATTATTATTATTATTATTATTATTATTATTATTATTATTATTATTATTATTATTATTATTATTATTAATAATCTCCTGGTTGTAGATGTTTCACCTTCATGCATAAATATATTCCTTGACTCCAGGAAATTTTAGGTCTTGGGATAGTTTGGAAAATGAGAGCACATCATTTCTGTATAAGAAAAGATTAGATGATCAGTTACTAATCTCTACATTTGACAATGCTCAGGAATAATAATAATAATAATAATATAATAATAATAATAATAATAATAATAAAAAAGTAAAGTAAAGTGATCCACAACAGGCTCGGAAGCCCTTGGGGTAGTAGGAGGTTAAGGCTCCCACTTTTTCTAGACAATCGGCACTTTATGTCAGCCGGGTTGTCAGCCCTGCGTGACGGCCGCCTTTACCCCCAGAACAAGCGTCTGGTACTCATTTCCGTTAGGGGCTGAGTCGACCCAGGGCCATAGTGCCGCCAGAGGGTTTGGGCCAGTTTAAAAAATCCTGACCCCAACAACAACAACAATAATAATAATAATAATAATAATAATAATAATAATAATAATAATAATAATAATAATAATAATAATAATAATAATAGCAATTGTAATAATGTTTTATTTATTCTGGCAGAGTTAAAGCCATAAGGTCTTCTCTTCCACTCAACCAGCATGAATATACAAATACATTTTTACAGTACAGAATATCTATATAGGCAATAATAATATAAATAATAATAATAATAATAATAATAATAATAATAATAATAATAAAATAGTATAAATTAAACGAGAAACAACAATTAATACATGCACCTTACACGAGGTAATGATCAGGCCAAGGTTAGAGCAATATAAATTTAGATTTATTTTAAAAGATGCTAACGCCGGCAGCATGTATCAAGAAATAAATAAATAAACAATATCCAAGAACCTTAGGTCGAAAACAAGGAAAGATACGAAACTAAATTATATAAAACAATGGCTGTTCCTTTGTTGTTGTATGGAAGTGAAAATTGGACAGTGAAATCAAGGGATAAAAGCAGGATACAGACTGCGGAAATGCTGTTTTTACGTAATGTGAAAGGATGCACTAGAGCGGATAGAATAAGGAATGAAACTATACGAGAAGAATTAAATATATATAAAATTGAATATAAAATCAGCGAAAATAATAAGAAATGGACAGAACACTTAATGAGAATGAACAACGAAAGAATACCAAAAAGAACCTTCCTGTATAATCCCAGAGGAACAAGAGATATTGGCCGACTACGTAGAAGATGGACTCCACATTTAACTTCGCCGGAACATGCTGCATAGCTTAAACCTTGTAGTAGTAGTAGAAGAAGAAGAAGAAGAACAATATCTTATATGAATAAATGTTCGACTAAAGAGGTTAAAAAGAGTTTACTGAACACTTCTTTAGAAATTATAACACAAAGGGTTGTTATCGATCTCTGGGGACGATTTTAAATCATTACAGTGTCAACATTGTTTGCACCATTGTCGGCTTGCGGAGAGGGATATTCTCGCGTAACTTGTTATACTACTCGTAGTAGTTTCTGGTGTCTTTCTTATAATATTACGAATAAAATCTATGGCTTTTGTGGACGATTTTAAATTATGTTAATTATAGTTATTCCAGATTATTTAGTTAATTAACTTTTATTTAGTTAATTATAGATGCACAAAGAAATTAAACATAGGCTCAATTCTGGAAATGCATGCTATTATGCATTGCAGAGACTTTTGATGTCCCAACTCCTTTCAAAAAACGTTAAGCTGAAAATATATAAAACTATTATTCTAACCAGTTATATTTATATGGGTGCGAAACATGGACTCTTACTTTAAGGGAGGAAAAGAGATTACGAGTATTTGAGAATAAAGTTCTTAGAAAATTTTTGGACCAAGAGAGACGAACAGACAGGTGAATGGAGAAGACTACATAACAATGAACTACATGGTCTTTATAGGAAGCCAGATATAATAAGAACAGTTAAGTCTCGTAGACTGCGATGGGCAGGACATGTTGCACGTATGGGGAATGAAAGACGTGCATGGAAGCTTCTTGTAGGAAAGCCAGAGGGAAAACGCCCAGTTGGTAGATCAAGAATGAGGTGGGAGAACAACATTAACTATGATTTGAGGGAAGTAGATTATACAGGGAATGGTTGGAAAGCATTAGCTCAGGATAGGGATATATGGAGAGTTATGTCCGCGCGGACATGAACCTACGGGTTCGATAGTGCCAGTGAGTAAGTAAGTAAGTAAGTAAGTTTAGTTAATTATAGTTATATAAGAGATTCCCGAAAGAAACCCGGTTTCCATATATCTAACAAGGGAACTGACAACTATTGCAGTGTTGACGTACTCTCCTCCAAGAGAAGCTTCATGATGTACAAAGTCCATGTAAAAAAAAAAAATCTGTCGCTTTTAACTGCATGAAACTAAAATCTAGCGCAAAAGCTCTCATTTAAATTACAGGAAAATAATGCAACTCTTAACTTTGCCGGATTGTATAACCCTCTCTACCTATCATCATCTGACTCCACTCCGCTTTAGCTGCTTCGCAAATTTGGTTGTCATTTCTGGATTCTAGCTTCGATTTCTATGTTTTGCAGTTGAAAGTTGCAGATATTTCTTTGGACACCGTCTTGATACATCACAACGCTTCTCTAAGAGAAATTCCAAGGTATTATTCGACGTTAACGGTGGGGTACGCCGTAGCGTAGTGGTTAAGGCACTGAGCTACAAGCCGGAGGGTCGAGGGTTCAAGTCCCGTTGGGGTCAGGATTTTTAAACTGACCCAAACCCTCTGGCGGCACTATGGCCCTGGGGTCGACTCAGCCTCTAACTGAAATGAGTACCAGACGCTTGTTCTGGGGGTAAAGGCGGCCGTCACGCAGGGCTGACAACCCGGCTGACGTAAAGTGCCGATTGTCTAGAAAAAGTGGGAGCCTTAACCTCCTACTACCCCAAGGGCCTCCGGGCCTGTTGTGGGATCACTTTTTATTCGACGTTAACTTTCAATGCGGAAAAACTGGGAAATAAAAGAATGTGGTAAGGGTGAGTAAGGGTGGGAGGTAGTAACTTTGTCTCAGGTTGCAGTGACAGTGTTTATTATCCGTCAGTCGTGTATAGTCAGTTGTTAGTGACAATGTCAAGTGCGAAAGTTAGATCCTATAATCACAGTATGTACACATTTAAGTCTGACAGAGAGTAGTTGGAAGTCAGTGCTGATTAATTTCTCTGTACGTCGCATTATCCAGAGACCCGTAGACATACAAACTCCGATGATCTTCATTAACTTCATCTTCATCTCCTATTTCAAGTATATCTACCACTATATTTTGCCACTGATTATACCAGTCATTCGCTTGTACCAACGGTGGAAGGAGACACTTTCCCCTCTTCAACACTAGCGCCATTGCTTCCCCTCACCGGCTAAAACGTTAATGCGGTCGAGTTATATGTTTTGGAATGCAATGGTTGACAGTTCCCTTGTAAGAACGAGATCTATGGTATTTTAAATAAATAAAAGGTAAAGCTCGGTTGCGAATGATTGCCGAAGGAAAAATCAGGCAGATTCTCTTCCTTCAAGTTGCTTCTCCTCGAGGTGATCATAAACATGAAGGCTCGTCTCTGATAGAAACCTAGACCTTCACAGAGCCATTGTATTTATGGTGGTAACCTTCGATCGGATCGTTAATACAATAATTTACAAAAAATCTATTGTTATTCTTCTTCTTTATTTCTTTATTCAGACTAGGAGCACAGACTATCCTGAGGATCGCGCCCAGAAATATCCATAGCGCTATCCCAATATTATGGATATGAGTAAAATTAAATGTCTACTCTACGATATGTTGTATATCGTCTTCTAGGTCCGACACACCAGGTTCTACTCCCATGACATATAATACACCGCCATTTTAGAGTTGGATCCGCGGCTGCGAAGAGGGAACTACAGCCCTCCCGTTGGTCCCTTCTACCCTTTTTTTATTGTTCAGGCTCGGAATCTTGAGGCAACATCTTGGTGGGCGCCACTTTATTCCGCAACCACTTATTTTAAATACCTATGGATTGCCAACCAATTTATTCATTTCTGTAACATGAGAAGAGCTGCAGTGTGATATGAAATAAATGAATGAGAAGTGAAATGGCTTCAAGGATATGGAAGGTGGAATAGATAGTGTTGGTGGGATGGAATTTGGTAAATGGGATAATCCCGAGGAAATCAAAGAAATTCGAGTATGGCCCACCACTACTGCCTCTCTGGAAAAACCAGGATTCGATCCTTGGATCCCATCGGGGCAGCCGCGCAACGCTGTCCACGCGTCTATCGAGACGTTTTGAATATATAAAAAAGCACCACAAAAGCTATGTTCACAAGCGCTTTCTTCAACACATAAAAGAAAAGGCCACACACCAACAGCAACAATATAATCCACAGAGTAAACATACATAGGTTTGAAAAATGTAATTTTCCATTAGAGCTTATTAATACTCAACTTATTAATAATCGAAGATTTGTATTACCTCTGACCAAGAGGTTCTACCATAAGAACGTTATCCTTATGATACAAGAAGAAAAATGCTGTATTTCTGACATATTAATCTACAAAATTAAAGTAACTAAAATCGGACTTACGTACTTTTACCCTAATGCCACCGTTATATAATGCCACCGCACTGGTTAGAGAAAATGGAAATATATTGTGACATTTCATGTAGCATGCGTCTATATTAATGATATCAACGAGTTACATTTTTTAACCAAGAGGCAATAAATATTCTGCAAATTAGTACAGAGAATTTTCTCAAAGCGCTTTGTTATCATAAGTAATGCCACGAGTGATTTCCAAATTATCGATAAATTCACGACTCACGAGTGAGAGTGAATTTATCTAGAGAATTTGGAATCAAGAGTGGCATTTGTTAGGACTATTTAACGAATAAAATTAAGCTGTTTACTCACAAATCATTATTTAACTATAGTTATTTTAAAATATTTATATATTTAATGTAAACGGCGATGTTTGAAAACAAATGAGAAACGATAGGTACGCTTCTACTGCTCTCTTTTGTTTATCACTGCAACCAGATCATACTATTTATTGCCAAAGGAACGCAATATTGTAAGAATGCTCTCTAGTGGAGAAAAAATGAAACACATCAATCTGTATATTAATTCATTTTTGATGTCGTATGATGTAAATATGACAATTATATTTTTCTCGATTATTACCTGGGAAAAAATACATTTAAGAAAGTGCAAACAGTGGTTTCTTTTTTTGGTGGTATAATCAATTGCTACAAATGTTGACATGTAAGCACTATTATATACAATCTGGTAGCCGTATTTGTTATAGGCTCAGTCACTGCAAAATAACGGTCAGACCTGTTCAGAATATTAAAAAGGAGGAGCTTTGTTTAATATATGATAATCCTAACACTGATAAATATTTCGTGAAACACGACTCTGATTGGTTGTAAAACAGAAATCATTGAAACGTGATTGGTCATTGACTCCCATTTGGGGCATGAGTTAAATAGTCACTGCAATATATTCCTAGAATGGCAAATTATGTAAACATCCGAAGAGTTGAAAAAACAAGCGTAATTCAATTCATGATATTAATACTGCTAAGGGAATATTTTAACACCAATTTATTCCTGCTTCTATTAAATAAAGGCAAAAAGATATACTCAATACTAATACAATTCCGTATAGGTGAAGAGTCATAAAGTAAAATATTAAAAAATAAATACCTGACACGTGCCGTTGTCCTCAACTATGTTAAAATTTATATAAACTGTAGGTCTTTTAGAAACCGGATTCCATCTTCAGGAGAAAGGCTTACAGTTAAAAAAAACTAGTTGATGACAGCACCTCCAAGGTACTTATTTTAATATCTTACTTTATAAAAATGTACGGGTTCATCAGATCAAGGACTCCAGCCAGTAATCATCTTCCAAGCAATTTCTTGGAGGAAATAGATCAAGAAACTAAATATATGCTGTGCCATTTAGCGAAATTCTTTTCAAGTCGCCTGACGCTTCTCCAATGGAATTTTTGTGAGTTTGTTCTTAATTAAAGTATACAATTATGGAATATTCACCTGAAAGGTCCGTCTTCTCAACTTTATTCGTTATTTAACTGTAGCGCTTTCGGGACTAGTCCCATCATCGGCAGGATTCAATACCAATTATGAATCCTCCCGATGATGGGACTAGTCCCGAAAGCGCTACCCGTTAATAACAAATAAAGTTGAGGAGACGGATCTTTCAAGTGAATATTCCATAATTTTATATTTAATTTTGAATAATACCTCAACGGAACATATCATGAATCTTATAAAAGTTGAGTTTGTTCTTTTTTATAAGATCCCTTGTAAATAGGAGGCCAAAACTCAAATACTGTGGAAAGCATGTGAGGAGAATTGATCACGACTTGGCATGGATTGAAATTAAGGTTCTGGATGATAGTCCAAGGTCACCGTATAGAGTATCATTGTTGGTGTCACCATGGAGATTACCTTGCTATTGAGTTTTAAATGTCACTAAAGGCAGGAAACAACCCTCCCTATAGGTTATACAGCAATAGTTCCTTATTCGCTGGGGATATGCTCCGTAAATATGCCGTGAATACAGAAACTGTGAATATAGAATGGTAATTTGTATGGGTATATAGGGATACGTTCCAATGTTTCAAATAAAATAAAAATTATTAAAATAAAATCAATTAAATGAGAGATTTTGAATAATTTATACTAACATAATTCCTTATTTTGTATTTGGATTTCTTGATGAATCGTACAATTGATTCATTAACATTGAAACAGTGTGATATGGATGTAAATCACTAGCAAATTAGTAAATAATCAAGCATTTCTATTTTCACTTTAAGTGGCAACCTTACTTTCTTTCGCTTCCGAACTAATTTTTCATTCCTTTTACTCGACATTATAAACTGGGAACAAAGACGAAGAGACACGTGTTATTCAATCAAAATTATTAAAACGAATGACAAGTTGAAACAATAAATCAACCGATCGTGGCGAGGGTGGCATTTATCAAGGACATAACTGCACGAGAAACACGGCGGCGGCCGCTTTTAACAACGAACTTTAGGCTTAGTGATAATACGATTTATTTTATTTGATATCAATTTGTCCATTTGGTTTTATTCAAAACTAGAAAAGAAATTATTTTAAAATTTTACAAAGTGTTGTCAGTTCCATCTTTTATCTATGGATGTGAACCTGGACATTAACAAAGGCAGATAGTAAACAAATAGAGGCTGCAGAAATGAAGATGTTGAGAGCAATAGCAGGATACCACAGGACCGATAAAAAGAAAAAAAGCGAAGATATAAGAACAGAACTTAATATGTTTAATCTCTGTGAAAGAATAAAATACTATCAAAATGTTTACCTTAAGCACGTATTACGAATGAACGAAGAGCGCATACCAAGAAGAATGTATAATTATAAACCAAAAGGGAGAATATTGTTGGGAAGACCATTGAAGAGATGGAAGGACCAATTCGACCTATAATGAAATCGGAACAGGCCATTGGGCTTAATCCTTGTTGTTGATGATGATGATGGTTTGAATCGCTCTTCGTAAATGCGGCCTGCAGCAAAAAAGTAGGCGATGCGTTAATAACTGATACCTAATCCTTATAATATACCGACTGCATCCGCGAATACAGACACTGTGTCGTATTTTTTAACCCGCGAATAATGAAAACGTGAATAACGGAACCGTGAATAAGGAGCTTTTACTGTAACAAAACTTTAGAGAAATGATTGTTGAACGAACATGCATGCTCTATACAAACACTACACAATATGTATAGGCCCCTATCCTATCATTCTCATATATGGAGATGGATTTATTCCATGCAGCAGATGATTAAACTTGGATTATTAAACCTTAAACTGTTTTCTAGCATTAATCATGGAGACAGTGTTCAAATTCAATTTCAAAAATAAAAATTATGATCTCTCAAACATAGAAATCTGCATAAAAACCATTAGAAATTGTACGTTGTAGCTTCGAGGATCAAATACAGTACCCCTAAAATACAAACCAAGCGCATTATAAAGGTTTTAACATCGCCAACTCTCTTTGTATTTTTAACTAGCTGTTACGTAGATACGCGCTTCAAAACTCTATCTCTTCCCAGCAAATCCCTGAAATAATTTGCCGCTTGTTTAACCCTAATCCGATTTCCGTTCCTCATGTTTTATTTCCATTGACATCCTATATTTATGACAAACAGCCCTATAATTTATTTTGTGTGATTAAAGTACCACTAACATTGCAGATTTTTAACACATGGGGTTATGTATCTCATGAGATTTACTGGTTAATAATAATGTTTTAAGTTGCATAATGTATGATGGTTGGATACTAAGTGGTGATAATGGTTAGTATTTATTATCCAGTTTATGAACAGGCAAGGATTCTCATAGACTTTAGTATTGGTATCGGAGTTAATATTATCAGTATAAAGATAATAATAATAATATATATATATATATAAACCGAGAATGGGATAATATAAAAGAAAGCATTGATAAAGCAGCATATGAGGCATTAGGAACAAATATAAAATATATAACAAGAAGGGTTTAAGAATATGGAATGAAGAATTAGAGAGGATAATAAAAGATAAAAAAGAGGCTTATCACAAATATTTACAGAATAGAACACCAGAATTAAGAGCTGATTACAAACATAAAAGTGCAATAGCCAAAAGAGAAATTAAAAAAGCACACAAAGTCAGTTGGGATAGATATATAAGCAGACTAGAATACGATATACATGGGCAGCAAAAAATAGCCTATAAAGTAATGAAACATCTAAATAAACAAGAAAAAGATACAATACAGATCAATGCAATTGAGGAGAACAATGGGAAGAACATTATAAAAAACTGTGGTATAATGAAAATAAAATAACTAAAGATAACATATATGAGTGTGAGATAGGAATAGATATGATAACAATGGAAGAATTAGAAGAAGTCTGAAAACAACAAAGAACAGAAAGGCAGCTGGAATAGACGGAATTAATATGGAATTATAAAATATGGAGGAATTTTTTTAAAACTGAGATTATTACATTTTTTTAATTTATGTTGGAAACAAGCAACAATACCAGAAACCTGGACAACAGCAATAGTACAATCTATTTTTAAGAAAGGAGAACGTAAAGACTGCAACAACTACAGAGGAATAAGCATTTTAACTGCAGGCTATAAAATATACTCAAGAATCTTAACATTTAGATTAAAACAAATAACAGAGGTAATGTTAACAGAAGAACAAAGTGGATTCAGACCAGGGCGTTCATGTATGGATAATATATTTACGATTAAAAGAATTTATAAACAAAAGAAGAGAATATAACATGGAAACACACATAGCTTTTATTGATTTTGTCAAGGCATTTGATAAAGTAGACAGAGGAAAACTCTGGACAATTTAAAAGAAAAAGGAATTCCGAAACACTTAATAGCAGCTATAAAGAGTTTGTACTGGAACACAAATTTTGTTATAAAAAACTAGAAATGAAGTAAGTAAAAATAAAATTCATACTAATCAAGGAGTTAAACAAGGATGCAGTATCTCTCCAGTTTTATTTAACCTATACATCAATGATATAATAAAAAATGGAACGAAGAAAAAATAAAGGAATAAAATTAGATAAAACACACTACTTGAAAACATTATTATACGCTGATGACCAGGTAATAATAGCAAATACAGAAGACGAACTTCAGAGGAATATTTTTAAACTACATAATATATGTGAACAATATAATCTCAAAATATCCATAGAAAAAACTAAGGTAATGGCATTCCAAGGGAAAAATAAAATCAGATCGAAAATAGTAATAGAAAACAAAATCATAGAACAGGTGAACCATCTCAATTATCTAGGATGTGACATTTCATTTAATTATGATAATGATATAAATAATAAATAGCAAAATTCCAGGGAATATGTGGTACGATAAAACGAACACTAAATAACAAAACAAGAAGAGAGACCCAACTGAAATTTTATAAAATGTTGGCAGTACCAGTACTGCTCTATGGTTCAGAAGCCTGGATACATAAAAAACAAGACCTAAGTAGGATAACGGCGGCAGAAATGAATTTTTGAGATCTGTTAAAGGGTGCACTAAGGAAGACAGAATCAAGAACACAGAAATAAGACAGGAACTTGAAATATTTGCAATAACTGATAAAATGGATACATATAGACAAAAATGGAAGCAACACATTGACAGAATGAATGAAGATAGATATCCAAAACAAATAACAAAATACAAACCTAAAGGCACCCGAGATGTGGGCAGACCTAGAAAGAGATGGGCTGAAGTCGGAACGGGTCAACAGACCTAGTCCATGAATGAAGATGATGATGATGATATATATATTAAACAGTACCAACTAAATTGCAAACACCACCTTGAAAGAATGAGTTCAAATCGGATCTCCAAAGCTGTTTATGTCCACCGCTGTGGTCTCGAGGTAGCGTGCTGCCTTGTCATGCAGCGGGCCCGGGTTCGATCCCCGGTCGGGGCAGTTTTTCTGGGCGAGGCTTTTATCGGGGTTTTTTCCTCACCTGTAAGACAAATGTCAGGAAAACTTTAAGGCCCCAAACGGTCCCCCAAATCATATGGCCATCATCATTCCTTATCATTATCATCATCATTATCTTTCACCGGTGTGAAACAACAACGGGAAAGCTACCACACCTACCAATTCCCTAGAAAAGCTGCAAGCACATCTGGAAAATGCTATAGGAGTGCAGTAAAGGGACCTGCCTGTCGCGGCAGAAGAACTACCTGAATGGAAAAGCATGTTTATAATTATATACAAGGAGGACGAAGATCTCTGGGCAGTCCTATGAAACCGCTGGAGGGAGGAAAATTTTTCTATAGGATCGTAACAGGCCTTGGCCTAAATAACTTGGAAGAAAGAATAAGAAGAAGAAGATTCATTTATATATATAATTTTTCCGGTTTTTACAATGGACAGGAAGCTAGAGATATTTTTCTGGCACCAATGATTTGCTTTAGTTTCGTTTATTAATTTTCTTCCATTCTTCTCTAGTATAACAACAGTTTCTTACTCTATATTCCCAGTCCTTCAAATCCCACCTTATTTTCGTGGTCTTCCACATGAGGTTTTTCTTTCTGGTTTTCCTACAAGGGAAGTTTCCATCCCCTCTTTTATTTTCCATTCGTGCCAAATTTCATGCAACATTCCCAATCTACGATACGTACTTAACTGGTCTTATTATATCCGGTTTTTTCTAGTGAAGATTGCTACCTCACTGTTACGTAGTTTTCTTCATTCGCCTGCCTATTCATTTATATTATTAAATCTCTCTTGAGCGACATGCCAATCACATGCCACTCACGGCAACAGTAGGAAATAAGCGTAAATCATCAGATTGGTTAAGTTACCCAAAGGGGAGAATCAGAGCCCCAATTTGGCTTAGGAGCTATAGGAAGGATGGATGGATTGATCGATGTATTATAATAATTGGAAAACGAGACTGCAGAGTAGAATAATTAGATGTTTTATGATTAGGTATTTTTAATATTTTATTAATATGTACGTTAATTGGAGATTTAAATATAATGAGTGAATAAATGAATACACTGGTGGATAGATGAAGTGTTCGGTGTTCAGATTATGCGAAGAAACTTCAATGTTCATTCTTTTTTTTTCGACGTTTCATGGCAAGTTTTTTTTACCAATATTGAGATTGCATGCACTGCACACTTCAGTACCTTATTACGTTAATATACAACGCACACTGAGTGCTATAATTAATAACTAACGCCGCTTCATGTCCTACAATTTTACATCAGAAGCACAAACTAAGTTTCAAATAATAACGTTGCATGATAAGTAAATTATAACTTATGCACTTTCTTTTATTCATATTACTTATTTCAATGCAGTTGTTTTGAGAGATGAATGCACGCAACTGACTCCTAGCAAATAAAGCTATTTAACCAACTGTGCGGTTTATCGAACCACAGATTCGAGGCTGTATTCACTATTTCATCCAAGTCAATCCAGTTCGTATCCACCGATTTCCCACATCTCTCTACATAAAAATGACGTAATACCTCAATGTTAGGCCTTAAGCTCTCCTTTGTTAGGAGTTACTACACCAAGCTAATTTAGTATTAAACAATTGTTGTGAATGAATAACTATATCACCTACAATATTACTACTTCTTCTTCTTCTTTTACTACAAGGTTTAGGCTATGCAGCCTGTTCCGGCGAAGTTAAAAGTGGAGTCCATCTTCTAAGTGGTCGGCCAACATCTCTTGGTCCTCTGGGATTGTACAGGAAGGTTCTTTTTGGTATTCTTTCGTTGTTCATTCTCATTAAGTGTTCTGTCCATTTCTTATTATTTTCGCTGATTTTATCTTAAATTTGATATATATTTAATTCTTCTCGTATAGTTTCATTCCTTATTCTATCCGCTCTTATGCATCCTTTCACATTACGTAAAAATAGCATTTCCGCAGTCTGTATCCTGCTTTTATCCCTTGATCTCATTGTCCAATTTTCACTTCCATACAACAACAAAGGAACAGCCATTGTTTTATATAATTTAAGCTTCGTATCTTTCCTTGTTTTTCGACCTAAGGTTCTTTTTATGGTTCCACAAATAGCCTGAAATTTACTTTACTTTAACCCTTAATTAGTCTCCTGAAAAAACTGGAACAGTTAGTCGCATGGCGGGCCAATTTCACCCCCAAATAAAAACAGCAATTTTATTATTGTTAATCACATATTTATCTAATTACTAGAATTAATATATTTTATAATATTTGCTAATCACATGTTGATCATAAAAATCACTTAAAATGTTTAAAAATCCATGAAAATGTCCGATATTAAAAGTGCTGCAAAAAAAATTGTCCATTGAGTTAGTTTCGATTTCTTCTTCCTCCACTTATAGGTTTGCCGCCTTCTGTTTCCATTTATTTCTATCATTCCAATCTCCTTCTTCCAAATTCCAATCATCCATTATAGTTCTGACATAAGTTTTCCATTTCCATCTTGGTCTGCCACGTTTATTTCTTCCAGGGGGTGACCATTGGTATATATTTTTTTGGCCATCTTTCATTTTCCATTCCTTGTACATGGCCATACCATTTAAGAGTTTGATTTTTAATCCTCTTAACAACAGATGTGTGACATTCATTTCTTTCCAAAGGAATTCATTTCTTATTTTATCCTGATAGTTTCGATTTTTCAATTTATAAAAAACTTAATAATTTAGAATTATTTGAAAAAATCACATTTATTAACTCCTCACGGGCTAAACCTTGTCGTGGTGGAGGGGCTCAGTACCTAATGACCCAGACGACTAGGTAGGGAAGTTTGATTTTTAACTAGCTTGCTATGTAGTAAGAGGAGAAGGGAAGCGAACTAGCTCCAACGAGGGATACCTCAACGGCTTCAGAAGCGGAAATTGTTCTCAACGGTGAAGAAGGCGGAAGAGGAAACCTGCAAGCCAAGGGGTACATGGGACTCCAAAGATTTGGTTAGCAACCCGTCTAGGAGAAGGAAACTCCGAAATAAATCCCCGATCCACTAGGAAGGTGGTTGTGCGTCTGAGCTTGTAACCCGACCACGTAAAAAATTTCCAAACTCATCTCTCTCTCACACATTTATTAATTCAGGAAAAGTTTAATTCAGTACATATTATGATAAATAAGTTCCTAGTCACCACTTTTCAAATTCTTCTAGGCATTCTAGACACACAGAACAATACTAACTATTAGTCGCGTGGGGGTCAGCTTTACCCAGGCACAAAACAAACCGTTCTAACTGATCCTTTTGACAACAAAAGTAAGCTATGCTTATTCTAGGAAGGTACTGAAATCCATTAAAATGTTGCCAATGCAGTAACAAATATATAAGTTTATCCATGGGTCATTTTAATCCCCATGCGACTAGTAAAGGTTAATTATATATTTTAATATGTTTAATACAGAATTTTACTTTTATGTGTTATCATTATGCCTATAATGATATTTTATTTATTGTATTTATTTATTTATTACGTATGTTTATTGTTTTGTAGATGTCTCGTGAATATCGGTTTCCATTTCTCCAAGCGAAGATAAATAACAATCATGTTACATCAACATTTTTGAAATACATATTAAAGCACTGTTGAGGTTATGTAATAAGATGTTAATTATATGATTTTTACCTGGCAAATCAGTCGTCCTTAACTAAGCTATTAAAGTTCTTCAAGTTATTCTAATAAGATGGAGGCCTTTCATCTTCTGCATTTTACTAAACAATAAGAACAGAATCAGCATCCTTGAAGACATAGAGATTCTAAAAGAAGCAAGGAATAAAGAACTACTCAACGAGAAAATAACCGCAGACATAAATGCGTTATACAACCTATACAACCATCATTCCAGTAAAACGCAGAAGATGAAACGTTTTCGAAAGGCCTCCATATTAGAATAACTTGAAGTTTAATAACTTAGTTGAGGACGACTGATTTACCAGGTAAAAATCATATAATTAACATCATGTTACATCGGTGTAAATAAACTATTTAGACTCTATATATGTGATCATCAAGAATACGGTTGTTGGGTATAGAATTAAAAACTTCTAAAATATAAAATTAGTACCTCTTTCTCCAGTCGTCCTCAATTATTAGCAGTATAATTTTTATAAGAGACCTTTCGAAAAACATATTTCATCTCCTGTTTGTAGTTTAATACTGACTGTGCTAATGATTTTGTAAAGAGGGCTTTGGTCATTGGGTATGTTCTTATTTGAAATATGTTTGTTCGTGGTTTCCTTTATGATGTCGATCTCTTCGAAAGTATAAAATTGTCATAGTTTACAAAATAGCGCTTTTTTAAACGAGAACATACACTACAGTCACAAATACCAAGTAACGAATATGTTTATAACGGTTAAGTTTTGGAATACAAACTTCTTCAGACTGCGCAGAAGTGCTTGGAGATGATCACAGAACGCTTAACTTGTTTTAGCCATTTTTCTCCTTAATATCTTAATGAATGAGATCGCACATAAATATGTATATATAAATCAAATCGTGAAAGATTGACATGCTACGAGTTATTGGTAATCCCAGAAAATTGAATAAACTTAGGCAAATTTCTGGACAAAACGCGGAAAATAATAACACTTATTCATGAATAAATAAATATGTTAACAATTTAATAATTTAATTCTTAATAATTCTACATAACTAAGTTAATGTATAATGTAATTGTATTGTTATCTAATTGTAATATTATTGTTTTCTTTTTTCTTTTGTTTTAAGTTATATTTGCTCTAAACTCGACTTTCATTATTATCCAGTGTAAGATATATATATTAATTGGTGTTTCCCGTATAATGTATCATATTTATATTATTATTATTATTATTATTATTATTAATTATCGTATCATTATTGTTATTCCCCTATAAAATGTTGTTTGTACATGACATTTACATTGCTACATTTATTGTATCTTTCTTTAACTGTTTATAATTAGTATAGTGTATATCTATATTTGTCGAATATTTATTTGTATTTGTGCTGGTTGAGTAGAAAAGAGGGCCTTATGGCCTTAAATTGCCAGAATAAATAAAGTATTATTATTATTATTATTATTATTATTATAAGTTATATTATTACCAAACATCAACTTATTGTAACTGACTGTCAACAGCACGTACTGCTTGTGCGACCCATATTTGTAAATAACATTGTATGTATCTTACTTTTAGTCTAATAAAGTCCTTATATATAAAGAGTTAAATAGGCCAAGACAAAAGAGTTAAGTATCATTTTCTCCTCTGTTTTTCAACCGATTTTTTTTTTCTTTAGTAGTCATTGAAGAGCTTCAGTGTATTCAATAAAAATATTGGAAACAGTTCTGCCGTTTTTACCTAAAGGTAGTGTTTATGGAAAATCTCCAATGCTGCAAGAGTTAAATTTCTTCCACAGAAGCATATGATATACAAAGGTCATGTCCAAAAAAATATCTGCCGTTTTTAATTGTAAGTTACTAAAATTCAGCGTCAAAGCTCCCATTAAAACTATACGTAAATAATTCAAGTACATGTGTTAGTCACAGAGGTAGACGATCATCCTGCCAGTGTAAAGGTGACATGTGGTCAGTAGTTCAGATCCTCTAGCCGTTATAGCTGGTTTTTTCAACATGGAACCGCTACATATTGTAGCTACCCAAATTCCTCACGATGCTGGGTGCTAATTTAGAGTATCATCCCATCATCGGTTACACTCCAACATAAATATACAGGCCTAACCTATTTATGCTCGAACACTAGTATATATATATATATATATATATATATATTTATTTTTTGACTCATTCCTTCCCGAAATTTTATTCTATGAAACTCAATCTTAAGTACTCTTCACAAAGAGTTTAAAACATTAATTGGCTATAAAAATATTAATAAAGGAAGAACATTTATTTTTATTTCATTATTTTCAATCATTATATTTAACAACTATATATATATATATATATATATATATAATATATATATATCCATCCATAGTAATTCTGCCCGAAGGCAGGTCCTTCACTGCAATCATATCATTTTCATGCTATGCTTGCAGCTTTACTAGGGGATTGTAGGTGTGGTAGCTTCCCGTTGCTTTACACACACACACACACACACACACACACATAATATATATATATATACACACACAATATGCTAAATATGGTACTACGAGCGTTTTTCTTTCTAGTGTAGTATGGAGATATAATTTCACATTTGAGCTGGATAGGAAATAGGAAACATGAGAAGTTAACGTGATGTGGATATGATATATTTTTTTAATTGGAAAGTACAGATGGAAAGTCCTGAACAGAAAGACCCATGACGTTGCGAAAACAAGACAAACTAGTTTAACATGGTACATCTCCCAGATTAAATGGATTGCATTCTTATTTTTATTTATTTTCTTTTTGTCAGCCAGGTTTCACTTTGCCATGCTCCATTATCTCCTGATGCGGACGCGAAGGGTAGCATTTTCCAAACACCGCGGATCGTTAACAATATTATGTGTGATGGAGAAAGGCAAATGATAATGATGCATCTGTCTCTTCAAGTCAATAGTTTAAAAACGAAATAAAAGGAATGCTAGTGTGCTACATGTTAACGAGGCACGTAGTT
This sequence comes from Diploptera punctata, assembly GCA_030220185.1. Taxonomy (NCBI): domain Eukaryota; kingdom Metazoa; phylum Arthropoda; class Insecta; order Blattodea; family Blaberidae; genus Diploptera; species Diploptera punctata. Next base: position 27,348 of record JASPKZ010007189.1, on the reverse strand, counting down.
TAATTATTACTAATGATAATTGAAAAGTGTCTCTAATAGTGACCTATAGGTTGGAATGGGATTTTAATCAATATTATAAAATCGTAATACAACACAAGGAATATTTATAATTTGGCAGAATAATAATTTATTGTGTGAGTTACTTAAACGTGTCAGAATGCAATGAAAACAAAAACATGTAAAACTGAGAAATAAGTAATTAGTGTATGCTAGCTAATACCCGGTGTGCGCTGCTACGCATACATAAGTGATATGTGTTTTTATGTTTAGTTGAATAAGTAAGAAATATAAATAGTTATAAATTTATACATATATATTTATACATATATGTCCAGCGAATGGAAGAGGGTCGGCTACCAAAATGTGTTTTGGAATGGAAACCTGAAGGAAGACAAGGCTGAGGAAGGCCTAAAATCTCCTTGGAGTCAGGGAATATATTTATACGTGAAGGAGAAACATCTACAACAAGGAGATTGGATGGACCGACAAAATTGGTTATTAGGAATCAAAATATATCAAAGACATTAATCAACTGATGATCTATCTAATAATACATTTATATCGTAATTATTTTTTTATAACCCCGTGCATATTACCTGCGTTACTCAGGAATCATTTCCTGATCTTCTTGGCATAAAATAGCTGAAAGACAAAATGGTTATTGCGAGTTCCAAAAAGACAGACATATGCTGTCGCGGACTATTTTGTAGAATAATTTAAGATATATTCAATTCTGTATACATTAATTTGGCGTGATTTGCTATGATTTAAGCAGCGTACGCCATTTAAGAGCCCAAAGAGCTACTTTTTTTTGTGCACCGATTCACGATGTATTTAGCTCCGGCCCTAGAGTATCTATGGTAATATTTTATGTAGGCCCACGTTAATTGACTCAATGTTTTGTAACGATGGTAAGATAACCCATTCAACTAGGCCAAGTAGTTTTTGAGTCCATAAGGAATATATACTTGGTCGTTTTTATTTTGTTTCATTAAAATCTAATGTATAAAAATGTTTGTTTGATTGTTCGTACTTTATGTACGGCCATACCGTTGATCCCATTGTGATGGGGCTTCTTGAAAAATGTTCAGGACATTCCCGGGATGAACACAGGCTATAAGAGAATTATGATACTCAACTCCTATACCCTCAAAAATCGTCTTTTGTAGTGGAAAACGTGAAAAAAGTAGCTCTTTGGACGCCTAAATGCAAAAATATATAGGCCTACTTTAATTAACCCTGATACACAAGGTACAAAAATAATATAAACTTCTAAAATAAATGATATTATCCCTTACAGTACAAACAATTATAATAATTCTCATTACATTCCCTAAACCATAACAAATACACAACATTAATGTACACAAATAAATTGAATATCTCAAAAAGCTCTAAAATAAGTCAGCGACACCATATGTATATCTCTTACGGATAACTCACAGTAACCATTTTTGTCTTTCATTGATGCTAAGAAGATCAAGACAAATACGTAGATTCCTGCGCAAGCACAGCTGCACATGGCAATAACTAACAAATTTTGTCTTTTAGCTCGTATATGCCAAGAAAATCGAGATAAGTAGATTCCCGGGCAACACCGGGTAATCAGCACGGGAATCTTAAAATAATTACGATACACATTTATAACTACTTTTCATTTTACTTATTCAACTAATCATAAGAAAAAGTACATTAATTTTCGTGTTTCAGCTCATTTATGCCAAGAATTTCGGGATGAGTAGATTCCCGGACAACGCCGGGTAAAACAGCACGGGGTATCTAAAATAATTACGATATAAATTTATCATCTCACTTATTTAACTAAACATAAAACACATTAATTTTCGTATTTCAGTTCATTAATTCAAGACGATCGGGATACGTAGATTCCCGGGCAACGCCGGGTAATCAGCACGGGATATCTAAAAAATATAAATTTATAATTATTTTTTCCTTTTACTTATTCAACTAAACATAAAAACACGTTGATTTTCATTTATTTAGGCGTAGCAGCGCACGCCAGATATTAGCTAGTCTGACATAAATTTTAGTAATGTAAGTTATACTTACGGTAATCGTTTTTCTGTTGTTTCATTAAAATAGTAAGTAAATAAATAAAACGTTTTCAGCTTAGGATATGTATACATTGACAATTTAAAGATTAGACTTGGTATCTTTAGATTAAAAAACAAACATTGTGCCGTACTACAATTTTAGCAATAAATAGCATACTGGCATTCCTTCATTTATTCTTAAAAACGAGATTTTGGATACACAGTTTATGAGGAAATACATGGTGTCCAAACAAAGTTTATTTTACAACCAATTTTCATCAATAAATTATACACCCGAAGAAGTCCGGCCACTAATGGGAGTAACAGACGAATAGATATTATTTGCATTTAGACCATCCTCTAAAATTGGTAGATATTAGATCCCACAATTCGTTTTGAGACTCATAGTGGCCAACCTGAGGAAGTTGACTTTGAAAAGAAAGCCATATATGAGCCAAAAATTGACCATTACAAAAGATAAATACCAACTAGAATTTCTAGATAGTATAACTGTCACAGGATTGATGATCGGGGCAAGAGGTACTATACCAGGATTCTTAGCCAAATTTTGGAATTCCTTAGATTTGGACAGGGTGTATCTTTCTAGAATTGCCATCGCTGCCATTAGAGAATCAATTTCAATTTTAAGAAACCATATTTACAAAATTGCTTTATAGTATGTATACTTCAATTAGGCCTACAAGTTGATTTTTTTAAAATATATTTACAAAATGTATTTGATCAATTACAAAAATTGTCTGTATCACTTTGTCTTTGAGGCAATCCTCTAATGAGGAAAGTTTATATATATAATTGTTTGCGGAATCAGATATTTGTAGACTTGATGTCTTTAGACGTCAGCCCTTAAATTCGCTATTTCCTGAATGACATATTAGTGTAACTTATTTAATATGCTTTAATAAAAGTCTGTGACACAGGAACTGCGTATACTAATCGAATTCGTCAGTATATCGAAGTTACGGTCGAATTTTGCTGGTTTGCGGAAAATATATTTTACACTAAAATGGGATAAACGTCTAATTTTGGGTCTTAGCATCTCCCTTGTTAGGAGTTAATAGAACAAGTTAATTTAGTTGCGCTTATTTAACTAAAGATGTCATGAATGGTACGCGGGCCAACATACAGACCCAATGAGACATATATACCCTGTTCCCTCTTAAAGGTACGTATATATATGCGCGCCGCTACTCGTGTTATGTTCGTTGAAATTATTAATTTCAACGAACCTCCTGCGATCCATAGGAAACCCACAAACCTTCAGTAGACATTTTGCAGAGACAAAGGCCTACACTTGGCCATTCCATGTCTCCTTATTCAATTATTTTCTTTTATCAAAACTATTTATTTTGTTCTGGATGGGATACTGAGGAATTTTTTACCTGTATACCATATTACATTGTCAAATAATTTCAAAACTACAATTACTTCAAAAATGTTTTTAGCGAATTATTGAAATTTTATTTCAAAAAATTGAAAAATATGAAGGAATATTACATTTTACTAAAACATGAACATTTCGCCAAAATATTATGAAATATGAAAAAAATATGTTGGTCTTATTTGATTCTATAGATTATAAAATGTAAAGATACTCTATGAAGCAACAAAAAATTTTATAGAACACAAAAAATAGTATTACAATATATTAATTTAAAATCAACATAAGTACAATTTACAAATGTAATACATTACAAAATTGTGTATAGTACCAGTATTATTTGGGGCACGTCGTAGCGTAGTGGTTAAGGCACTGAGCTACAAGCCGGAGGGTCGAGGGTTCAAGTCCCGTTGGGGGTCAAGATTTTTAAACTGACCCAAACCCTCTGGCGGCACTATGGCCCTGGGGTCGACTCAGCCTCTAACGGAAATGAGTACCAGACGCTTGTTCTGGGGGTAAAGGTGGCCGTCACGCAGGGCTGACAACCCGGCTGACATAAAGTGCCGATTGTCTAGAAAAAGTGGGAGCCTTAACCTCCTACTACCCCAAGGGCCTCCGGGCCTGTTGTGGGATCACTTTACTTTACTTACTTACCAGTATTATTTTATTCTGTGGCATATTTCTCATTTGAGTGAATTTTTCTAAGTAGATTGTAGTTGTTTAAAAGGTCATGCATTTTTTTCACAAGAATTTGTTAACTTATATTTCACACATAAAATAACTTTCAATGTCTTAACACTCAATTGCGATTTTTTTATGGCCACACTTTATTTACAAACAATGGTGGTCGAATCAACAATGTAAACTTTGATAAGCAGTTCTCAACAATGATTTATTATTATTAAAGTTTAACATTATAAAATTAACAAAAATATATAAAACTCATATCCTGGCGAAATAGCTACATGGGCGCCGAAAACCGTATATTCCCTTTCCGTTCTCCCGCCGTTCTCTGGCTTGTCGTGGATTCTTTCCCAAAAAATCGGGACTTTTTTTAAAATGCCGCGGGACGCGGGACAAATTGTTAAAAATGGGGACTGTCCCGTCAAAATCGGGACGTCTGGTCATCTTACACAATACGCTTATTACTGGTATGTGTTTATATATTGTATATACATAACATTATGAAATGCAAGTGTTTAGTCACACGAAAAAAAAAAACACATAACATTGAAGAAAACAGGACATGCTGTCACAATATTGTGAAATCATTTTTTTTATTCCTTAGAGTAAAATATAAGCGATAGCCATCAACGTACATCCTGACGCTTAAGATCTTCACTATGTAGTGTAGCGCCAAACCAACAATACTAAGTTATGTCTCAACAATATAACAGCAGGAATATTTGGTGCTAAACTGGCATGAATACAAAATTTGGATTCGTATTTTACTAAGAACTAATTTCATAACTGTTTGTTGCAAACTACCGAAATCTCTAGATAGGACTCATGGCATTTATATTTAATAATAAAGCTATAGTTAAATATTTGGCGCTTAAGATGTAGTACTTCATGAGTCACTGCAATAGATGTTATAAAATACTTTTTAACTGCGCTTAGTCGGTTGATGTATAACGTAGTCCAATAGTATTTACGAATTATAATAATGAAGCATTGAAAAAATATTATGTTTACAACTTAACTTTTCCTGTAACTTGGCTGTTTTTTATTTTACTTTTCTCTCGCCGGTAGGAAGAAAGTAAAGTAATTACCTTCTTCCTGCATGTATCCGGAGATATATCCATTTTATCTCCTATTTGCCTCCAGGCATCTCCTTTCAATGATTTTTTAAAATGATCCTCATGTTGAGGATCCCACCATAATTGCTTGTTTCTATAAGGATCAATAAGTTTTAACATGTTTCCCTCTGACCACTCCATACTCAATAATAATAAGGTGCGCGCCGAAAACAACGAACCTCCACACGTACCCGTCCAAATCTAAACAGCGAACCATCAAAGTGTTCGTGGAAAAAACCGACAGTGAGTGGATCGTGGTGTGCCGAATGTGCACCTTAAAACCCCGTACACATCTGACAAACATGGTACGCGCGCGCGGCGCGCAAGTGTGTACGTACCTTAAAGTGATCCTCATCAAAACAAAACCATGTGACCGTCTCGCTTTTAATTGGTTATAGATTCCGACGTACGTTATAGAAGCAATATCCTTCCGCAATTCGCGCTACAATTACTGTCACTTTTGACAGGGAGATGACGACACAGCAACAGAAGAGTCGATACTTTCAGCCATTTTGTTTCATGAGAATCGACTGAAGCATGACTCAAATGTATCATCTATTTTTAATAAACTATTTTAAGTTGTAATTATTGATTAGGTATATTTTAGAATATTTTGTATGTTTTGAATATTATTATTTTCATTCACGAAGAATAACACGCATATTCAGAGGACATATATTTAATGTAATGAAGGGAACTACTTTTTCGCGTACTTATTGCTTCTACAACGTAAGTCGGTGTCCATAACCAATGAAAAGCGAGCAGGTCACATGATTTTGTTTTGACGAGGATCACTTTAAGAGCGGACAGGGTTATAGTCCCGCGACGTAGCCTAGTGGTTAGGCAAGATGCCTTGGCGCAGAGTTACGGAACTTGCATTGACTCTAATTTCCTTGGGGGAAGAAAATGTTTCGTAAAATTTCGGCCAGTATGAGACAGATAACCACTCATCATCATTAAGCATTTGGGTAGTTACAGTAAGTAGCGACTTCAGGTTGAGAAAACCAGCTATCACGGTTGGAGAATCCGTCACCCCTACACTGGCTTCATGATCGTGTAGATGTGAGACCAGCAGCCGGATAGTACGCCAAGGGCCTTATAGGTCTGTTGGGCCATGTAGTAGGGAACTAAGGTATTACTAGGATGGAGAAGGTCAGTAAATTATGCTTAGAGTCTCTTTATACAGGCGTAAGATTCTTTTACGAGCCTGGAAATCTTCAGACTCGAGGGACCCACGACTTAAAGACCCTCCCCGAGGACTTGCTCATTCGATATTTCCATCCTAAAATATCCTCGGCCACGGCCGGGTTTGGAACACACAACCCTCGTTACTATAGACACGAACATAACGCCTATTCCACTCGGTCCGAATACAGATATAATAGCAAAGACATTTAATTCTCTCTTTCAAGAAATAAACATCCATATGGTTCTCAAAATACATGAGCTATCGTATCGGAGTGGAAATAGCACATACGCCAATTTAGAATGAAACGCGGCTGAAATGCATAAACAATTAGTAATTATTATCATATTATGAAAGAAGGTGCAATAATAAAAGACGGTCAATGTTCTCCGTCATGGTTTCCTGAGCTCGTGACCAATTTGAATTGTAGAATATTCGCAAGCATTCTCCTCTGTGCTTTTAGGGAAATCCATGCCCTTTTCTCTCGATATACAAGATACCACCAATTTTAATTCACTTTGTGCTCCTGTTAGTGAATAAGCTATAATCAGGGGCAGTTTACTATGCGAGACAAGATAATCACAGCCCATTTCTCAGCCCAATATAAGAACAAAACATACTAAATAATGTGTAATTTCTTATTATGCAAAGTGTTTTTTTTTAGATGCTCAGACTGGTTTACATTAACGTTAATTATCTTACGACTTTTTCTTGCTAATAATGTATCTAAAGTACGTAAGCTTTGATGAAAAATACAAAGTAGAAAGGCGTCCAGCTCTATCGGGGCACACGTAAACAAACATCTTTATATATAGAAAATGAACGTTTGTGAATCTGTGAGTCTGTCCTTATGACCTCGAAAACTACTTGACGATTTGAATGGCGTTTTATACCATCATTTAGAGAATTTTGTGGGACAATTAATGTATATAACATATTACCGTAGTACTATCTTTGTTTTATTCATTTATTTTATCTGATGGTGTTAAGACCGTAAGGTCTTTTTTCCACTTCACCAGGATTAAATTATACATATAACAATTATGAATTATCTACATGTTGATTAATGATACATTATATATATATATATATATATATATACTACACATACAGGGCAAGTCAAAATGTTGTGCAGGTTTTCAGAAATTTATTATGTGAAATGTAATGAACATATAATATTGTGAGACATATTGTATGAAAGGTAAACTCTCAAAGTTTTTTTTTTTAAATATTCACAGATGTTCTATGTGAGCGCCTTTTGTTACACGACAGATGTCAAGCCGATATTCAATCTCCTGCCAAACTTTCTGTAGCAGTCCGCGTCGATATCAGCAATGGCTGCTGTGATGCGGGCACGCAGTTCATGCAGTGTTGTTGGAAGTGGTGGTACGTAAACATGATCCTTTACAAGACCCCACATGAAGAAATCACACGGGGTTAGATCTGGTGAACGAGGTGGCCAATGAATGAGTTGTTGATCACCCTGAGATGCACGGCCTATCCAGCGTTGTGGTAAAGCCGTATTCAAATGGTCTCGAACACTGCCATGGTAATGTGGAGGGGCACCATCCAACTGCAGAATGAAATCTGGACTATCCGCTTCAAGCTGCGGAAGGAGCCATTGTTGTAGCATATCAAGGAAAACATGTCCGTTCACAGTACGTTCATGAAAGAAAAAGGGCCCATAAACCTTTGCATGGGAAATGGCACAAAAGACATTCACTTTCGGAGAATCGCGTTGATGTTCCAGAGTTGCATGGGGGTTACCAGTTCCCCAAATCCTTACATTGTGTCTATTCACTTTTCCTGAAAGGTGGAAAGTCGCTTCATCACTGTAAACTACCCTCTCATGGAACTCATTCTCTTCCATTAATGCGAGAAAATCAACACAGAAGGACGCTCGCAAAGCATAATCGGCGGGTTTTAAGGCTTGAACCAGTTGCAAGTGGTAGGGTTTCATCTGTAAACGTTTCCGGAGAATCCGCCATACAGTTTTTTTGTGGTAGTTGAAGTTCTGTCGCTCCCCGGTAGGTGGATTTCTGTGGACTCCGCACGAAGCATGTGCGAACGCGTTCGACTGTCTCTTCACTCGTCGACGGACGGCCAGTCGATTTTCGTTTACAGATACAGCCTGAATCCCTAAATTGTGTGTACCACTTACGAATGGATCTCCCATCCGGCGGGTCTTTATCGTATCTGGTACGGAAATGTCGTTGAACACTAGTCACAGAGTTGTTTACATGGTAATCAAGCACACAGAAAGACTTCTGATCCCCAGTCAACGCCATTTTCCTTTACTGCTCTGCTGTTGACATCTTGCGGGTGAACGCGGAACTTTAGAAGTGGACAACTAAACTTTGAGAGTTTACCTTTCATACAATATGTCTCACGATATTATATGTTCATTACATTTCACATAATAAATTTCTGAAAACCTGCACAACATTTTGACTTGCCCTGTATTATGTTGACAAGGGGAAGAATGAAAAATAGGAGTAATAATAATAATAATAATAATAATAATAACCTATAATTAGTTTAAGTAATTGGCTTGGTAAGACAAATTTAATATATAAAGGAATAACAAAAGAATACGTGGAACTCGATAATAATAATAATAATAATAATAATAATAAATATAATAATAATAATATAACCTATAATTAGTTTAAGTAATTGGCTTGGTAAGACAAATTTAATATATAAAGGAATAACAAAAGAATACGTGGAACTCGATTATATATTATATTGTCTAAGGAAATATGAAGTGAGTTTTGTATTGAACTGTTTATGAGTCGGGCGGTCCTTGATATATGAGGGGAGGGAATTCCAGAGTCGGGTGGCTGAAACAAGGAAGGATGAAGAATGGTGAAATATTCGATGTAGAGGAACAGCTGGAGTTAAATTTTCTCTCGATCGTGTGTTTAAGTTATGGTGGGAGGATAGCGAATGGAAGCTAGTAGAAAAATATAGGGGTGATGAGGTGGACAAAGTGTTATATAAGAAGCGGAGGCGGGCCGGAGCTATAAAAAGTATCGGTGTACTAAAAAATTAACTTTTAGACTCTTAAATAACTTACGTTGCCTAAACTATAACAAGAAACACCAAATTAGTGTACACAGAATTTAATATCTAAAATAATTCTACGAAAAATCCTTAACAGCATTTGTCTCTTACGGATAACTCACTCACGATAACCATTTTTTGTCTGTTTAAATTATTTTGTCTACGCGAACAACGTCGCGGGTCCTGCTTGTACTAAACAAATATTTAGGAATAAAGGACCCTGATCAGAAATCCCCATTTTCAAAAATCATTAAATCTCGAGCGATTACTAAGTATGATGTTCGTTTATGTAAGATAATTTTATACCAATTAACCATAACGTAACTACGGCACAAATGAAACCGGAAATGTATGGCTTCGCGGCCATATAAGCTCTCCAAACATCCCTATCCTAAGATGTTTCAGACGTTCCTACCTCGACTGCTGAGAGGATCTTCAGTGGCGAGTACTTCTAGATAGTGTTTCCTGGTTGGAGGCTCGACTGTGAAGATGCCATCTTCAGTTGAGGGAGGAACGTCAGGAAGGAACACCAGTCATGGACCACGGCCACATTCCCTGGAATCTCTTAATATTATGATTACCTGCCGTGAAAGCCTACATTGAACTATATAATAATAATTAAAAGAATGTAAACTTCTTCTGCATTAAAATTTACTAATAATAAAAATGAATAATACTCGATAATATTCATAATAATACACACTTTTTGAGCTTTAAAAATATGTATATAAAATATTAAGAGGGAGAGAGTAATGACATCAATAATAATAATAATAACAATAATAATATATTACATAATAATAATAATAATTTTTATTATTCCGGCTTTTACAATGCATATACATTTTTTTCCGGTACCCATGTTCACATTAACTACACATTTGTTTCAACACATTTTCCATTCCTGTCTGTTCATCCATATATCTTCATCTATTTCCCATTCCCTCTTAGCTTCATTGATTCCCTGAATCCACGTAATAGTTGGTCTACCCTTCTTTTTCATTCCCTGTGGTTCCCAATCCATGATTATCTTAGGTAGTCTTCCTACTTCCATTCTTCTAATGTGTCCGTACCAATTTAATTGTTTTTCTTCTTTATAAAATCTAATATTGAATATTGTACCTGCATTTTTTCTTTTATATATGAATTTCTGATTTTATCCTTACTGGATATTCTTGCAGCACGTCTCCAGTAGTCCATTTCAGTGGCGAGTAATTTTTTTTTTCATTTGTGCATTTAAAGCCCACACATCAGCTCCACAGTAATAATGCTTGTGATTATTGTATTATAAATAGTTTTTTTTTTTGTTTCTTTGAAGATATGTTTTGTCCCATACTATTCCATTTAGGCAGATATAGCATACTTTCCTATATTGATCCTGTTTCTTATCTCTGTTTCTTGTTTTCCATCTTTAGTAATTTTAATTCATACTTATATTCTTCACTGTGTTTAATTGTCCCTAAATCTTCTTCTAGCATTAAATCTTGAGAAGACCCCTATTGTCACATATCTAGATTTATCCATATTGATCTTTAAACCCCATAAACTATATTCTTGTATTAATTTTCTAGTGAGGTATTCTATATCTTCAAATTCTTGAGCCAATATCAATTGGTCATCTGCAAACTGGAGTGTATATATTGTTGAATTATCATCTAGTGGTATTCCCATCGGTTTATATTTCTTTTTCCATTCTTCAATAGCTTTTTCAGCATAAATCTTATATAATGTCGTAATCCTTTATTTGTTTGAAAACCTTTAGACAAGTACTTTCCCATTTTTACTTAATAATATTAAATAATAATCATAATAATAAACACTTCTTGAACTTTAAAAAATATTATATGCAAAAATAATCTTAAGAGTAAGATGATAATTATATTAATAGTAATGATTAGGGAGTGGATTTTTATGTAAATAATAAGATTGCAATGCAGATAGTATATATTATTCAACTGTTGGTCTGTGAAACCAAAACAAAAGGCAGTCAAAAGCCTAACTTCTCATTACACTATTCAACTGTTTGTATGTGGAAACAAAACAAAGGGCAGTCATAAGTCTAACTTCTCATTATACTACATCTGAGGTTTGAACCTTGAATCTCACTTTCCGAACGAACGATATTTTATATCTCTCACGTTACCACTGAGCTAAATAGTCACTGTGATGATTTAGAATATTGGAGACGTCAGTTATTACCGGAAAGATTTCTAAATTCAAATCGGGAAAGATTGGCATGCTACGAATTATTGGTAAATCCAGAAAATTGGGTAAATTTCTGGACAAAACGCGGAAAATAAGAACAACACTCATTCATGAATAAATACAGGGCTTCCAATATAAAACCGGACACGCCTCACGGGGTTTCACCCGTCAGGCAGCGCTCTCTCCCCGTCCGCATTTCACTCTGCCAGCCGCAGAGTGTCCGGTTTTATACTGGAAACCCTATATATGCTATCAAAATGCAATACCATTAATTCTTCATAATTATACATAATTAATATAAAATTATGGAATATTCACCTGAAAGGTCCGTCTCCTCAACTTAATTATTTAACTGTAGCGCTTCGGGACTTGTCCCATCCTCGGCAGGATTCAAAACTGGTGTTTCACTGAAGATCTGGTAGAAGCGCTACAGTAAATAATTAATTAAGTTGAAGAGACGGACCTTTCAGGTGAATATTTCATAATTCTATATTCATTTTGAATAATACCTCAACGGAACACATCATGAATCTTATAAAAGTTAATTAGACATAACTTAATTAGTGTATAATGCTATTGTATTATTATTTAATTGTAATATTATTGTGTTTTCTTTATGCAATTGTAATATTATTTTTTTCTTTATACTCTCACCAATTACTACTTTATTGTAACGGACTGTCAACAGCACGTACGGCTTCTGCCCGTGCGACCCATATTTTGTAAATACTATTGTAAATATCTTACTTTTAGTCTAATAAAGTCCTACTACTTATACTACGTTGCAATATTAACTTTTAGTACATAAAAATCCGCTTGCTAGTAATGGTAATACTCAATAACAATTCTACTGAAAAATAAAATCGTTTTTCTTCCAGTTATATGTATGCGAAACATGGACTATTACTTTAAGGGAGGAAAGAATATAACGAGTATTTGAGAATCAAGTTCTTAAGAATCATTTTGGACCACAAAGAGATGAACAGACGGGTGAATGGAGCAAAGTACGTAACAATAAGCTACATGGTCTTTAAAGGAAGCCAGATATAATAAGAACAGTTAAGTCTCGTAGACTACGATGGTCAAGAAATTTGGCACGAGTGGGGAATGAAATATGTGCATGGAAGCTTGTTGTAGGGAAAATGCCCAGTTGGTAGACCAAGAATGGGTTGTGAGAATAAAATGAACTATGATTTGAGGGAAGTAGATTATATAGGAAATGATTGGAAAACACTAGCTCAGGATAGGGATGTATGGAGAGCTTATGTCCGCGCGGTCATGAATCTACGGGTTAGTCAGTTATATAAAAATATAGGAAACAATAAAATAATAATAATAATATAATAATAATAATAATAATAATAATAATTATTATTATTATTATTATTATAAATATAATACCGTAGTCAATAACAGCCGTAGCGTAATGGTTAAGGCACTGCGCTACAAGCCGAAAGGTCGAGGGTTCAAGTCCCGTTGGGGTCAGGATTTTTAAACTGACCCAAACCTTCTGGCGGCACTATGGTCCTGGGGTCGAATCAGCCTCTAACGGAAATGAGTACCAGACGCTTGTTTCTGGGGGTAAAGGCGGCCGTCACGCAGGGCTGACAACCCGGCTGACATAAAGTACCGATTGTCTAGAAAAAGTGGGAGCCTTTAACTTCCCACTACCCCAAGGGCCTCCTGAGGCCTGTTGTGGGATCACTTTACTCAATAACAATCCCAATAATACAAATTTCTTGAGTATTAAAAATTATGCAAATAATGATAAATCTCTTAAGATAGAGAAATAAATAAAGTAAAATTTGGTAAATTTGTAGGAGTTGTGTTAGGCGTTATGATAACCAGTAGGAAATGAATATGATATGCGTGCATATGCAGTGTAATTTACTTAGGATCCTTGACTGTTGTCACTTCTGGTTATAATAATCAGACATACATATACCTCTGTGTTCATTTTAACTCGGCGTGACGGCTAGGTACGTATATAACAGAGACAAGTATCTTGCAGGAAGTTAACATGTCATACGCATACACACCACACTGTGATGTCACTTCTAACTTGATAAAACAAAACGCTTTACATTTGTAGTTGTTACACACAACTTCACTTTACAAACAATTCAAGACACATCCCAATTTAGCTTTGTTCATTCATTTAACTTCAACCTTATCAGGGATCATATGAATTTATTAGCATTTTTAGCGAATTCCAAAGGAATTAAGAGATTGAGGTTGTTCTAAAAAAATATTTATAAAATATACATACAATATATTTATCGATCCTACCTGCTACGCTCCGAAATAGACCCACCCACACACACAACACACACACACACACACACACACACACACACACACACACATAAATATATATATATATAATATATATATATATGTTATAATTAAATGTTTAACATTGAGCAATGCAAGCTTAATATGGAATGATAAGAAAAATAAATGCCTGGACGGGATTCGAACCCGGATCTCTGAGTATGTACCTCAGCGTGATATCCATTACACTACCAGGCGAATCCAATTCAAACACTTATTTTTCTTATATATGTATTATACTCTCCATTATTACTAGATGTCGCGAGAACTCGGTCTTCACCGCCATCTAGTAGCTGACTATAACAAGTAAGCAAATTAAAGAGAATATTTTTACCTTATAGCAGTGACGCTTTATAGATGTTATAATTAAATGTTTAACATTGAGCAATGCAAGCTTAATATGGAATGATAAGAAAAATAAATGCCTGGACGCAGACCCGGGTTCGAATCCCATCCAGGAATTTATTTTTCTTATCATTCCATATATATATATATATATATATATATATATAGACCACCGCTGTGGTCTCGAGGTAGCGTGCTGCCTTGTCATGGAGCGGCCTGGATTCGATCCCCAGTTTGGGCAGTTTTTCTGGGTGAGGTTTTTCTCCGGGTTTTTCCTCACCTGTAAGACAAATGCCAGGAAAACTTTAAGGCTCAAACGGTACCCGAAATCGTATGGCCATCGTCATCATCCTTATCAGTATCATCTCATCATCATCATCCTTCACCGGTGTGGAAAGCAACGGGAAGCTACCACACCTACAATCCCTAGTAACGCTGCAAAGCATAGCATGAAAATGCTATGATTGCAGTGAAAGACCTGCCCTCGGGCAGAATTACTATGGATATATATGTGTGTTTATGTGTGTGTGTGTGGAAGAAAAAATCTACATAAACATGAGCTACATGATCTCTTTATGGGAAGCCAGATAAGCAAGAGCAGTGGTGTCTCATATACTACAATGGGAGGACATGTGGCACGGATGGGAATTAAAAAAGATGAACGGAATCTTCTTGTAGAAAAACCAGAGGGCAAAACCCCAGTTGGTGGACCAAGAATGATGTGGGAGAATAACATTAACCACAATTTAAGTAAGTACATTATATAGGGGTTGATTTGAAAACATGAGTTCAGAATAGGGATGTATGGAGAGATTATATCTGCGCGGTCATTAACATACGGGTTCGATAGTGCCAGTGTGTTATATATATTAGAAGTCCCGGCCACGCGTTGCTGTGGGCTAAGGTACACGTTAAAAATTTACATTAAGTTGCTGTCTTTCAGCCAGATTACTTAAAACTAATACTTACACCACGAAATTAATAATATTGAAAATAAAATAAACACTGACACACTTAAATTGTGAGATAATCGATCGATATTTGTAATTCAATTGAAATTCTCGGTTGCAACAAAAAGCACAGCCATCTGGATCTCTCTTTGTTAAATAATAAACCAATTACCTTATAAAATTACCTTACACCGCCATCTGTTAGAATCGTATGGAACTCACAGATAGCTACACCGCCATGTTAGAATCGTATGGAACTCACAGATAATTATAACTCTTTGTTAAGTAATAAACAAATAATTTTCAATAAAAATAATGCGACTATAAATTTAGTTATAAACTACCCTAAGTCTCAAGTTGGATCACACTGCACACGGTGTACATAATTTTATTAAAATCGGTTCAGTAGTTTAGGATTCCATCGCGGACAAACAACGTGACACGAAATTTTTAAATATTAAGATATATATATGCGTCTCTGTATGGCAATTAACACACTAGCTTTTTCCGGGATCAACTGGACTTATATGAGCCGATTAAAAAAAATGTAAGGTTGTGTTGGTTAACCATCGAAATCGGACCATTAGGAACAGGAATTCATCTGATACGAAAATTACAAATCGCTCCAACCAGCCGTATCAGTTTTCTATTTATCGCAACGTAATTCATGATATGTTACTGAAATTAAAGTAGGAAGTAATGACCAAAAATCAGCAAAATTCGACCATTGGAATTTGGTTTTACTCAAAATACGAACAAAAATGCTCTGCTTACTTGTAATATAATTGTATAACCGTATAATTTTCGCTTCGATTACAGAGACGGATTTCTTATTTTTACAACGCTTTATATTAGCTTGACCTGTATGTGTCCATCTACCTATGTAACGAAATCTTTGTACTCGATTTTCACCCACTTAAGAACACTGGATCGACTTGAAAATTTGTATACTTGTAAAGGACCAATGGCAATACAATAATTTTGATAAATGCGTTCTAAAATCCTGGCCAGAATCATCAGAAAATCAAAATAATAAAAACCGGTTATAATAGGTTGCGGACTTATCGGGTTTTTGGTCAAACGTTGCAAGAGCTCAGTTGGTAGAGCGGTGGACTGTAGCGGTATATAATTTCAGTAATCCATAGGCCGCTGGTTCAAATCCGGCCCGGAGGATATTTTTTTAGAAGAGTATTAGGCAATTAAATTTTCATGGAATTCCGGTTTATGACAATCAATTAAACTAAAAATAAAAAAAAATAATACTTTAAAAAAAACTAAAACAACACGCTTTATTAGAACGCCAAACTAAAAAATAAAAAATAAATAATAGTTTAAAAAAACTAAAACAACACGCTTTATTAGAAAACCGAACTAAAAAATTAAAAATAATTTTAATTTCGAACACGCTTGGCATAAAATTAAAGTGGTCAACAAAAAATCATCTCCATTACTTTTACCAATTCTGTTTATTATCAAATATATTAATTGATATAGAGCACCCCACGCTTTTGATGGTAAAATTATTTTTTTTGTAGATAACTCTAGTTTTTTTCTAGATGTGTTGGATATGATTCTTTTGTTGACCACTTTAATTTTATCCCAAGCGTGTTGGAAATTTAAATTATTTTTCATTTTTTAGTTCGGTTTTCTAATAAAGTGTGTTGTTTTAGTTTTTTTAAACTATTATTTTATAATAGGACAAATTTATTCTCTCACCTCTTTCTTAGTCTACATATTGGACGTTTTCTCTCTGGTTTTCCTACAAGGAGTTAATATTACAGATGAAG
Organism: Diploptera punctata; assembly: GCA_030220185.1. Taxonomy (NCBI): domain Eukaryota; kingdom Metazoa; phylum Arthropoda; class Insecta; order Blattodea; family Blaberidae; genus Diploptera; species Diploptera punctata. Next base: position 10,223 of record JASPKZ010007189.1, on the reverse strand, counting down.
ATAAAAATTAACTCACAATATAAAATGGATTGCAAAACAAAAGTTACATAGCCCAGTTATAAATCTAGAAAAATATACTGTATGCGCTATACAAGATAGCTTTTGTACCGAAGTTTTGTTTTCGTTAGCCTGATCTCAGCCTCGTCAAGCAAATAACGTGCCTGCTTCGTGTACTGTAATTACCACTAGTAAAGTGATCCCGGAGGCCCTTGGGGTAGTAGGAGGTTAAGGCTCCCACTTTTTGTAAACAATCTGCACTTTATGTCAGCCGGGTTGTCAGCCCTGCGTGACGGCCGCTTTTACCCCAGAACAAGCGTCTGGTACTCATTTACGTAGAGGCTGAGTCGACCCCAGGGCCATAGTGCCGCCCAGAGGGTTTGGGTCAGTTTAAAAATCCTGACCCCAACGGGACTTGAACCCTCGACCCTCCGGCTTGTAGCTCAGTGCCTTAACCACTACGCTACGACGTGCCTCCCTGTAATTACCACTTCTAATGGAAAAACATTCATGTCTATTTAATAGGCACTGGTAGATAAACAAATGTGCAACTGTATAACTGTAGGCTTTCACGGCTGGCGTCTTGATCCCTATTAGGTTCGTCTTCCGGGCATATAGGCCGTGGTCCAGTCGTTCTTCTACTCGACGTTTCGTCTACTGCTGCGGTAGACATCATCAGGAGATACTGCGTGCTCTCTGTGAACTCCTCAACAGTCGGCTGCAGGAGTTCACAGAGAGCACGCAGTATCTCCTGATGATGTCTACCGCAGCAGTAGACGAAACGTCGAGTAGAAGAACGACTGGACCACGGCCTATATGCCCGGAAGACGAACCTAATAGGGATCAAATGTGCAACAGTTAATAAACACAGATATTCAAATAAGGTCTTCAGGGTACATTATACTTAGCTCCATATATTAAACGAATTTTATAGGAACAGTCAAGAGAATAGATACCGCAATGCGTTTTAGATGCAAAACTCACTTCTCGCCGCACATTTTTTTATATCCATCTTTTTTGTACACTAATAACGAATATCACGTAATGATACAAGCGCGACAGGCCAAGAAGGCCCTTGGTCTACCAGAAGCTGCTGGCCTCACGTCCACATGTATATTCGCAGAAGTAGACGATCATAAGCCAGTGTAGGGGAGACATGTGGTCAGCATATCGGGTCCTCTAGCCGTTATAGCAGGTCTTCTCAACCTGGAGTCACTACTTATTGTAGCTACCCAAATGCCTCTCGATGCTGGGTGGGCATCGGTCCCTAACTGGCCGAAATTCCATGAGAAAATTTTTTCCCGAAAGGGGACTCGAACCAGTGCAAGTCCCGTAGTTCTGAGCCAAGGCATCTTGCCTTAACCACTTGGCTACGGGGACAACAATAATAATATAATAATAATAATAATAATAATAATAATAATAATAAATAATAATAATAATAATAATAATACAAATTATACGCATTGTTGAACTGGCTTTTGGAATTTCGCAGGCTGCAACGAGAGTCGTCCATGTAAGGTATAAGGGATTATTGAGTTGCGAATCATGAGTTGGGAAGGCCCTTGGAAGATATCCAGTACGATACGTCTATGCATCGCCTTCTTGAAGGATCGGCCTCTAGAGGTTTCGATTAAAAAAATATCAAGACTGGGTTTCGAGATAAATCAGACTCTCGCATACAAAAGCGATGCAAGTCGGTCGACAGTAAGTCTGGCAAGAGACCAGTGAGTTGCGATCCGGGATGCTTAGATGTGATATTGTAGCTGTGACAGTTAAATATATTAGCGAGTATGAAGAAATAAACTATCGACTAATCTATGTACGCTCAGAACTAATAAAGAACTAATCACTCGTGATTGTGAAAAAACAGTAGTGTGAAATAAATAAAAAAAAGTAAAAACGGTATGAACTTATTAAAAATGCATCTGTTCGAACGTCACTGCAAGTAGTGACAATAATAATAATAAATAATAATAATAATAATAATAATAATAATAAGAATAATAATAATAATAATAATAATAATAATAATAATAATAATAATAATAATAATAATAATAATACAAATAATTCTAATAATAATAATAATAATTAATAATACAAATAATTCTAATAATAATAATAATAATTAATAATACAAATAATCTAATAATAATAATAATAATAATAATAATAATTATTATTATTATTATTTATATACATATTTTCAATGTTTAACATATTTCTATGTCTAAAAGTTTATATTCCTTTTCCACTCGTCCTTATCCACCAACTCCATATCCTCTTCTTGTTCTGATTCCAGTTCTTATTTCTTGCATCCATGAGTTTCGAGGTATTCCTTTCTTTCTTCTTTCCAACACTTTCCTGGATAACCTTTCTTCTTGAATTATTCTTACATGCCCATACCAATTTATTGTAAGTCTATTAAATAGGCTTTCTTGAATTTCAAAGAATAAACCTACGTGAAGATATTGTTAATTATTACTTGCATCTTATATAATATATTATTTAAATATATTATTTAATATTTAACATTCATTTCTCTCGAATGACTTTATTTATTTATTTTTTTCATTTTTAACATCTTACGGTCTCCTCAAGTAATTGGTTTCAATAGACATATTTTTTTTTTGTTCTAACATGTTTTGTTAAATGTCCATACTTCAACCCCATATGTGACATTACTTATCGCTATTGTATTATATATTTGCAACTTTATTTATCTGGTTATATATGTCTGTTCGACAGGACACAATTTATCATTGCTGTTATTGCTCTACCTTCAATTATTCTAATCTTAATGGCATTTTCTTGCCTATTCACTTATCTATTTGGTGTCCCAAATACTCAAATTCTTCACATCCTCTAAATGCACCCATTCTGATCTACTAATATTAAATCTTCGGTTTCTGTTCCACATTCGGAATAATAATAATAACAATAATATTAATAATAACACTATTAATATAATTAATAATAGTAACAATAATAATCATACCTTTATTTTGCCTGGTATAGTTAAGATCTTAAGACTTTGTCTACTCTCAACCATATAAGACCTAATTTATAATAATTGCTAATTGGTATTACAACTAAAATACATACGGAATATATTTATAATTTTATATATTATAGAACATTCAATTAATTGCCTCACATAGTCTTCTGTCCATGTAAGAAAGTACGCTCATGACAGGTTTGGCAGCCAAAATCTAATATTGATGTAGAGGTTTCACTTTGAAATTCAGGTGTAGGGGACTCCATAATAATTCAAAAAGCTTTATATTTTATATTAAAACTCACGTAAGTTACTTTTGAATCGCTATGATCTACCTCATAAAATGCAATAATTAATCTACCAAAAATGTAGAAAGTATTACACGTAGGGAATGGTCTATGGAATAGTCAAATAAACGTTATTTTGTAGATGATGTTAGACTAAGACTACTTTGGCCAAACATACAAATGTAGGGGCAGCATCATAAGGGCGGGAGAACAAGAGAGCCGAAATCGATCCAACCTTCTATGGAACAGTATCAATGGCGGAAGGGAGCTGGATGTAACTATCGCCACTGAGGCACGCACTGACACGTCGTAATACCACCCTCAAACAATATATTAACTAAGCATTACAGAGGAAGCAAATCATTATATAGAAGACTACTTATAAAAGCAGAGGTTTAGTTAGAACACGACCGAAGGAGTGTTCTAAGAGCAGCGAGTTACTCAACCTAAATGTGTAACATGTTGTCTAGAAGACTACTTATAAAAGCAGAGGTTTAGTTAGAACACGACCGAAGGAGTGTTCTAAGAGCAGCGAGTTACTCAACCTAAATGTGTAACATGTTGTCTAGAAGACTACTTATAAAAGCAGAGGTTTAGTTAGAACACGACCGAAGGAGTGTTCTAAGAGCAGCGAGTTACTCAACCTAAATGTGTAACATGTTGTCTAGAAGACTACTTATAAAAGCAGAGGTTTAGTTAGAACACGACCGAAGGAGTGTTCTAAGAGCAGCGAGTTACTCAACCTAAATGTGTAACATGTTGTCTAGAAGACTACTTATAAAAGCAGAGGTTTAGTTAGAACACGACCGAAGGAGTGTTCTAAGAGCAGCGAGTTACTCAACCTAAATGTGTAACATGTTGTCTAGAAGACTACTTATAAAAGCAGAGGTTTAGTTAGAACACGACCGAAGGAGTGTTCTAAGAGCAGCGAGTTACTCAACCTAAATGTGTAACATGTTGTCTAGAAGACTACTTATAAAAGCAGAGGTTTAGTTAGAACACGACCGAAGGAGTGTTCTAAGAGCAGCGAGTTACTCAACCTAAATGTGTAACATGTTGTCTAGAAGACTACTTATAAAAGCAGAGGTTTAGTTTAGAACACGACCGAAGGAGTGTTCTAAGAGCAGCGAGTTACTCAACCTAAATGTGTAACATGTTGTCTAGAAGACTACTTATAAAAGCAGAGGTTTAGTTAGAACACGACCGAAGGAGTGTTCTAAGAGCAGCGAGTTACTCAACCTAAATGTGTAACATGTTGTCTAGAAGACTACTTATAAAAGCAGAGGTTTAGTTAGAACACGACCGAAGGAGTGTTCTAAGAGCAGCGAGTTACTCAACCTAAATGTGTAACATGTTGTCTAGAAGACTACTTATAAAAGCAGAGGTTTAGTTAGAACACGACCGAAGGAGTGTTCTAAGAGCAGCGAGTTACTCAACCTAAATGTGTAACATGTTGTCTAGAAGACTACTTATAAAAGCAGAGGTTTAGTTAGAACACGACCGAAGGAGTGTTCTAAGAGCAGCGAGTTACTCAACCTAAATGTGTAACATGTTGTCTAGAAGACTACTTATAAAAGCAGAGGTTTAGTTAGAACACGACCGAAGGAGTGTTCTAAGAGCAGCGAGTTACTCAACCTAAATGTGTAACATGTTGTCTAGAAGACTACTTATAAAAGCAGAGGTTTAGTTAGAACACGACCGAAGGAGTGTTCTAAGAGCAGCGAGTTACTCAACCTAAATGTTGTAACATGTTGTCTAGAAGACTACTTATAAAAGCAGAGGTTTAGTTAGAAACACGACCGAAGGAGTGTTCTAAGAGCAGCGAGTTACTCAACCTAAATGTGTAACATGTTGTCTAGAAGACTACTTATAAAAGCAGAGGTTTAGTTAGAACACGACCGAAGGAGTGTTCTAAGAGCAGCGAGTTACTCAACCTAAATGTGTAACATGTTGTCTAGAAGACTACTTATAAAAGCAGAGGTTTAGTTAGAACACGACCGAAGGAGTGTTCTAAGAGCAGCGAGTTACTCAACCTAAATGTGTAACATGTTGTCTAGAAGACTACTTATAAAAGCAGAGGTTTAGTTAGAACACGACCGAAGGAGTGTTCTAAGAGCAGCGAGTTACTCAACCTAAATGTGTAACATGTTGTCTAGAAGACTACTTATAAAAGCAGAGGTTTAGTTAGAACACGACCGAAGGAGTGTTCTAAGAGCAGCGAGTTACTCAACCTAAATGTGTAACATGTTGTCTAGAAGACTACTTATAAAAGCAGAGGTTTAGTTAGAACACGACCGAAGGAGTGTTCTAAGAGCAGCGAGTTACTCAACCTAAATGTGTAACATGTTGTCTAGAAGACTACTTATAAAAGCAGAGGTTTAGTTAGAACACGACCGAAGGAGTGTTCTAAGAGCAGCGAGTTACTAAACCTAAATGTGTAACATGTTGTCTAGCAGATTTTGATCTACGTTCAGAGTATTTTAGTATATGTTAGTAAACTTTAGTATTTTAATGAAGTGTTCTAAGAGCAGCGAGTTACTCAACCTAAATGTGTAACATGTTGTCTACAATATTTTATCTACGTTCAGAGTATTTTAGTATATGTTGTAACACTTAGTATCTTTAATGAAGTGTTCTAAGAGCAGCGAGTTACTCAACCTAAATGTGTAACATGTTGTCTACAATACTTTTATCTACGTTCAGAGTATTTTAGTATAGTTCTGGAAATTTAGTATATTTAATGAAGGGTTCTAAGAGCAGCGAGTTACTCAACCTAAATGTGTAAAATGTTGTCTACAAATATTTATCTACGTTCAGAGTATTTTAGTATATGTTGTAAATTTAGTATATTTAATGAAGTGTTCTAAGAGCAGCGAGTTACTAAACCTAAATGTGTAAACATGTTGGTCTACAATATTTTATCTACGTTCAGAGTAGTTTTTAGTATATGTTGTATATTTGTTAGTATATTTCATGACGTGGGTGTTTCTAAGAGCCGCGAGTTACTCAACCTTAAATGTGTAACATGTTGTCTACAAATTTTATCTACGTTCAGAGTATTTAGTATATGTTGTAAGTTAGTATATTTAATGAAGTGTTTCTAAGAGCAGCGAGTTACTCAACCTAAATGTGTAACATGTTGTCTACAATATTTTATCTACGTTCAGAGTATTTTAGTATATGTTGTAAATTTAGTATATTTAATGAAGTGTTTCTAAGAGCAGCGAGTTACTAAACCTAAATGTGTAACACGTTGTCTACAATATTTTATCTACGTTCAGAGTATTTTAGTATATGTTGTAAATTTAGTATATTAATGAAGTGTTCTAAGAGCAGGCGAGTTACTAAACCTAAATGTGTAACATGTTGTCTACAATATTTTATCTACGTTCAGAGTATTTTAGTATATGTTGTAAATTTAGTATATTTAATGAAGTGTTCTAAGAGCAGCGAGTTACTAACCTAAATGTGTAACATGTTGTCTACAATATTTTCTCTACGTTCAGAGTATTTTAGTATATGTTGTAAATTTAGTATATTTAATGAAGTGTTCTAAGAGCAGCGAGTTACTAAACCTAAATGTGTAAACATGTTGTCTACAATATTTATCTACGTTCAGAGTATTTTAGTATATGTTGTAAATTTAGTATATTTAATGAAGTGTTCTAAGAGCAGCGAGTTACTAAACCTAAATGTGTAACATGTTGTCTACAATATTGTATTACGTTCAGAGTATTTTAGATATGTTGTAAAATTTAGTATATTTAATGAAGTGTTCTAAGAGCAGCGATGTTACTCAAGCCTAAATGTGTAAAATGTTGTCTACAATATTTTATCTACGTTCAGAGTATTTAGTATATGTTGTAAAGTTTAGTATATTTAATGAAGTGTTCTAAGAGCAGCGAGTTACTAAACCTAAATGTTGTAACATGTTGTCTACAATATTTTATCTACGTTCAGAGTATTTTAGTATATGTTGTAAATTTAGTATATTTAATGAAGTGTTCTAAGAGCAGCGAGTTACTCAACCTAAATGTGTAACATGTTGTCTACAATATTTTATCTACGTTCAGAGTATTTTAGTATATGTTGTAAATTTAGTATATTTAATGAAGTGTTCTAAGAGCAGCGAGTTACTAAACCTAAATGTGTAACATGTTGTCTACAATATTTTATCTACGTTCAGAGTATTTTAGTATATGTTGTATATTTAGTATATTTAATGAAGTGTTCTAAGAGCAGCGAGTTACTAAACCTAAATGTGTAACATGTTGTCTACAATATTTTATCTACGTTCAGAGTATTTTAGTATATGTTGTAAATTTAGTATATTTAATGAAGTGTTCTAAGAGCAGCGAGTTACTAAACCTAAATGTGTAACATGTTGTCTACAATATTTTATCTACGTTCAGAGTATTTTAGTATATGTTGTAAATTTAGTATATTTAATGAAGTGTTCTAAGAGCAGCGAGTTACTGAACCTAAATGTGTAACATGTTGTCTACAATATTTTATCTACGTTCAGAGTATTTTAGTATATGTTGTAAATTTAGTATATTTAATGAAGTGTTCTAAGAGCAGCGAGTTACTAAACCTAAATGTTGTAACATGTTGTCTACAATATTTTATCTACGTTCAGAGTATTTTAGTATAATGTTGTATATTTAGTATATTAATGAAGTGTTCTAAGAGCAGCGAGTTACTAACCTAAATTTGTAACATGTTGTCTACAATATTTTATCTACGTTCAGAGTATTTTAGTATATGTTGTATATTTAGTATATTTAATGAAGTGTTCTAAGAGCAGCGAGTTACTAAACCTAAATTTGTAACATGTTGTCTACAATATTTTATCTACGTTCAGAGTATTTTAGTAATATGTTGTATAAGTTATTTAATGAAGTGTTCTAAGAGCAGCGAGTTACTAACCTAAATGTGTAACATGTTGTCTACAATATTTTATCTACGTTCAGAGTATTTAGTATATGTTGTAATTTAGTATATTTAATGAAGTGTTCTAAGAGCAGCGAGTTACTAAACCTAAATGTGTAACATGTTGTCTACAATATTTTATCTACGTTCAGAGTATTTAGTATATGTTGTAATTAGTATATTTAATGAAGTGTTCTAAGAGCGCGGTTAACTAAACCTAAATGTGTAACATGTTGTCTACAATATTTTATCTACTTTCAGAGTATTTTAGTATATGTTGTAAATTTAGTATATTTTTAATGAAGTGTTCTAATAGCAGCGAGTTACTGAACCTAAATGTGTAACATGTTGTCTACAATATTTTATCTACGTTCAGAGTATTTTAGTATATGTTGTAATTTAGTATATTTAATGAAGTGTTCTAAGAGCAGCGAGTTACTAAGCCTAATGTGTAACATGTTGTCTACAATATTTTATCTACGTTCAGAGTATTTTAGTAAATGTTGTAAATTTAATATATGAAGTGTTCTAAGAGCAGCGAGTTACTGAACCTAAATGTGAAACATGTTGTCTACAATATTTTATCTACGTTCAGAGTATTTTAGTATATGTTGTATATTTAGTATATTAATGAAGTGTTCTAAGAGCAGCGAGTTACTAAGCCTAAATTTGTAACATGTTGTCTACAATATTTTATCTACGTTCAGAGTATTTTAGTATATTGTTTGTATATTTAGTATATTTAATGAAGTGTTTCTAAGAGCAGCGAGTTACTCTGACCTAAATTTGTAACATGTTGTCTACAATATTTTTCTACGTTCAGAGTATTTTAGTATATGTTGTATATTTAGTATATTTAATGAAGTGTTCTAAGAGCAGCGAGTTACTAAACCTAAATTTGTAACATGTTGTCTACAATATTTATCTAACGTTTCAGAGTATTTTTAGTATATGTGTGTATATTTAGTAATATTTAATGAAGTGTTCTAAGAGCAGCGAGTTACTAAACCTAAATTTGTACATGTTGTCTACAATATTTTATCTACGTTCAGAGTATTTTAGTATATGTTGTAATATTTAGTATATTTAATGAAGTGTTCTAAGAGCAGCGAGTTACTAAACCTAAATGTTGTAACATGTTGTCCTACAATATTTTATCTACGTTCAGAGTATTTTAGTATATGTTGTATCTTTAGTATATTTAATTAAGTGTTCTAAGAGCAGGCGCTTACTAACCTAAATTTTGTAACATGTTGTCTACAATATTTTCATATACTTCAGAGTATTTAGTATAATGTTAGTAGATCTTTAGATATTTAATGAAGTGTTCTAAGAGCAGCGAGTTCTAAACCTCAATTTGTAACATGTTGTCTACAATCTTTTATCTACGTTCAGAGTATTTTAGTATATGTTGTATTTTAGTATATTTAATGAAGTGTTCTAAGAGCAGCGAGTTACTAAACCTAAATTTGTAACATGTTGTCTACAATATTTTATCTCGCGGTCAGAGTATTTTAGTATATGTTGTATATTTAGTATATTGAATGAGTTGTTCTAAGAGCAGCGAGTTTACTAAACCTAAATTTGTCACATGTTGTCTACACTATTTTAATCTACGTTCAGAGTATTTTAGTATATGTTGTATATTTAGTATATTTAATGAAGTGTTCTAAGAGCAGCGAGTTACTAAACGAAATTTTGGTAACATTTGGTCTACAATATTTTATCTCACGTTCAGAGTATTTTAAGTATATGTGGTATATTTAGTATATTTAATGAAAGTGTTCTAAGAGCAGCAGGTTACTAAAACCTAAATTTGTAACATGTTGTCTACACTATTTTATCTCCGTTCAGAGTATTTTAGTATATGTTGTATATTTAGTATATTTAATGAAGTGTTCTAAGAGCAGCGAGTTACTAAACCTAATTGTGTAACATGTTGTCTACAATATTTTATCTACGGTTCAGAAGTATTTTAGTAAATGTTTGTATATTTTGAAGTTTTC